>CM058059.1:26405445-26752678 GCA_030157275.1 Cynaeus angustus
GGAACTGAGATTTAGAGTAAAAAACGAGTTTATTAAGGAAAATTGCAGACTAATTGGTTTTCACGTGAATTTTTTAACAGACTGCCCACGTTTTTAGAAAATTAATCAAGCGTTCAAAATGAAAGATTGACCACGGAGAAACAAGGAACTCTCTTTATCCATTACACGTCTGCATAATTTATTTCACTAAACCGCTGCTAATTAATAGTAGCTAATAAGTATTTAACATTGACGGTACCACAGCCAGCGGTTTCATTACATTATCTAGCAACAGCACAGAATAATTTCCAGTCACATCACGTTCAATAAGAGCGGCAATAATACCATTATGGGGCTCCAGTCGATTTTTTTCACTTGCGTAAATTTAATTGAGTCGAATTTCAGGAATTGCCTGGGAATTCTAATTTTAAAACAGTACAACACGGTCAAATTTATTCCAATAATTGAACAAATTACCCAACTAAAAAGTTTGTATTTCCTTGGAAGTTTAAATCGGTTTCCGCGGCTTACCTATCGTATTTCTGATTTGTGAGAATTGATACACAAAACATAATAAAAGCAGTAAAAATTCTTTAATCAAGTGAGATGTAAGAAAAATTTATATATTGACGCGAAATGAGGCGTCGGGAATATTGAGATCGACAGTTTGCGTTGATTGAAGTTTCTTCATGGAAAACCGATGTCTTGTTAGAAGAAAAAATGTGACGTCAACGTGGGATGAAATGTGTTAATCTTCTATCCTTCAACGACTGCTTAGATTGGAAAATGCTCAGATTTACCAATCTAAAAACGTTTTCCAATTTTAGCAGCATGATTTATGTGCCTCTGCTATTTTAGCAAATCTTTCTTTGTTTGACAGGCAGTCACATTTAGTGCCCAACAAGAATAATTTATTAATCAAGTTGTTAAAAACTTTTAACTCGGAACTAGATTCTGGGTGGAATTGGCTACCAACCAAAACACGACGCATAACCAAATGTGGAAGATAATAATGAAACATATCGCAGAGTAAATCCAATAATGCGTCGCTGAAATGTCTCGGCTTACCCCGGCGCATCCACCATTTTTAACGAGCTTAAACTTTACGTGCCATCTTGAAGGTTTTCTACTGTTATCTTGTATCAAACATAAATGATCAATATTGATTTTGATCCAATTCAAATTCAAATTTGAAGCCATTCACATGCTTTTTTTCAGTATCCGTCAACAATTATAAAGCCAAATGTGGTCCTTTTAATCACAAACCACAAACTAAACACAGCCCTGTATGAAATTATTGAGTAATAACAATATGAAACGAACAGTTTCACAGAATATATTCGCTAGTCAAATGGTCAAACAGAAAGTTAAGCACTTTAGGCAAACCGCTGGAGTTTAACATGCAACTGACAGCTTTGTTAAATATTAATTTGTAACTTCCAATATCCATTCGATCATTAAAAAACTAATAATTTTTTAGTTACAGAACAAAACAAAAAATTATTATTGCCCGATGAAAATTAAAACATTCTTAATCTTTTAATTTAATTTTTGAAGTACCTCTGAGAAAGGATTTTATAAAAAATGGACGCTTTTGCGTTAGTTTTAGATTTATTACTTATTTTAAGCAAAATGTTTAAGGCGAATAAAATTTCAACATTTATCATTTTACAAGATTGTTAACAATTCTAGAATATCTTGATATTATTACATTTACAAACATTTTTTCAAAAAAAAAAAATTGATTTTAGTGGTGTTCAAGAAGGTTAATCTTTGTAAAATTTATGTGTATTCAAAGATTAGAAAAAAAGTCCCAAGATTATTACTTGCGTTATATAAAACTTACGTACCTGTAAACGACGAGTGCTCTTAAATTTCATAAAACGAGTTTTCTATGCTATTTTTTCTAAGTTGCATATTAAATATATTTTGTAAGAAATAAAATCAAGTTCGATAATTTAGGGAGTTTTGTGACAGTTTTGAATCAAGTAGAACAAGCATAATCACCATTTTGCCCAACAATAAGTGAAATTGCCAAATTGGAGTTCCAAGATGAATTCAGCAATTACCTGCCCTCCCCTAGAAATACGGCAAATTAGAGAAAATGCCACGGTTAATTTCCTGTTGATGACGATTTTCTGTATCCGATTTGAAACTGTAAGCTTAAACTTACACTGGCACTTGACATTTCCTCCAATATGTGTTACCAACTGAAAAAAAGTTTCTACTTTTTGGGTTTGGTAATGGCTTATTGACGCATTAAAAATCGGTGGGTTAACAGCTTTGTTACCACAGAAAATTAGACAAATAATATATTAAAATACAAGTTTGAGAAAGCAGTGATTCCAGCACGCGTTTGCAATTCCGATACGAGCCGCGTAGCGGCGAGTAGAGGAACAAACAAGTGCTGGAAGAGCTTTCTGAAAGCGTGTTTTATACTATTTTTTCTATTTTGCACCACTTTATTTCTTTTTATATAAAAGAAATAAAATTTTGAAATTTAGGGAATTTTATCAAGGTTGGGTACAATGATTTAAAATTATTTTTTTCATAACGATTGAGGTTAAGTTATTAAACACATTGCTCACATTCACATTTTGACATTTGACGTTGACGTTTTACGACCATGCCGCCAACGCGACAAAACTAAAATACACCAGCCGTAGTAAAGCATCGAAATTCTCAATAACGAACGCAAACGAGTGCTTTACTGGCTCTAGTAACGACTCAAAATCGAAAAAAATATATATTAAAAACTCATTTAAAAACTTCAAATGTTTAAAAAAATATATATCAGAATAAATTAAACATACAAAGAATACATATGTATTTTTAGAACATACTGAATATTCTGATTCTGATTTGTAAGCATTAAAACTAGAAAACAACACTTAGATTTTTTTTTGTTAAAATTAATGTTAATGATCTAATAAAGACCAAATCCTGAAATTTCTGAAAAATAAGTAAACTGTAATAATCTCTAGAAATCGGACTTTAAACCCAAAAAACGACTTTTCGCACGTCATTCAATTTAAACAAAAATTGATCCAGCGCATCCACCATTATTAACGAATATGTAAACCAGCAAAATTTTAACCTAGTTTTTCATAGTCACAATTTTTAATGCATGTTAATGTTCTTTGAACGAGAATGATCGTATATTCAAATTTTTGCATGTTAGCGTAACGATTTTTTTGGGAACACGTTACGATGCTTTAAAGTAAAAATTGATTTTATAATGAAGAAACTAAAACGTAAACACCCAAAAATCAAGGGCAGTATTCGTTAATAAAAGATTAGTTAGAATACACGTCGCATCCGCGGTAATTCGATTACGTAATGACACCGTATATCGAATTTAATGGTTCGAGAATCAATATAGTTTGCGATACCACAGAAATTTGTCACTCGCCTGTTGACTAGCAGATTATGCTTGTACGAGTTGTACATGCAACGCCAAATGCTACCACGTCCCGTTTTTCAAGTTTGCTATAAATAAAATACTGAAATTGCTCTAACTTCACGTAATTGTTTTATCGTGTTCATTGTCACTAAAAATAGTAAGAAAATGTTGGCTAAGATTTTTACGGTGTCTATTTCTAGCATCATAGTTTGTTTAATCTACCAACGAATTTGAGTTTTTTAGAGTGGTAACCACTAACAACAGTTCCTACAACAAACCTAAAGTGTGGTAGCATATGTATGTAAGTGCCATTAGCTGAAATTTTAGTGAAACACGCCACTAACGTTTATATTGACCGGCGCTTGACCGACTTGTTAATAAATGAATAACCGTTGAAGGCTAGAGTGGGTAATTGTATGAAACAGCCAATGGAATACTTTGTAGACAAAATTTTGCTAATTAAATACAACGTGGCGTTTGCTGCTTTTATTACTACAGCATTTTACCCCACCTAAGACGATTCGCGTTATGCTAAATAAAACACATAAAGAAACTTAATTATCCTTACTTGCAGGGGTCCCAAACAACAATTCCTAGGCCAGGACAGTCCACTTCGTTGACAATTTCACATTCTCTTTTATCGCATACGCAAGCAGGAGCTGTTAAACCACCACAAAATGCAATGATAGCAACGAAGGCCAACACTAACATACTTTTCATTGTGTCCATTAAATTTTACATTATACACCAAACATTGAGTTACATAATTAGGAATTTTAATACCTGCACTCAACGACACTTATTTTTTATTACTTTCAGGACACGCATTTGCTGCACTGAGTTTGCGACTATATTCTTAAACTTATCAAAAGACGATACACTTGAACAAAAATTTTTTGTAAAAGTTTTAAAGTTGGGAAAGTTGCTTTAAACCGGAGATAAGTAATGATGGATCCTCGTGAATATCACCATAAAAAATGCTACTTTTTTACGTGTTATGAAAAGTTTGAAGATCTGAGCTGGAAGCACTTTCAAGTTTTTTCTAAGTTAGGAACGTAGCACACACTGTCCACAAGTCGTTTTTATTTTTATTTTTTTTTTTATTATTTTTTTTTTAACAAGTTTACCCAGAAAATCCACCCTGTCGAATTATTGGAAAATAAATAATGTATTTTCACGTGGCCCGCGTATTTTCCACCGACGTTTTCGTTGGTGATGTGGAAAACCGAATGAGAAACACTGCGTACCCTGCGCTAGAGAAACGGAAATACCCTGACGTGCGCTTGCGCCTGTTCGTAATAAATTATAAAATAATAAAATATCATTCTTGAACTCTTGTAGTTTCTTCTGCAGCCTGCAGCTCAAATTATAATTCACTGGTATAAATTACACGAATTTTTAAGGGAAAACTCTTGTCTGGTCGGTATTTTTCATACCTCACCATGTAAATTCGGTCTTAATAAAAAACGCTCTTAATGGATTGTAATCCTAGTTCTTTTAAGAGCTTTCAATTTTACATTTAATTAAACAAGATTAAATTTTTATATTAGATACGGCAAAGTTTTTATTGCAAAGATGAAAAAGAATTTCAACGAACGTAGTAAAATTACAGAACTTTCTTCTGCTGAATTTCTAAGGAATTACGTGTAGAAGCCAAATAAAGTAGAAAAACCATGAGTACACGAATCGGTATAATTGACTCTAATTTATTTATTGAATTTTAGGTGTAATCCGTCCATCTGCTGTCATTATCATTCAATTTTGTATGATTGTTCGCTCCTTAATTTCCTCCAAAGCGGGAAAACATAAATAAAAACATTTATCGAATTGAGATCTAAATGCGTTCTTAGAATTTTTGTTTTTACGTGATTCATTTTTATTGTTTATTTCATTTAGATAGAAAACAAAATTATAGACAAAATATTGAAATTGTGGGTATACAATGCTATTTTATAGAACTAATAAAATAAAGTTGTTTTACTTTATGATTACTACAAATTCCAATTGTCAAAAATTGATAAATCCACAGCTGATTTTTACCAGTTAAAGAAACATAAAATTTTGTATGCAATTTGAATATTCACCAAAATATCTGTAAGTTAACCTTCACAGATCATTTATTTAAAAGTAAACAATTTTTTCTAATTTCCTGGAAAAATAGTCATATAACGAAAAATTCAATAGGTTCTAAAAATACATACAGAGCAAAATGTTTGTCTTTTTGTCTAAATTTCTGTGGTAACAAAGCTGTTAACGCACCGATTTTGAATGCGTTAATAGGCCATTACCAAACTAAAAATGTAGGAACTTTTTTTCGGTTGGTAACACACATTGGACGAAATGTCAAATGTCAGTGTGAATTTAACCTTTCAGTTTTAAACCGGATACAGAAAATCGTCATCAACAGGAAATTACCCGTGGCATTTTCTCTAATTTTCCGTATTTCTAGGGGAGAGCAGGTAATTGCTGAATTCATCTTGGAACACTAATTTGGCAATTTCACTTACACGAAATGATTATTACGCTTGTTCTAGTTGATTAAAATGTCAATTTTGAAATAAATATTCAATATAGAAATTAGAAAAAATATCCTAAAAAAACTCGTCTTATTAAACTTAAAAGCACTCGTCGTTTACAGGTGGGACACACATTGGACGAAATGTCAAATCTCAGTGTGAGTTTAAGCGTACAGTTTCAAGCCAGATACGGAAACTGCACTCCATTTAGAACTTATAAAAGGTGCCATTTTTAGTGCCATAGGGTGTATATGAGAGTTTAGTGTACGTACATTTTTAGGGATATTAGCGAATGTTGGTAGTAAATTTAAAGAGTAAGAGACTTGTCAAAATTTTAAAATTGATTTGTTTATTTTTGCACAATTTCCAAACCAGTAACAAATACTCAATTTCTGGTAATCAAGAAACAGTTTACGCCGCAGTTGATGAAAATAAATTAATAAATATATTTTTTGTCAAATAGCTGTCAACTGTCTACAAAACAATGCATGCAACTTATAAGTGACAAAAATATCCCTAGCCGATATATTCCGACACATGAATGTGATCAAATCTTGTGTACAGTCCCAAAACTTTAAAATTGTCTGATATAAAAATGGTGTTTACGATTTTCCAATTAACTGAAATTCACTTCTAAATTTAGCAAAAACGAAATTCTCCAGGCGCTATGCAATTTAGGAGTACTTCCCAGCAAACTTTCAACTTCTCTCCAATTTAAAGATGAAAGATAAATTACACAAAATTTTACCGTGCACTCTGATACATTTCAAACCAACTTATAACCTTCATCTAATTTTTCACGATACAGTTTCATGCACTCCAAGTTCCTTTAAAATTGTAGAAATGCACCATTGATCACATGAGAAATTGATCTTATTTTACTAGAGAATCAAAATCTAAAAGATCTAGAAAGACAAATGCCCATTTCACTGCTGGAATAAGAAATAAATAGTTCTAAAACGGGATATTGATACGTTGAAGCCAATTAAGTCTTCAAGTTTTGGATATTTGCCAAACTTAGATCGTGAAAAGTGCGAAGCAAAGATAACCCCACAATGATCTTTCTATTAGTAAAAAGTACAAAAGAGGGCGTTGGCACACTTTCAATTTCCGCAGCCAAAACCTGATCTTGCAAAATTGTCGGGTGAAATAAATGCACTTTCTCTTGGATGTTTTATTAAAAAAGTACACGATCTGTAGTTGTAAATATACACACTAAAGTTGCAGCTATTCTGTTTTATGCTGGTGAACAAACAGAAACAATAAAATTATCATATTTATGAAGACATCGCTTCGTCAGACTCGATCTCGTTCTCATTGTCACTTTCATTCATTTTCACATCCTCATTATCATCTTCGTTACTTTCTTCCTCCCATTCGTTTTCAGTACTAGAATCATCCTCGAACTCCATCTCGTCGTTGTCGGAATCACTGGAAACTGTGACGGAAGGTATGATATTTCATCGGATATTAGAATTAATACAAACCTTTATCATTAAAGATGAGAAGTGGCTCGTGATCTTCCGTCTCTTGAGGAGACACTTGACTTATTTGCGAGACTAATAATTCCAAGCGCCCCATTAGCTTATTTCTCGATGATTGTAATGCTAAACCGGCTTCAATGCTACCTAAAGCCTCGCTAAAAATCGCCGGTAATTCAGGATTCGATAAAAGAAGACCCGAATGAATTGTTATTAAATTCTTCAACCACACCAAACCAATTTGTCGCGCCGAAGTCTTGCCCTGAATGAGTTTCGTCAGTTCTTGAAATAACGGAGATATTAACGTCACAGGTATTCTTTTAATTGTGTTCTTAATTAATTGTTCGTCTTTTTTACACAGGACGGTTCTCAAAATGTTTTTGTCTTTGCTGTGTAAACCTTGAATCAGGAGTTGAGCTACGTTGTTGCCTTTTGGAACTTTTGCGGCGCTATCTACTTCGTTTACCATTAAATTTTCTAATCTTTTTTCCATTGGGATTTCTTGTTGGCCGTCGTTTTTTCTTTTTGCTGGAACTGTTGTTGCACCTGAAGCTAAATAATGAACGTCGTTTCCGACGACGGGAGTTCGAGTTTTGGATATTTGATTTTGTTTAGTTAGAGTTGTTTTACGGATGTCTTCCCGTAAAAGGCATTGGAGTTTTTTATTTGTTGTGACTTTCTGTAGGAAGAATATGCAACGGTTGGGAGAGATCAACGAGTTTTTACTTACAATGTCCTCAAAAGTTTGAACTACGGAAGTACCGTAACAAATGCAAAGAGTTTCAGGGTCTCTGTAGGTTGCTGCAGATATATAAATTGGAGATACAACTTCATTGTTTTCCTGGTTTAGGACCACTTGGATGGTCGTTTTCGGTTTGATGGGTTTAGTGGTTTTTTTACTGGAATTAATTTACAGTAAAAAAAATGAATACTGAAAAATGCATTTTCAGGACAGTGAACGTATTATGGAGAAATTTTTGCAACGCCGGCAAACAAAAATTTTTCTATTTAAAAAATTACTTGTACTTAAAATGAGATGGGACAAAAATTCAAAGAAACAAAAAAACTAAACATAAACTCACCCGTTCAACACATGTTGATAGACATGGAGTACCCCACTTCTGATTGTAGTAGCTATGTGTGTTGACCCATCTTGTGCAATATTAACAGAAACATAATTAACAATATCTTCCATTAAAAAACTTGCCACTGCATTTTTACCATCAGTGTCTTCATTTAAACTCCAACAACTTAGCAACCTGTCCCCCTGAAAACTTACTTTAAGTTTCTGACTTTTTTGTTATGATTTATTACCTTTGACCCACTTATGACATAGCCATCAGTTTCATTATCTCTAGGAACATAATGTAGCAAAGTAACAAGAGAAGAATGTCCTGTGAAAGTTTTTAAAACTTCTTGTGAACTTATACACCACAATTTAATGCTTTTAGAGGCAGTTAACAATCTGTCACTTTCTGGTATGGCTAAGATTGCGACAACTTTATCATTGCCGGTTGCCCATTTACTAAAAATAGCAGTAAGTTAAATGGTTGGTTCAGTTAGTAAAATACCTGATGATATTTCTCTTATATAAATTCCAAACAAGAATATTAGTATCTGTCCCTGAGTACACATTTTCATCCTTGCTTGAAGACAGACAATTAATAGTCTGACTTGTTGCACTATCAACTGTGAAAGCTAGATCTCCTTTTGTCAACGAGTAGATCAATAAGCGGCCAGAACTTGTTCCTAAAGCAATGCACGCATTGGAGTCTGAAACTGGTTCTTTCCTTTTTTTCTTTCTTGGAGAACCAAGCTAAAAAAAAACAGTAAGATGGGGTTTTAAAGAGAATGTTATTCAGTACTATCCACACAAATTAAGCACATGGTTACCTTGTTTGAAGAACTTAAAGTTATGAAATGTAAGCAGGTACACGGTGACGTTAGATGAAAATCAGGTGTGAATTCTTGTTCAAACGTATTCGTGTAAGTATTCCATATTTTAACTTTTCCTTCGGGAGTCAACTGGGAGAAATATTTACCGTCTTCACTGAACTGACATGCCATCGTCCCGCAAACCGCCATGAACTTGTTATAACCTCACTTTTTACACACAAACAACGTGATTATTAGAGTAAAAGTTCTAACTTGCCGACCGAAAAAAACAGTTTTCTGTATTCATTTTAGTTTTTATTTTTTAAATATCAAACCTTACGTATCACAAAAATGTATTTGAACTTTAATTTTAATTGTTGTTAATTTGGCTTCTGATTGTTAGCCCCCAATCGATTTCAAGTACGCCGTCTCCCGCAGTGTTTTGAATTGATACTTTGAATTTATCACTAGATGTCTCTAACTTCGCTTATTAATTTTTGACAACCGTCTGACACCAAATTGACAGTCAAGAAAATAACAACTGTGTGTTGGCACAAAATAACGAAAAGGTCTTCTAGAATTTTTAAACCGTTGCAGAACCAGTATTACACTCGTAAATTAATTCCTACAAGCTGTTGGCATGTCTTGGCTCAATTTAAATGACAGTTTAAACAATCTTAAAGGGCAGATATCAAACTTCGCCAACACTGTTTTGGCTGATGAAGATGAACAAGAAGGTAAATTTCACCCTTATCGTTAATTCTGTTTAGAGTGTTGTAATAAGAGAGTGACCTGTTAACTTCACTTACCAAAATATGGTTACTGTGTTGTCATAGTATTTTTTTTTCTTATTTCTACTCTTAACATTTTATTTTCAAATTTTCAGAGAGAGGACACTCTAACTCAGAGTTGGAGGAGTTGCAAAGGATTTGCCAGCAGCAACAAGAAGAAGTAAGTACACTGTCAATCATAGGTGAGATGTTTTTTCTTTAAAAATTTAAGTATGATATCTGGAGTATTGTGGGGAACACTGCAGTATATTTTTTTAATGTTTGCAGATCAATCATCTTAGGAGTTTAATCACAGGCAATGGTCAGAGGGGGAAGACACCCACTTCAGTAAGTTAATCATTTTGACATCATAGCTTAAGTCAATTTTAATTCCTTATTGGTATTTTAATTAAAAGGCATGTCTCAAGATGTTTTTCTGAATTGAACTAATTATTAGTTGGGGAAGATATTGTAGAGTTCTGTAATTAATGATTTTCAAAAAGCAGCAAAAAAAACAACTTTGATGGGATAATCATAAAACTTTGTGTTTATTTATAACCGGGAGAATCCACAAAGTTCGTTTGGTTTAGCTATTAAATTAAAATGTTCTCATTGTTTATCACGTGTTGTAAACTGTTCGTTTCTGTATGTTAGAGCAATGAAAATTTTGTGGGTATGTAACCAATAATACACGTGTGCATATCAGTATGCATATCGTACATTCAATTTTATTAAGGCTTTCTGTGAAGCAAACAAAATTTGGGGAATTAAGATGTGTATTCTTTTGGCTTTGAGTGCCGCATGGTTAACAAACTTTGGTTCTTTGAGTTGACGATTAAGAGTAAAATTGTTTTTGTAAATGCAGAGCTTAGGAGTTACAAAGTAGCAGATTCATTATGGCTATGATTTAGACAAAGTTTAAAAATAAACTACTTACAGTTCGATGTTGGGGAAAGTTGTGATGAATTTTTGCAATTTTGTAAAGGATTTATTTGAATTATTAAAGCAGATAAAGTAGAACTTTGCCATATCTACATTCTGTGTATATCTATGTACAGTCTGGCCTAAAGTTGCAGCGTTGCATTTACATAAGAATGACTTTAGTACTATCGATTCGTTTTGTTTTTTTCCCAATCATTAGAAACGATCTAATCAATCGCACCAACAATATAATGCACAAAATATAAATAAATGTTTTCCGAACGCTGGAACACAAATTTAATTTTTCTTTTTTGCTGTTTTAGGATGTTCTCGTATTCTGTTATCATGTTTTTTTGAAATAGTCAACAACGTTACAATTTAGATTACTTTTAAACAAAAAATTGGCGTCGTGGAATATTAACTTGATGCTGTGAAAATTTTGTAAGAAATGTGTTACTTCTACATCATGTCTGTCTTTTTATCTTAGTCATAACAACATTGGAAACTTCGTTATAAATAAATCCCAATGATCACCCCGAATTAATACAACCGGTGAAAAAGTAACATCAATATTTTAATTACTTCCCCGTCAACGCAGTGACTAATACATTTGCATCGACATCAATATAAATAACGTTTCAGCTCAACATAAGTGAACCAATATTGACTATCGATAAACGAATTTTTCAATCGAGGGATCTAACATATTTAAATGATGCAATGCGAAATATGGACGGTGCTGTTTTTACAGTAGTATTAACTTTCTAAGGTCACATATCTGTTGAGAATTGTTTTATGATTTTGACTTGAATTTTTTTCAAAGTCATCGATATTGCTTTTTAATATTAACAATATTCGTGTGAACCGCGTGTTGTGAGCTCTGGGAACACATTTTATATTTAGGTACAACAATATTAAACACTGTTATCGAAAATAAACAGACAGATGTTATTATTTGCTTTGTTTGATAACGCGCCCCTACGAATTTAATCTCTTCCAAAAATGGCCGTTAGGTAGAGTGTACAATTTCTTTGTTACATAACGTCTTTAAAATCAACATTCAAATTTAAGGTTTATGAGAAAAGTCTTAGGATACATAACCGCATTACAATTTATCACCAATTAATGTTCGATTAAGGGCTTGAAGGAATTTGTTATAAAAAGCGTAAAAGCATTTAATTAAAATGTTTGCGTAAGCTTTTATAACTCTTTCCATTATCCTTATATCTCCGCCGTGTTGGTTTTAACTCTTTGTAGGAATTTTTAGTACAGCGATAAGTGAATTAAATTTACACCTTTCCCATATGAAGCTGATTACACATTTAATAAACCCCCTGAAACCATTAATAAAAGTTATCATGATGTATGTGCTAACGTAAATACTTGTAACTCAAGTGAAAATCGATATTAGTTTTCAGTTTTTCTCATGAAAAAGTTAACTCTTATCATTGTATCCATGGCGACAAAATTGTGCTATAAAATGAAATTCTCGCCCTCGCCATTTGTATTTTGTTTAGTTCCTCCACATTGGTGTTGGTGAGTTCCACTTTTTTTATTTTCTTTTTCATCTATCTTGTTTTTGATTTTGTTCGCTTATTGCCGGTTTAAATTTCGGAGTCGTCTTGTTTTTTCTTCGTATTTGTTGTAAACAGCGCGTATATTTTAATTAACAAACTTATAATAGAAGACTTGTTAAACAAAGGCAGCCAGATAACAAACTTAAAAACATTTTTGACGCTATATAATGGGTGTATAATGAAAAATTCTTTAATTAAATTTCCTTATGACAACAGTTATTGGGTTTCTGATATTAGTTTGAGACTATTTAAAAAAAAGGTTTTGTAGATTTAAAAAAAATCGAATCAGTGAGTGGAAGAATAGTACTAGTCCAAAATTCTCAATACGAGACAAGATTTTCAATTTCAAACCTCTATCTATTGACTTTGAAAGCTAACTTACCTTTACAGTTCCTTCCATACAGTTTCAAAAGATTCGGTAGTGGACTCATAAAAATATTTAAAAAAAATCAAGTTATTGGATAAGTACTGTTCTTATAGAAAAAAAAATCAGTTGCTTCTGCTGATATACACATTTCCACGTTTTTAACACCTTAAATTTTCTTCTCTCTGGTTCTCTCTATGAGATTCTTGCGCCTGCTTTCCACCTTAGTTTTTGAGATTTAGTGCACCAACGGTTAAAAAAATCACAATTACTGTACTAAGAAATTTTAGGAACTTTCAATTTATGAGTGAATATAGAGTGCTTTTTTTTACTGGTCATTCACCTCGTGGGTCTTTGCACTGAGAATTTTATTTTATATTTTATTTATCAACTTCACTTAGTTATAAATGAATTTATGTATACAAAAATGTAGCAGACTTTGTAATCTTTTTAACTGCTCTAGTTATTAATTTGCATGCTTGTTAAAATTCTAGATTAAAAATTGATTAATTAGCGACATAATTACGAATTTTAATATAATGTTAAAGTTTAATTTTTGTTACACCTTTTAAATAAACTTCATCTAAAATTTTGCCGGCCAACATGGCGATTTTTTTTAAATTTCCACAGACTGAATATTAGTGCTTCTTTGCAAGAATATTTCGTAATGCTTTTAGAAAAAAAAAACTCCCACAGATTCCAGATTTCAAGAAATTTCCAGATTTGTTTGAGAACCCAGTCATTTTTATTCGTTCGTTCCATATCGTAACGCATTATCATATTGTTACATTAATCGAACTTTTTTAATTATATTTCAAACTTTTTGTTATAGTTATAGTGTCTTTAACCTTGACCAGTTTACATTTAATGTGTATTCGTGGGATGGTTGTGTTGTATTTTAAATGGCAATTGAACAATCAGATCAGTTTAGCGATTTTTTATCTGGTTTAAAACCGACTCAAAACGTTAACACAATTCAATACGTATATTCATATTACACTTCCTCATAAAAGCAAGCTAATATTTACAGTAGATAAACGAATTTCCAAATAACGTTTTTAACGTATTCAAATAATGCAAAATTTTAGAAATGATAACGGATATACGTTTGAAGCTAAAAAATGATGAAGTTCAATTTGGGAGATCGCATAGTTGGTTAAACTGTTCTAACAAAGAATTATTTGTTGCGGCAGTTACATACATATCTTCTGTTTAAACGAACAGGGAAATCAGTTACCGACTTATCGGTGACAGAGAATACCGTTTCATGATGACTGTTTATACAATTGACTTGTATAAAATCAATTTTGCTTTTAACATTGTAGTAGACACTGTAATGTTAGAAAAAAACTTTGTAGTATGGAATTATAGGTGTTTTACCGCATCATTTTGCGAAAAACTTTTCTCTTGGAGCTTTTTTTTTAGAAAATACACACAAATAGGCAAAATGGACTACCTAAAAAAAATGTTTGCTCTAATTTTCACGAAACAACGATGTTTGAGAACTTGGTACTTTATAAATTGCTTATGGATGGTTTTGGTCAAAGTGCTTTAATAAAATCTGACCGTTTTTTTTAAGTTTGAATCACAATAAAGTTCTACTTTTATGTACTTTGATACGTAAAAAATTGATAATTTCCAAATGATTCTAGCTTTGCTGAATTGCTATTTGTCTAACGTGGTAACTGAAAGAATTTCTTCCATTTTTAGTGTGATTTCAACACAAGATTTTATTATCTGGCTAATTATGTTGACATGTTTTAGACTCTTAATGGATTCCCTTAGACCGTTTAAATTTTTTTCTTTAGTTTTTATTTTTTTTAAGATTTCTAGATTCTTCTTTGAATTTCTTTCTTCTTTAGGAGATTTTTTTTCTTTTGAATTTTTATTAGTATTTGAATTTGAAAATTTCTCTAGATTCTTTTAAAAAATTATAAATTCTTTAGATTGTTAACATTTTTTGATTCTCCACATGTTCTAAACTAAATTTTTGAAGTTTTGAAAAAAATTAGATTTTCATCTAACTCAAATTTTTGGTTTTTCTTCAATGAGTTCCTATTTTTGTTTAAATCTGTTACAGTTATTACATTCTTATTGTCTAATATTTAATATTGGAAGTTTTACGTGGGTTTGGTGTCGTGTATTAATTTTTCTCCATTAGATTTCTAGAACTCCCAGATTTTTTAATTCTTTTTTTTTGGAAATTTATAATTGATACATTTTCTAAGAATATTTTTGTTTTTTTATATATTTTTTGACGTTTGGTTATTTTGTCTTATTTTGTATACTTTCGATTTTTTGAGCTCTTTAGATTTTTAAGATTTTTTGAATTTCTTAGTTTTCCGATATTCCAGAGATTTGTATTATTAATACGCGTTAAAACTTTTACATCTTTTGAATGGATTTTTTTAATGCTTTGAATTTTTTTCACTCCAATTTTTTGGATTTCTGAAATATTTTAGATGTCCTAGATTTCCAATAGTCTTCAATAATAACATTTTTAAATTATTTGTAAATTTTGAGATTTTGCCTATTCTTTGAATTTATTATTTATATGAATAATTTCGACTTTTTTGTTGTCTAGATTCTCTATATTATCTAAATTTTTAATATTTGTTGTTCTTTTTACATCCTAGAGATGGGTTTGAAGTTCGGGTTACATTTTTTTTAGAGATCTTTTTAAGAGTGGCAAGTTTTCTTTTTGACATTCTTGTCGAGGTTTTCTGTCATTCGTTAATAACACTGAGCAGGCCTCGAATTTTGGAACACCTGTATAAATTTAAGAAAAAAAAGAACTGATAGAAGTAGTTTATTTATTTATTTAATAATTTATTTTCAATCTCCAAAGATTATAATTGTAACAATGCCGACACTTTTAGTAAAAATCGTTTAAAGGAAAAGGTTTTTTTTTGTTAATGCTGTACTAAATAGAATAAAACTTTCATTTCAAAAGAAACATTCGCATATAAAATTTTGTTTCTTAGCAAATGAAAATAGTTTAAAATGGAGATTGCTTTTTTTGATGGCAGCTGTTAATTAATAAGAGTAAATCCGTGGTCATATATTTACAAAAAAAAAAAAGGATATTACTACAGCGTAATCAGCGTAGATAATAGGTAATAAATTATGTGGGCGGCAAATAAATTTATTGAGCAGCAATTAAATTACAAAAAGCAAAAACTATTCATTGTTGAATATTTTCCTACTCGTTCCATAAAATTTTCAGTTAATGTCCTGACCATCTTAACTAGTTGAAAAACGGAGTCAAAAGATTGTCGAGTCACGTTATCTCAACGCGCTACCTTAATCTCGTTGCATTGTAAAGATGAATAAATTTTAAAATAATTTTCCTCGTTATTAAGAGCTTGTCAGCGTTGTAAGTTAAAGAATTTCTGCGATTTTTAGTGTCTTGATTTTATTACCCGGCTAATTATGTTGGAATGACTATGCAATAAAATCTCGTCTTAAAACCGCTGAAAATCGGAAATGTATTCCCGAAACGTAATGATAAATCTGTACACTTGAACAAATAATTTTTGCCGTTCACACCTATTTTCTGTGGAAGCATGGCGTCGGATGAGTTCCGTACGCAAACAACCGTTTCCTTTGATAACGCTCCCTTGGCAAATAAGGTTAAACAACACCACGAACTTCAATTTAACTTTTACCGGAAAACTATGTAAAAATCCATCTAAAGAATTGTGCGCCAATAAATAATCTTTTCTGTGTCTGGAGATTTGAATCGTGAATGGTTTCGTCGAGATTGAAAACGAAAACATTTCTCGTCATTTTTGCCTATTAAAATTGCATGCTTACTAAAAGTGGGATGTCGCCTTATTACAACAATGAAATTAACATTGCATGGCATTGTTGTATTAGTATTGTATTTTGTAAACGCGATAACCAAGAAGCGGTTAAGCTTATCAGCGGCGGCGCTTGCGCATATGTGTCGCATATCGGCTTTTCGCCCAACACATATTTTTTCACTACAGTTTTACGATAGTTTCTTGACGCTTAAGGTGACATAATTTTTGCTATACAAGCATTAATTCGCGACATCCTGTACGCATGTGCTTCTTACTCTTCCACTTACAGAAGTCACCACCACGTGGGTAAGTAACATTTTCCTCATTTTCCTCAAATTTATCGGACGGTAATTTAAATTTCGATTAAATCGCGGGCGGAAACGGGCGTAATTTTTGAATACGCAAGCACGTTTTTTAAATACCTTGAATAATATCACCGTATTTATCTTTTATAATGCAATATACCTACTTACGTTGGTTCAATTTTGCTTATGAAAATGCGTCACTTTCCGTTCTACTCAAATTGTAATGAAAATTGATTTTATTTCAGTGGTTGCTTCTGAAAATGAGCTGAAATCCACATGCCTTGCACACCTGCGTCACATCAAATTCTGTTAAAGATCTCATTGTGTTGAAATTTCATTTCAGTTTCATTTGTTTTAAGTCGGTTCCGTGTCAATGTTGAAAACGGAAACCAAATTCCACGTAATCAAATTATGCGTAATTTAAGGATCTTTAAAGAACCGCGAGAACAGCAAGCGAATGTGGTTATAAAATTACATTTGTTCATTATACTCGTGAAGACAACGGGAGATTCAGGGCGGTTATAGAAACGTTGCTTGAAAAATAAATGGGTATAATTGCGGAAAATTGTTAAGAATGAGACGATTGCCAAATTTTGTACTAGTTCTGAAAGTAAACAATATAACGTTACATTAATATGACTACATCATTATTGTATATTATGCAGCTTATTTCTCTTTACCAGGTGCTACTAAAGTAACCAGCATTATCAAACCGCAGATAAAAACTATACAAACATTAACGCTCGTATTTTTTATTCGTCGCTGAACACGGTTTCGTCTTTTCTGGAAAACCAACATCATCTTTATTTATGTTAAAACTGTTCAATTGTTTATTAACACACAGAAAAGTAAGGCTAAAAAAAAACAAAATTATGGCGACATTTTTATTAATTGGCCCAAAATTAAGGCGTTGGGGCTGTCGCATAAAGTGCATGTATTTTTTTTTCCACTGTTGGCCACGTTTCACTTTCAGTTTTTTTTTTCATATTAGGATTCCACGATACTTCTGATTTTAACTTTTTTTGCTCTTCCGCAATTCGCGTTTAAAATCTTTCTAGGCCCATTTATTTACAAGACGATTTTACTACTTCTTTGCTGATAAAATTTAATTATTAAGGTCACTAGCGGGCAGTGCCAATCTAAAGTTGCTATTTTTAAAAAGAATTTTGAACATTTCTAATTATTTAGTTTTTAAAAAAAAAACATCAAAAATAATATAAATTTCTCTATTAAAAACCAACAATTTTTTTTCTTTTTAGAGGAAGCTTAGGGTAAAACTTTTAATTTGAATTTTTAACCATTAAATTGGCATTTTCAGGTGACAATTTTGACATAAGAATTATGTGTTAGAAAAAACATTTAAACTCCTGTCGTTTCAAAGGTTGAATTTAAAAAAAATAAACATTTTGTAAGAATTTAAAAAAATGACCTCAAATTTTACTGTCTAATTTAACAAATCATATTTTGCTGCTCGAAAAATTAAACTGCCGTTCAAAACATTTTATTTTGTTGAAAAATCAGGCTGAAACTTTTACTCAGAACAGTCAATTTCGTTCTAAAACGTGATGAGAAGCTGTTTTCGATTTTCATGTAGTTTTTGATACACCTAAACTCTCGATGACGCAAATTTTAAAAAAATATTTATTTTAACGGATTTTAAATTTAAAAAAAAACTCCGAACATGGTTGGAATGATCAGATGTATTACACATTTTGTAAGATTTTTGGAAAAAGCAATTTTTGTTCCATAAAACTGCTCTCTATTCTCTTCATTTTGACGCTCAAATTTTGCTATGTAACTTCACTTTATCTAAACATGTCATGAACATTTTATCGGTCAAAAAGTTAGCCACTCAGAACCGAAAATTTGTTGCTAGTTTAAGTCCAGGTCATAAATTATAACGAAAAAATATGTTTCAGTTTTGCATTTAGTTTTTGCTGCGCGTAAACTCTCGATAGCGCAAATTTTAGGAAATAATTGATTTTTACAGATTTTAAATTGGAGTAAATTAATTCGTAGAGTTCTAGACTTCTACTTGGTAATTACAATTAAGCAAAGCTGGACCTAGTAACCGATTTTTCAGATAAAAATTTTCATCTTTCATTTTATGAAAAAAAAAAATGAAAATGGTTGGAAAAAGTCAGTTTTTTTTTATCATGGTAGATTTGAATGAAAATTGGATTTTTATTGTCGTTTAATATGAGAGAAAAAGTCAGTAAAACTTAACATTCTGGTAATTCAGAGATTTTTGTTTTGTCTAATTAAATTCTGTTTCGATTTTATTTTTATTTACTTATTAAAGTTGCTGTAAAAATATTTTTGCCCTTTATCTTAGCACAAGTCTAAATTTCAAACCTTTTTTGCTGTTAGGAAAAACCCAGTGACCACTTTGGGGGTTTCTAAAGATAAGATAAAAAATCAAATATTGGTTTAGATTTTCCTGCAATGTGAGAAAGTTGTTTCGATGACATGGATATTTTGCAAAGAGTGTGAGTACAAACATGAAGTTATTAAGAGAAAAATTCTTCAAAATTTATTTAGTTCGTTTTTAAACACCTGGTAATTAGTGGTATCAACTTAAAAATATTCGATAGTTTATCCAGTGCACGAATACAAACACAGTATTACGTGTGGTCTGCTTTTGTGGGTAGGTAAATGACTTTGCTTTAACAACTACTAGATAGAATTCAACATGTGTTCGTTGAAATTATATGGTACACTTAAAGTTTTAGTACTTGTGTATCCAAAGTTAACTGGACGTTCAGTATCGACGTTTGTCAGAATAAATATTTCTTGGTAAGAGTAAAACATTAACCATTTTATGAACTCTGTGATCTTAACGGAAACCACAAAAAGTACTATGTTGTTACATTTTTCTGCTTATTACAAACACACGAGGTTTTGTGACCTTGTGTACCACCGTTCTGCTTTGGTTATTCCAAAGAAGTGTCGGGAAATACTTTTTATGTAAATCAAACGTGTAAAGGGCACTTTGGACTTTACCACTGTCATTTCTAAGGCCAAAAGTTCTCGAACTGTTCGATTATAACGTGAATTTACATTTCAAATTCATGTACCCTTATAGGAAGTCTGCCGAAATATTCCAAAGGTGGCCACTGCAGCCTAATGAACGTGTATATGTTCGCCATGTTCTAGTAACAACATAGGGTACAAATATTTAACCTTTGTTAACACTTGTGACTTGCCTCGTCGAGTTTCCTGTGACCCGTATGAGTCTGAATATACACGCGTGTGTGTATGTGTGTGTAACACATCATCATGAATATGTAACGGCCAAGACCGCGAACCTCGTATTTTTTATACAAGTTCATGCCACCACTATATTCTTTACTTGACACCCGCAGAACAATTGCAGACTCGACAAATTGTTAGTTTTCTGAAAATTTATGGGAGGTGTTGACTACGCAGGAGCTGTTTTGTATTTCGCGCGAAATCGTGAGACGAGTGCTTTGAAAGCTATCAAGTGAACATTTTCAAATCATGTTGTGCTGGGAATTTTGAAAACGGTGAAATTATCAAGGTAATACAATTTTCCCGTATTTACACTCACTAAAATTTGTCCTAAATTTTATAACAAACTTCTTTTTTCAAATCCTTTTACCTCTAATTTCTTGTTCGTTCAAAAGTAAAAGATTTTAATCAGTTTTGGTTGAAATCCAATTTTCTCGTTATAAATGAAGTTTGTTATAACCATGTTCGCTATAAACGAAGCCAACGTTTGTATTAACATCTTCGAGTGCTTTTTAGCTTACACTTCACACTCAAACGAATTTTTAACGTAAAAATGACGTCAGGTAATTTTTTTTGTATTCAATTCTAACGAAAGTTTATTATCGAATTTCATGCATTTATACACAAAAACGTATTTGAATAAGACACGTGAATGTAATTATTCTACCAAATTATTTTATTGTATGACGTGTTTGAACAAAGTATATATTTTTACTAGTTTGTCTAGAAAAATACAAAGGTCAACAACCGATGGTCTCTTAAAATTAAAATGTTTTCTAACATTTCTAGCAAAATAAAAAAAAATAGGTAGCGCACTTCATTTCGAATAACAAACTAAACAAATATCGAAATAAAATGTTATAATAAATTAATTGAAAATTTCTAACTATGGAAAAAATTACCACGAAATACAATGAAGATAATCGTATTTTAATGACAATTTTTACAATCTCCAGCATGATTTCAATTTCAGACTGTAATTTTACGGTAAAGTTTTCATTTGCTCTTTATTATTATTCTTATTCTTACGAGCCAAATTGTTAACACTGATAAAAAAAAAAACAGGCGAATTAATGAAAAAATTATATATCTGGATTTGTCAAAAATACTTTTTTCATTATAATTTTAACATTTTAAGTCAAGCTACTTTATTACTCAGTAACTTTATTTCAATTTTCACTGTTCTATGGATTTTCCAAATTTTTGATCCACGTCTTTTAAATGCCTATTTTTTATATTCTTCGATTTTCATTCATTTTTCCAAAGTTTGAAACCTCTAAATTTCTGTTTTTTAATTTTTTACACTTTTTTGGTGGAATTTTTGACTTTTTAAATGAAAGCTTATTATCAAATTTTTAAAAAATATAAAAATCCACATTTGTCAATCTTATATGTACATTTTTCGGATCAGTTTTTGCTTTCGATTATTAAATATTTACCTTCTTCACTCAAGTTATTTTCCTTGTAAATACTTATATCCCAACCTTGAACAACGCATGCAACAGAAATTATTTCTAAGGAAAATGTTCAGCAAGATAAGAATTATTTATCGGAGCAGTAGCAATATTTGTCTTTTATCAAAATAATCATATTTCGTAACGGTTTTTAGAAAAAACCACGATTTAAAAAAATGAACGATATTTCTTATTACTATTGTTTTTTTTATTACTATTTTGATTCGCTGAAGGCACAACTAATATTACGAATATCAGACGAATATAAAACGTTAAAAATGTATTGAGGAACAAAGCAACAGAGAAGCCGCTTTCTGTAAACTTCCGGGCAAAAACTTTCTCGGAATTCGTTGGGTTTGGAGAATCTTCACCATTCTCCAAGTTATTTTAAAGAAAGGTCATTAATTTTTATTGAATTTTTAATCCAACCCCTGACAGTTTTTTTTTTAGTTTAATTACGTAAATTTGAACCGAAAAAAAGTACAGTTGTAGATGATTAAAGAAAACAATTTACCAATTTGTTTTTTTTTTTATTTTAGAATTTAACATGGGTCTCAGAAAACAAATATCACCAATAAACACGAACAATAATTACCATTGTTATTTGATTTCCAACTGCGTTTAATTATACTTGCGTAATCGATTTCTTTCGAAAAAAACACTTTGACAAGTAGCTCATATTTTTTACTACAATAAATTGTACCATTTGCTGTTGCATTTCTTCAATTATTAACTATTGTTTTCTTACAGAAAAATGAATTTGGTCAATCAGATGAATCATGGTCGTGGGAAGTTACAGATGCAGCTAATAATGATAAAGATGACACAATCACCGACTTGAAGAAAACAATAGCAGAGCTACAAAATGAAAAGCAAGAATTAACATCTAATTTGGTATTATTAGACTCGGAGCATCAGTTAACTAGCGAAAAACTGATAAATATGAAGAATAAGTTACAGAAAGAGTACAATGAACTTGAAGAAAACTACAACAAGCTTCAAAAAGAAAACATAATATTAATAGGAGACACAAAGAAGATTCAAACAGACCTGGAAGATCTAAGAATAAAATACCAAGAAGCACTAGAAAAAAGCTCACCGGCTGATATCAATTTCAATGAAAATTGCAACAAATGTGAAACATTTGTACAAGAAAATCAGAAATTGCGCTCCGAGATTGATAAGTTTGTCCATGAGATTGGTGTTTTGGAAACCAACAACAGTAGCTTACAGAAAGCGGTGGATGAGAGCAAGAATAGTAGTGAAGAACTGATGAAAATAAAGGAACAACTAAAACTGTACGAATCAGAAAACAAAATACTTATCTCGGAACTCAAGAAAGCAACGCAGTCATTTGCAGAGCACGAGAAGAAGAGTGCCGAAGATGCCGACGAATTCAAGAAGTTAGCTTCAGTTTTGGACGACTACCAGAAGCAAGTGAATACTTTGAAGCAAGAACTGTCGGCTAAAAACTCAGGTGTTACCGAAGACTACGAAAAGTTGAAAACCGAGTTGGAAGAAACTAAAGAAAAACTACGAAAAGCCGTTCACGAAAAAGAACAAACGCACACTAAATACATCAATATTTTGTCCGAAAACATGAAAAAATATATCGACTGCGATCAATTATCTGAAGTTGCGAATCATGAAAACGAGAGCGATTTTCAAGTTCTGGAGTTTAACCATCAAGTTGAAAGCATCCTGAACATTCTATGGGACTTGAAATCAAAATGCGGGAGTCTGGAAAAGGAGCTAAGGAACGTGACTCAAGAAAAAACGAACCTGCTTTCTGAAAAGAACCACGAAATCGAGAAGCTGATACAGAACTCTGAAATTTTGAGCCAAGAAGTCATCACAAAGTCGCAGACAATCAAGGACTACGAAAATGAATGCAATGAACTAATCAAGAATAACGATTTATTAATAGGTGAACTGAAGATGTTGAAAAATAATGTTGGTCTCCAAACGATTTCCGAGTCGAACGAGGATAACATCATTTTATTGGAATCGCAGCTCGAAAATGCTAATAAGAAGATCGAAGAATTAGAAAGTATGTGTCATCAGGAAGCTAACGAACTCACTTTGGATCAAATCAGCGAGAAGTACATCAGCAGGGCGTTGTATGATAAAGTAGTAGAAGAGTTGAACGAATTGAGAAGACAAAACTCGACGATGCATGAAGAAATAGAGAGATGTGAAGAATCATGCTCTGTTGTGACTGAAGAAAAAGAAATCATGGCTTCGTGTTTGGAGAAAGTCAAAACCGATTTGGAGAACACAGAGTATCAGTATACAGAACTGAACGTGAACATGGAAGTACTGAAGGAAGAAGTGGAGAACTGCAAGAAGAAAGCTGAAGAGCTTCTAGAACAGAAACTTTCCGCCGAGAAACTAAACGTAGAGTACGAAAGAAACAACGAAGATCTTAGAGGTGAGCTCAACGTGATCAGAGAAAAACTGTTACTGGAAGAAGATGCAAGAAAGCAGTGCGAAAGTCAGATAAGGAATTTGACGGAAAAACTTCAAAACGCGAAGATGTGCGAAACTAGCTTGAAACTGCAGTACGATACAATCAGCAAAGAATTGAGCTCCGTGTCTGAGGCTAAATTCGTCGTGGAGTCCAATCTGAAGAACGCCGTTTTGGCGATCAACCAAACTAAAGAGGAATTGAAAGCTTTAGAAGAAGAAAACAAAACACTTAAGGTTTTGGAAGTCAAAGAACAGCAAAATGAAGTTCCCGAGACCGAACACTTTGAGAGTGTCAGTTTATTGGAAACCTCACAAGAAAAAGCGGAGTTACAGCGTCAGCTCGAGGAGCTACGACAGTCGTATTCTTCGTTGATTCAAGAAAAAAATCAACTAGTTGCAGAAACTGAGAAGTTATCAAATCTTGCCGCTGAGCACACAAAATGTAGTGAAGTCGTCGGGTCCTTGGAAAAAAGTCTAGAAGAATTGATCGCTACTAAAAATGAACTGACAAATGTCATCATCACCAAACACCAAGAAAGCGTTACCTACCATAACGAAATCCAACGTCTCACCCAAATCCTGAACGTAGAAGCCGAAAAAAATCGGAAATTGGAAGCCACGAAACTCGCGGCAGAAACTCTAGACGTTCAAAAAAAGGACGAAGAACTTGAGAAATTGTCCGAGCAAAACAACTTCTTGAGGCAAAAATGCGAGGTTTTGGCCCAAAACTTATTAGAAGAGCAAGCAAGAGTGCAGAAAGTCATCGCGGAGCATTCAACTCACTCCGAGAAAGAGCAGTCTCTGGCAAGGAAGTTAGAACGACTGCAAACTCACCTGATTGAGGTTGAAGAACACTACACGCAAGAACTTCTGAGAGCTGAAGAACGAAACACGGAGCTACAAGCGAAAGTTAACGAAATAGAACAACGGGAGAAGAATTCTAGTACGATGTATACTTCGGTCAGCATCAGGGCAAATCAACATGTCGAAACGTTGCAACATCAACTTCAGCTTATAACCAATCAAAGAGATGAGTTGCGGAAGAAGATTTCGGACGCTGAGGATCACGCTAGTAAACAAGAAGCCGCGTTGTCGAATTTGCAGTTTGTCTTGGAACAGTTTCAAAAAGGTACGACTAAAAGTGTGGGTTCGCTTTTTCTAACGTGTTTTTTTTTTTTTTACAGAGAAAGAGAACGACGTCCAGAAAGAAACTGAGCGAATTAGACGACAGATTGGCGTAGAGAAGAAAGTCCAGGACGATTTGAGGAAAGAACTCGCGAGTCTTCAGTCTCAGCTGGAAGAAAGTAAGCACGGACTCTTGGCCGCGTCCAGACTGTCGGACCAGCTAGAGCACTCGAAACAGCTAGTAACAACTTTGAAGTCGGAAGGTAGGAAAATCTTTGTTGCTGAGTATGACAGTTTAGAGTTTCACTAAACATTTCAGTTATTGTTAAGAATCAATGGTTGTCTGTGAAATATCAGCTGGTAATTCTGGGTTGTTGAGATCCCAGAATATCGACTGATATTATCATAAACAACTGTACCGACCTCTCAGTTTCAATCATCATTTCCTACTAAAGTAGTTTACATTGTCACGATTTTGTATGCACGATTTTTTTTGCTTTTTTTTATTTTTCACCACCACAATTCGATTTCGCTTGTGTTCATTACACTTACGTTGGTCAAAACAAGCTTAATCGAATCTATCCCTTCACTTTGTACTAAGATTGCTCCATTTATTCGCACCAAGTGTTTTAGGTGATCGTAAATGCACAGTAATTTCATGTATTTCTTTGCATTTTATGCACTGTACTAATTGTTTGCACGCTTGACTGCGTTTTATTAATCTCATTTGGTAACTGTGAGGTTTGTTTATTCCTCAGACTACTGAATGGGATCGACAAAATGTGGTTTTGTTTTCACCATTTTTATTTGCCCTGCCGTTTTTTTTTATTTATTTATTTATTTTTTTTTGCTTTTTATTGTTTGGATTGTTTCGATTGTAGCCCGTAATGAGTATTTTATTTTTACAGTTTTAATTTCATTCCAGTGGCATGGATTTGGCATGTTTATATAAAGGTTCAGAGTGTGAGTATTACATCAGGTACTGGTTCATTTTTGCATAACCGGTCCCTGAGTAACACTTACATCCTGGCTTTTACCATCGACGTAAAGTTCGTATTTTTTTTATTTATTTAAATTTGTGTAATTTAATGTTTAACGTAAATAAAACGAATATTTTACGCCGGTACTTATTTTTGGAAAATAAGTTTCATTTTTACACTCGAGTTCTTTCGTAACTTATCTAGAGTGTCTTTGTTACTTTTTATCTATTTGTTTTTTAGTCAGCGGAGGTTGTTATCGTAGTATTCGCTTTGTTGGCTGAGCAACTACGAAATCCTACGATAACCGTCCTAAAACAATAAAATGATCATTATTGTTTTATTTGGCACCTTGAAGTCGGATTTTGAACTCTTTTGATCTTTGAATTGCGTAAAATATTTGTTGGATTTATTATTTAAAAACACGACTTGAATTAAAAAACTTACATTTAAAAGAATTAAACCATCTCGAATTTTTACTTCAGGTTGTGAGCGCTAATTTCATGTTCTTACATACCTATTGAAGTATATTTAATTTGCAGTCTCCCAACTAAAAGAAAAACTCCAAAAGAAAGAGGAACATCTTCACAGTCTTTCTAGTCAATCCGATGGAAAAGTCGATAAATCCCTCGTTAAAAATCTCGTTATAGGTTTTGTAACAAGTAATAACAACCTAAACAAGGACCAAGTGCAGATACTGAAAATTATTGCCACCGTTTTGGACTTTAATCAACAAGATCATGACAAAGTCAACTTAAGCAAGCCACAACAGGGTTGGTTAAGCGCCTTTTTGAGTCCTCAAACCTCGCAAGGAATATCCCAAGAGTCCTTATCACAAGCTTTTGTTAAATTTCTGGAGAACGAATCAAAACCTAGAATGGTACCCAGCCTCCTGAACAACGACAACGAAACACCAAAATCGCGGAAAAACAGCACAACAATTCCTAGGCAATCACCAAGTGTTTTATCAGAAATGGTACTCCCGACTTTCGCGGACTTCGCGCAGAACAGAAATTCCAGTTCTATTTTAAAAGATGTATTGAAAGATAACAGTTAATAATTATCCTCATTATGTTATTTATTGTGTTGTTGTTTGTTCTAATTTAAGATGTTATAAACTTTTATAAACATATTGTACAAATATTTTATTAATATATTTATACAAAGTTTAACCAGTTTTATTGGGTTCTCATCACACGATAGCACAAATTCAAATTTCCTCAAATGCGAAAAAATACATTAAACGAGATCTTGAATGTAATCTTTTGTTTATTCTGGTTTTTAGTGACGATTATATAACCTCTTATTTTCGTTAATTTGTAAAGCCCGTTTTGTAGATATTCAATTTAAAAAATTAAAATTGTCAAACAACTAAATTAAAAACAACGATAATTAATTAAGTACTTGATCTCGCACCAACAATGAATTATCCCAATTCCCGGTTCCACGCTACGCCCATGTTCAATTGGCAGCAAAGTTCGATCAAATAAATATGATACCAACCTAACTCATAAATTATCATAATTTCCTAACAAGTCTCGATCTAAATAAATTAAAGAAACGTGAAAGTGCAATCTCTAAAATTTAATTGTTTCAGTACTAAAGTTCAAGTGTAGTGAAAAGGTTGTGGTAGTTTTTAATGACGTTATTTAATAATTGAGCATTCGTGGCCGACATTGTAAATTTGATATTGCAACGTTGTTTGCTTGAAGTCACCAATATGTCGGATCTTGAAGGTTCATAGCTGTCAAATTCACGTAAACATTTAGCTAGTTTTATTATAAACTGAACACTGAAAATGTAATTCGCTGAGAATACGAAAGTATGGCCCAAGGAGTTTTAAGTTCAGATATTTCGAGGAGAAATCCTCAAGACGAATATGAACTAATTCAAAGGATTGGGAGTGGAACTTATGGTGATGTCTATAAAGTAAGTTAACCGTTTATTTAATCACAAATATAATAAATTGACACAATTGCTACATTGTAGGCGAAGAGATTATCCACGAATGATTTAGCTGCAATTAAGGTTATAAAGTTAGAACCAGGTTAGGATCTACATTAAGTGGGACTCTGTTATAATTGTTTCTTTTAGGTGATGATTTTGGAATAATTCAACAGGAGATTCTTATGATGAGAGACTGTCGGCACCCTAACATTATAGCATATTATGGTAGTTATTTACGTAGGGATAAACTTTGGATATGTATGGAATACTGTGGAGGTGGTTCTTTACAAGATATATATCACAGTAAGTAATACAAGAGTTTTACTAGTTTTCTAACTCTACCTTCATAGTCACCGGTCCGCTCCTTGAGCAACAAATTGCATACATGTGTAGAGAAACATTACTTGGTCTTTCTTACTTGCACCATATGGGGAAAATGCACAGAGACATCAAAGGCGCAAATATTCTCCTCACTGAAAACGGCGACGTAAAATTGGCCGACTTTGGAGTGTCCGCACAAATCACCGCTACTATTAATAAACGTAAATCATTTATTGGGACCCCATACTGGATGGCACCAGAAGTAGCAGCTGTAGAAAGAAAGGGGGGCTACAATCAACTGTGTGATATTTGGGCAATAGGCATTACTGCAATTGAACTGGCTGAGCTACAACCTCCAATGTTTGATTTGCACCCCATGAGAGCTCTATTTCTTATGTCAAAGAGTGGATTTAAACCACCCACTCTTAAGGACAAGGAAAAATGGTAACTGGAAATTTTTACGTTTTTTTTTGTTGTTACTTTCAGTTTTAGGAGCCCCACTTTCCACAATTTTGTCAAAGTTGCTTTGACAAAGAATCCTAAGAAGAGACCAACTGCTGAAAAGTTGCTTCAGGTTTATAGAGATAATTTGTGTTTTTTTTTTCTGATTCATTGTTTACAGCACGCTTTCTTTCAAGGTGATATGCATAGAAGACTGGCTTTAGAATTGTTGCAGAAAGTAACTAATCCTTCTCATATGTTCACGGAGGAGCCTGATGATGAAGGGGTAAATTTAAGGTGTGATTCTTGTTTGAGTATTGGTTCATTTTTTCTATTTTCTCAGGCAATTCCGAATGTTCCCCAACGTATCGCATCAAGACTCACGTCGCGTCCAAAACCACAGAGTGCAATACACGTGTCTGGTGATATTGAACACATTGATGAGTCAAACAATACCCTTCAAAGAACTGGTAATGAAACCAAACAATTTAATATTTTAACGTAAATATTTTTCGTAATTGTAGGCGCAACCAACGCTTTATCGCGCGATAAACAATCTTGGGATGTTACAGACATTATGAACAACGTAACCACAGTTCATAACTGTGTAGAGCATCAGAACAAGAAGTGCGGTATAGGCACTGCGTTTGATTCTCTTAACAGAGAAAAGTGAGTATGATTTTTTTATCGCACTGTATAACGAGAAATTGAGAAAAAACAAAAATAGCAAAATTGAAAATGTTGTTTCGTAGCTCTGAGCGGCGAGCCATGACTGGTTCACAGATTTTAAACATGTCATTGAGGTTAGACGTGAGGGAGTGTGGAGTTTGGTTTTTACGCATTTTTTTTGTTTGCCGTTGTTTGTCATCATTTTAGGTGTGATTTCATTACATTTCGTCATGCTTTTCACTAAATTAGAAATTCAACCAGATATTGCTTCATTCTCATGATTATTAATAATTTTGACGTCATTTATTGATGTAGAATTTTAATTTAACTGTGTTTGGTAGGAAATCAATAAATTTTGTTCTTTTTCTTTATATATGCCGAAACAAAGTTGAGCAAAATTTACTTGATTTCTGTATGGTACCGATCTCATCGCAATTTCATTTTTTTAGAAAACATTCAAACTAGATAACACTAGAAAAAAGAAATGGTAAAAATCTTTATACAGGTTCTTTAAACAATTTTGTATAATTTATTTCCAGTTACTTTTGAGTCGGAAAAAGTACATGATATATACAGAGCGATTTTGTAACTTTTGTGACCAACAAAAAATCTAATTTTTGGCTCAAATTTTTAAAAGAGTTTAAACAATAAGATCAATTATTAACTAGGTCTGTTTCAGCCACCAGATGTTTCAAAATCACCTTGTATATGTTTTTATAATATCGGTTATGAGTAGTGACAACCGCTTGATCCCTAACAAACAGTTGCATGAAATTAAAATAAACATAAACTGACTGTTCTCCCGTTATTAGTTTGGTACTTACTCTAAATTTTTACTAAACCGTTGCATTTTTTGGTGTAAATTTCTAAAGAATGCAATTTTCATAGCCAGCCCTAAACAGTTTTGTTCTATTTTTATTTAATTTTATTCTATGTTGTCTAGGAGTCTCTTGCAGTACATTGACGAAGAATTAATGATGAGGTAATTTTTATCAATTTTGCCAACTTTACTAACATCATTGCTTTTCTTTTTTTGGTTTGCTGCACTTGGGTGAAAGGGATGATGACCTTAACATAATTTAATTTAGTTCATTTTTAGTGGTTGTCATTCGTTTTTAATTATTTATTTTAGGGGAGCCTACAAGTTTCAGCCGTCGGATTCGTATACACAGCAGTAAGTTTTAGTTATAGAAAAATTAACGAAAAAGAACCTGATAAGATAAAAGTCTAACAGTTTAAAATGTGATTGTTAAATTAATCTATCTGTTATTATTGGTGTACATTGGCACAGTTTTATTTTATTATGTAAATCAGCAATGGAAAATGATTCATGACAATTTAGTGCTGGTCTCATGCCTTTTGAATGTTTGTATGTAAGTATGCACAAGGCTGGAGCTTGAATTTGCTTGGTATGTTGCCTGTTTAATTTTTGGTTTTGGCACAATTAACGTTGTTCGTCATGCGATAGTACCAACTGTGGAATTTCTTGCAGGGCGACACTACCAGTTCAGAATTCGGACATAAGCGTAAAGTGTGATGTGCACCACATTTCTAGTCCTACAAACGAGTCGTTAACAAATAGCTCACCAAGAAGACATTCCTCAGTGGACGAACTGTTTTCTCCGATCAATGCAATGAATATTAATGGCCAACGACAAAGGTCTCTTAGTGATAGTGGCAGAACTGACAGAAGCGTTAACGGTAAGTTCGAGAGAAGCCTTGATATTTTCTTAATGTTGTTCCCAGGAACTGAAGCTGAAGAAAATAATCATGACACTAACGCTCCGGATTTGGTTGCTTGTCCTCCTGTACCGCCACGAAAGCATCGCCGAAGACACACTCCGCCGAGGCCTCCCAGCAACGGATTGCCACCAACTCCGAAAGTACATATGGGTGCTTGTTTTTCAAAGGTATTTATCGTTTCGAGGAAAACGTCTTCCTCTTGGGCTGAAAGAGGGGCGCAAGCATACGGTGAACTATTAGAAAATCAAAATCAAAAAAATGTTTGATTCATAAAATTTTTATTAATAAAGTAAAACATTTTAAATCCATAAAAACGCAAAATAAATTAACTTTGCTTTGGTTTGCCGTATCTTTATCGCAGCTTTAACTCTCTGTCTAGGTCTTTAATGGGTGTCCTCTGAGAATCCACTGCACGGCTTCTTGGATACACCCGGAAACAAGAGACCAGCATCTCCTGATAGGAGCTGAAGAAGGTGTCTACAATCTGAATCTGAACGAGCTCCATGAAACTTGCATTGACCAGTTGTACAACAGGCGAACTGTATGGATGTACGTGATTAAAGACGTTCTGATGTCTTTATCAGGTTTGCCAGAGACATTTTTGTAGTATTTATCTAACCACTGTTTTAAGGCAAAACGCCACATTTATACCGCCATGACTTACTAGCTCTCCTAAGTAAACAGTCGCACAGGTTCAGTTTGCACATGAATCGGATTCATGAGCGTCTCGTTCCCAGAAAATTTGCTTTGACTACTCGTGTACCTGACACTAGAGGAACACAAAGATGTTGTGTAGCCCGGAATCCGTACAACGGATACAAGTATCTATGTGGTGCCTCAGCTACCGGTATTTTTCTCATGCAATGGTATGATCCGTTGAACAAGTTCATGCTGTTGAAGGTACGTCGTTCATTTTTTAACTACGCAATAATAAGGTCGGAATTTCAGCATGTTGAATGTGTTCTTCCTTCTCCGTTGAACGTGTTTGAAATGATAATCACTCCAGAGTTAGAATATCCCATGGTCTGCGTCTCAATAAAACAAGCGTACCAACCGAATCGATTTAAACTCGATCTTATTAACATGAATTCAGGTGAAACAAAGAGAAGTGTGAGTTTGTGGTCATTGTTAATTTACAGGCGCAAGCTGGTTTCATTCTGACGAGCTGCAAGACATGGATGGAACGGCGACGGTGATACCAAAACGTGAAAATTTAAATATAGTCAATGTTACACAGTTGGATAAAGATTCTATTTTGGTTTGTTATGACAATGTCGTTAAAATTATCACACCGCAGGGGATACTCAAGAACGCTAAGAAGCAACTAGCCGAGTTGAAATTTCATTTCAACATCGAAAACATAAGTACGGAATTTCATAATCAGAATCGTCTTTGACTCAAGATTTGTTGTTTTTAGTAAGTCTTCCAGACAGTGTTTTGGCGTTTCACAAACATGGGATGCAAGGAAGATCCTTCAAAAACGGAGAAATCACGCAAGAAATCACCGACACGTCACGAACTTACAAGCTCCTGGGATCAGATAAGTATGTCAAAGAAAATGTTGTTCTAGTGTCCTTCATTTTTTTATTCTCAGGGTGGTAATGCTTGAAAGTAACTTAATACGTACAGGTACGTTAACTAATGAAGAGGGTCATGATTTGTACATACTCGCAGGACACGAAGCCAGTTACTAAGTTGGTACGTCGCCATGTTAAAAAGACTCAGTTTTTATCACTATGTTTCAGGAGAATGCTCACAAAGTTGAAATTTTCGCTTCGCTTAGATATTTAACTTAACTTATTGGTAGAATAGACTCGGTTAAGTAAACAAATGACATACAGAAATCGTGATGTTATAGAATAAAAGATTTATTAACTTGACATACCTCAAACATATTTCTCTAGATATCTAGGAAAATACGATCTGTGCATGGTGTTTAAAGTATTTTAGATACCAGATTTTAGAAGATTTATATAAATACATTCTATTTTTATGAATTAACATATTGTAAAAAATCAAAATCTATATTTATAAATTTACGTAACTTTTATTTAGGAAAATTATTGAGCTTGGAGCTGTATTGGTTGAAATTATACTTAAAAAAATTAGAGTTTTGGATTTTAAACGTCTGTGGCTTTTAAGGGAGATTTCCAATTTTCAACAATTCTAGAAAAATATTGTTTGGATATTATAACACCAACATAGGAATGTTTCAAAATCTTAATGTTTTAGCTACTAACTTTTTTACTTTTACCATGAAAGCAGGAAGTCCGTCAATTAGCAATAGTTAGAACCAACAACGAACTTGATCTTGCAGCTTTCATTGAACGCATATTTTTCTAACTCCAGCTTTTATGGTAACACAATACCACAGACTTGTTCATACTTAAGGATGTTTTTTGCAAGAGTATTCTCGTGTTGCAATCTCTACTTAGAGTGCAATAACTGAGTTCTTCACGCAACAATAATCACATGAAATCAAAAACGCTGCGTTTTATCTAGAATAGACTAGTTTTGGATTATCTTCGTCGTAGATGGTTTACAATATGATACTGCAAAACTAGATCTAATGAATAGATTTCTGTATTAATAACATGTATAGTCAACAGCATGTTTTGGCTGTGTTTATTATAATTTCAAATTTAACTACTTATGTAATTATGAATGTTATTCTGTACATAGTGTAAATTCTTAAGTATGTGAGAATATACCAAAAATTATTTATTAAGTTTGATGATTCATAATTGTTTTAATGGTCCTTAAATTTTGTATTCCTCCTACTAAAATCGTTTTATTTAGTGGTCCATTATTGTTAATAAGGGTATTTGTTGTAACTGAAGTTGTTTGTAGATAATTGTCTAATATACAAATTCGCTGTCTTTATTTGACTGGGTTTTGTATAACTTTTTTTGTAATATTTCTGTCTTTTGTAAATAAAAATGGTAAACACCTAGAATTTTCGTTGTGATGCACCCACTTGAGTAACAGTATAAAAATGTACGGTAATATTCTAAATTGGCTCTGAATCAGGAATAGAATTGGACGGCTTTCCTTCCAAATTTTTCTAAACCCATCACGAAATTTGCCCAAATATGCGCTTAATTAGTATCAATTGCACAACTACTAAAATGACCGATAGTATTCTCCGATGAAAACGTTGCATTTTTGAAAATGCATCCGCATTTCTGGTAAAAATGCAGCCATTACAGCAGGTATGAATTTCTAAATTTATTTTGGCTCCGTGGCTAAAAATATTCTAAACACAGCTATAGTTAAATATAGAAATTTTTCACAGTGCTACTTAACGAAATTTCACTGCTGTGTGTGGATCGCATTTATGGAAAATAATTATCGGTAAAATTAGGTGGGTAGTCTTTTTCCATAACTGTAAATTTTTCCAAGAAGTGTGTAAGTCCAATATCCGTTCACTGTCCACACATTCATAATTATCATATTTGATTAAAGACGCATTTTTACATTCCCGTGTGTGAGTTTTTAACATCCGAGTGCTGGATACGCTCAAGATCCGATTTTTTAAGTATTAAATTGAAGCTTTTTGGTCTCATCTTCGTGCCGGTTATCGATTGCGTGTATGAATCTGAAATTAGACATGAATTTTGAATTGCATTAAAGTTTCAAAGTAAATTCATAACGTGCAAATAAAATTCGATCGATATCGCCCTAAAAAACCCGCAATAAAGTCAGGGACATTTGTTATTTCTTTGCTCTAGTTTTGTCAGGTTGTCTGACCTTTTTGCTGCAGGATTGTGTTTTGAAATCTTTATTAGTAGGCATAATGAAAAACAGTCGAATTATTCTTTATGATTTTAGGGAAATTTAAACCCCCATAATGGCTGAGGCCGAAGGGGGCTCCGAACAGGATGATGTTTCATTCTTACGAACGGTAAGATTCTAAGGTTAGAAAATTACATTAGTTGATTATTTAAAATTGTAGGAAGATATGGTATGCCTCTCCTGCACAGCTACAGGAGAACGCGTTTGTTTGGCTGCTGAAGGTTTCGGTAATCGACACTGTTTCTTGGAAAATATAGCAGATAAGGTAAATTAAGAGACAACCCATCTATTTAAAGTTTTGATCTATGATAAGTTTATAATTGTATTTTTTTTTTTTTTATACAGAATATCCCCCCAGATTTGTCGCAGTGTGTGTTCGTTATAGAGCAAGCATTGTCTGTACGTGCTTTACAAGAACTGGTCACTGCTGCTGGAAATGAAACTGTAAGTTTCTTCTTAGTTTAAGCTAGAAGTTTACATATGGAACATGTCTGCAAACAGTTAAAAATAAGTTAGTAAATCTTAGTTCATCTTGTGTTAACCAGAGGCCACTTAACCACATCGTGGAAGTAGTCATTCAAAATATTTTTTATTTTTGTTCATACTCTATGACTCTTTTTTTAAATTTAGATAATTATACGTAAAAAGTTCGAATTTTGTATGTTCAAGAACACATACATACCATAGACGTTTTAATAGAATTAGATTAGACCCTATCGTTTTTTAAACATTTATTATATCACTCTTCAGCATCATTTACTGCACTTGTATCCATTTTCTCGTTATCAGATCTCATCGCCTCGTTCAAATGTAAACTTCGTTTTTGTCTTGATTCACAAATTAATAGTAAATTAATTAAAAACATAATTAATCAGATTTATGAGTTCCGTAATTGATACGTACACAGTTAATTATTAATTAAATTAAAAAGTACTCCTCATCAGATTTTGATGTGAATGACAAGTGAAAAATATTAGGTTCTTTTTTAGTCTTTCAAATAGTCCAGGACTACCACACCTAATATCGTACTTTTTGTTATCAGTTAAAAAACCATGCACTTGTAAAAAACAGCGTTTTTTTATAGAATCGGGTTCTGAACAAATGATAAAATTGAGATTTTATTTATAACTTAGAAAATATGTGTTATTAATTATGAAAGTCAGGGCTAACTTTAAAACTAAAATTCAAACAAATTCAAAAGATGTAGAACAACTAAGACAAAATTTAACGTGGAACGTAGTCGTAAAATTTTTAGGCTAGCATTATCGTCAATTAAACGAAAAATGAAGAAATTAACCCATATGCACTTTTTTTACTAAATTTACTTCCATTTTTTGAATTTTGCAAGACAAATTTTACTACTCACATCATAAATAGGTATTTTTGACAACTGTTACTACGATATAGTCTCCACACAAACCAATCAATTTTATTTGCAATTTTCGCTTGTCAATCTACTTCTTACAATTAACACCACTTCTACATATAGCTGCCTTCTTGTGATAAAAAGTGTGAGGGACTGAACTTTTGTACGTCCCCTGGTTCGAATAAAGTTTTTTTTTGATTTGACAATATTTTTCACATAAAAGGTCATAATTTCCTTTACATAAATTTTTTAAGTGATTTGTATCACGCATTGTTTTTTTTTTGTCTACTATTGTGTTTGACTCGACAGACATTTGCATCGTACTAACTTTTCTTAAATTCAATTTCAACTCATCTACATTTTTTGCTTCCCTAAAAGTTAGTACTCATGCATTTCTATTTTTAACGCTCTATTACGTCTTTCCTACACATGTTCACTGTAACCTTGTGTAAATTCCTTGTTTGTTCCTATGTTTCACCTGCTTGATTTTTGCTTTTCAGGGTCAGGAAAATTTAGTAAGTAAAAATTGTAAATTGCTGTAAATTAACTGATAGTAGCTGGTTACTAATTGAAATTGGACTCGGTTGTTTTTGCTTATAGGCTACACCATTTTAATTTCATTGCATTTATGTTTAGTTGTATTTTTGTGGTAGTCATTGTTTACTAAACTATTATGGCCTTTTATCATAACGACAAGTTTAGCAGTAGACGACTTCTAACCTAAGTAGAACGTGTACTAAATCCACCATAATGACAATAAATAAGCGTACGCGGTAGTGGTTTCAAGTTTCAAGCTAGTTTTCTTAATAGAGCTTTTTTGCTTCGTTTCTTCTAGGGTAAAGGTACAGGATCTGGACACCGCACGTTATTGTACGGTAACGCTATTCTTCTACGACATCAAAACAGTGATATGGTAAATATTACAACAAGAAAAAAACTACAACCACTTTAACATCTTCTTCTAGTACTTAGCTTGTCTCTCGACAAGTTCCAGTAACGATAAACTCGCTTTTGATGTCGGTTTACAAGAACACAGTCAGGGAGAAGCCTGCTGGTGGACCGTGCACCCCGCCAGCAAACAAAGGTAACAACAAAATCTCAACATCACAAGAAACTAACACTGTTTTAGATCTGAGGGTGAGAAAGTACGAGTTGGAGATGACTTAATTTTAGTCTCAGTCGCCACCGAAAGATATCTGGTAAAATTCTCATTTCTCGTGTTCCAATCATCATCTTTTGTTTCGTAGCACACCACCAAAGAAAATGAAGTTTCTATCGTAAACGCGAGTTTCCACGTAACCCATTGGTCGGTGCAACCATATGGTACTGGAATCTCTAGAATGAAGTACGTAGGATACGTTTTCGGTGGTGATGTCCTCAGGTTCTTTCACGGCGGTGATGAATGTTTAACCATACCATCCACGTGGAGTTTGGAGGCGAAGTAAACCACTTAATCATTTGTTTCCCATTTCTAACCACTTTTTTTAGTATCGTGATATACGAAGGTGGAAGTGTAATGTCCCAAGCACGTTCTTTATGGAGACTCGAACTAGCGAGGACGAAATGGGCTGGTGGTTTTATCAACTGGTCACATCCCATGAGAATACGACATATCACCACTGGTAGATACCTTGGTGTGAACGAACATAACGAGCTGTTTCTCGTTGGAAGAGAAGAGGCTACCACTGCAACCACTGCTTTCTGTCTTCGCCAAGAAAAAGACGACCAGAAAGTGGTTTTAGAAGATAAAGATCTGGAAGTTATCGGGTCTCCTATTATTAAATATGGTGACTCCACGGTTATCGTACAACATTCTGAGTCAGGCCTGTGGCTGTCTTATAAAGTGAGTATTAATGTTGCTTTTGACAGTGTTAACTGGTGTTTTAGTCGTACGAGACGAAGAAAAAAGGTGTCGGTAAAGTCGAAGAGAAACAAGCAGTGTTGCATGAAGAAGGTAAGATGGATGATGGTTTAGATTTCAGTAGGAGTCAGGAAGAGGAATCTAGAACCGCCAGAGTCATCCGCAAATGCAGTTCAGTGTTCACGCAATTTATTAAGTATGATTACAAACACTGGTAACTTTGGTGTAAATTATCGTTTTCAGTGGTCTTGAGACTCTTCAAATGAACCGGCGACATTCGCTGTTCTTCCAAACTGTTAATTTAAACGAAATGGTTATGTGTCTCGAAGATTTGATTAATTACTTTGCTCAACCTGAAGAGGACATGGGTAATGAAACCGTGTTTTTTACCTCGTTTTTTTTATTGCTTTCCATCCACAGAACATGAAGAAAAACAGAACAAATTTAGGGCGTTAAGAAATCGACAAGATTTATTCCAAGAAGAAGGCATTTTGAACTTAATTTTAGAAGCTATTGATAAGATAAATGTGATTACTTCTCAAGGGTTCTTGGCTGGTTTAGCTGGTGATCAGAACTGGGAAATGATTTCAGGTTACCTCTACCAATTACTGGGTACTTTGACTCACTGCAGTTTCAGTACATTTTTAACGCATGTTTTTTTCAGCTGCTATTATTAAAGGCAACCACACTAACTGTGCTCAATTTGCAAACTCGAATAGATTAAACTGGTTATTTTCGCGTCTCGGTTCCCAAGCTTCCAGTGAAGGTACTGGAATGTTAGACGTACTTCATTGTGTTCTTATCGATTCACCCGAAGCTCTGAACATGATGAGAGTAAGCAAAACCAATCAATTATTAATGTTATTATAACTATTTTGTGTAGGATGAACACATTAAAGTTATTATTTCTCTTCTGGAAAAGCACGGGAGAGATCCCAAAGTTTTAGATGTTCTCTGTTCACTGTGTGTCGGTAATGGTGTAGCTGTGCGTAGTTCTCAAAATAATATCTGTGATTATCTACTTCCTGGTCAAAATCTACTTTTACAAACGAGATTAGTGGATCATGTAGCAAGGTAATAAAAACACACGTTTTTCGTACCTTAACATTTTTGTTTTAGCGTAAGGCCTAATATTTTTGTGGGCCGAGTCGAGGGTAGTGCAATTTACCAAAAATGGTATTTTGAAGTCACAGTGGATCATTTAGAGCAAACTACTCACATGATGCCTCATTTGAGAATTGGTTGGGCCAACTCCAAGGGGTGAGTTCTCGTACCTGCAATCTGTATTGAAATATTTTTAAAGTTATTGCAAATAATGTTATTTTTTCTCAGATATATACCATATCCCGGCGGTGGCGAAAAGTGGGGTGGTAACGGAGTAGGTGACGATTTATACTCCTTTGGATTTGATGGTGTTTACCTGTGGTCAGGTGGACGTTCAACTCAAGTAGTTTCCACTTTCACAGAGCCCTTTATAAAGAAAAGTAAATCTAAAAACGACCAAAGTTTCCAACTGATTAACATATTTTTCAGACGATGTGGTCGGTTGTGCCTTAGATTTAACTGTTCCAATCATTACTTTTACATTCAACGGAGTGCCAATTAAGGGGAGTTTTAGAAATTTTAATTTGGACGGCATGTTTTTCCCAGTAATCAGCTGTTCGTCCAAACTAAGGTAAATTCCCCAGTGGGAATTCTTTAAACTAAACATAAAATTCTAGTTGTCGATTTCTGTTGGGCGGTGATCAAGGTCGCCTCAAATACATCCCTCCAGAAGAATTTTCACCTCTTGTAGAAAGCCTTCTTCCACAACAAGTTTTAAATCTAGAACCATGCTTTTATTTCGGCAACATGAATAAAAATGTAATTGCCGGTCCGTTGGTTGTTGAAGACGACACCGCTTTCGTACCAAATCCTGTAGACACTTCCATGGTGACTTTAGCTAGTTACATAGAATCCATCAGAGACAAACTTGCCGAGAACATCCATGAAATGTGGGCGATGAACAAAATTGAAGCTGGTTGGCAGTGGGGAGAATACCGAGATGATTTACGTCACATTCATCCATGTTTGGTTCCATTTGATAAGTTGCCAGCAGCCGAAAAGAAGTACGATTCTCAGCTTGCAGTTCAAACGCTCAAGTAAAAATTCTCTGTTTTGGTTTATTTTATGTTATCTTTGCCAATTTTAGAACGATCATTGCTCTTGGTTATTATATAACCATGGACAAACCACCATCTAGAATTAAAAGTGTACGTCTTCCAAACGAACCATTCATGCAAGCGAACGGTTACAAACCAGCACCTCTTGATTTAACTGCTATAACTTTAACACCAAAGCTAGAAGAACTAGTCGATCAATTAGCTGAAAACACTCACAATCTATGGGCTAAAGAACGAATCCAGCAAGGTTGGACCTACGGTCTTAATGAGGATCCTGACATGTTTAGGAGCCCTCATCTTGTGCCTTACGTTAAAGTAGATGACGCTATAAAGAAGGCTAACAGAGATACAGCCTCGGAGACAGTGCGTACTCTTTTGGTGTATGGTTATAATTTGGATCCACCAACTGGAGAGCAACACGAGGCTTTACTTGCTGAAGCGAGTAGGCTAAAACAGACGATTTTCAGAACGTACAGAGTGGAGAAAAATTATGCTGTAGGCTCCGGAAAGTGGTATTTTGAATTTGAGATTCTTACTGCTGGGCCCATGAGAGTTGGATGGGCTAAGGCGGATTGTGCGCCAGGATCCATGTTAGGATCTGACGAAAATACTTGGGCGTTTGATGGATACAATGTAAGTAATCGTAATAAGATGCAGGTTTTAAAAACTGTCGTAACATTATATCGGTTGAATGAAACAGAAACAATAAAGGAAAAAATAAGCGTTCAATAAAAAACAAAGGATAGCGTTGCTTAATGTAACTAAATAAAAAATGTCTCGCCCGTCTTAAGATTTTTTATTGAACGCCTAAGAATTGTGTAAATCAATTGATAAAATTAATATGAAAACAGTATAAATTCTTCTAACCATTTGGTTCATTTTTGATTGGTAAATGTAGATCGTAGCTCAAGAGCTAGTTATATATGACCGAAAAACTTAAGAGCTACGATCTACTTTCCATTATTGTTTACAATATAAAAAGGTCTTCTTTGGATTTTTTTCGTGTAAGATCACTTCTCCCCATTTTGATTTTTGTTTTACTGATGTAATTATTACGAATTAGATGAAAAAAATTCATGGCGCTACAAGTGAACAGTTTGGTAACAAGTTTGTAGTTGGTGATGTAGTAGGCTGTTTTATTGATCTTATTGATCATATTATCAGTAAGTTTTGTATTGAAATTCCGCAATGTGAAGTCACGTTTATGTATTTAACTCAACTCACCATCGTTTTATTAGGAAGAAAAAGTATATAGCAATGTGGCCGAGTCTTTTGGAAAACAGTGGCAAGTTGGGGATGTAGTCGGTGTATTCCTTGACCTAATCGATCACACAATTAGTAAGGAAAATTACAATAAAGGCGTTTGCTTTTTAAATTTTTAGTTATGCCACTTAATTTAGAAATACCAGTATTTTTTGCAGCTTTTTTCTTCCTTTGATTTTCTATAGTTATAGGTGCAGTGTCCAAGTTTTACTAATAACTGACTATTTGTCAATTATGTTCTGTGACTGCATGCTTTTTAACAAAGAGTTGAAGAACTAGTAACAATATTGTTGTTTTTTTTTTTTTAGGTTTTTCCTTAAACGGCGAATTGTTAATGGACGCCTTAGGAGGCGAAACGACATTCGCTGATGTACAAGGTGACAATTTTGTTCCTGCTTTTACTTTAGGAGTGGGACAAAAAGCTCGACTGTGTTTCGGGCAAGATGTTACTCAACTCAAATTTTTCACCACATGTGGTTTACAAGAAGGTTACGAGCCATTTTGCGTGTAAGTTTACTTTTCATTCAAGAAGTACAAATCATGATACACTTTTGCAGCAATATGAACCGTCCAGTTACGTATTGGTATACGAAAGATCAACCGATATTTGAGAATACTGATGACATGTTAGATACCAAGATCGATGTTACTAGAATTTTAGCTGGCTCAGACAGTCCACCGTGTCTTAAAATAAGTCACAACACATTCGAGACGATGGAAAAAGCTAATTGGGAATTTTTAAGGCTTAGTTTGCCCGTAATTTGTCACTCAACCTTTATCACGTAAGATGAAGCTTAGCGTTATGTTCTTTATATAATTTTAATCATGTAGAGAAGATGAGAAGGTCAGGAGGTGGAATGAAATCAAAATTAGACAGCACAGATTGAAAACTGAAGCGGATTCACAGAACACGCCTGCACATATCGAGCAACTAATGATGAAGAGCGGATTTTCCATGAGTGATATAAAAGGTAGAGTATTTTTTCAGTATTTAAAATTTACCGCTCTCATTTAAATGTTCAGGATTGCACCGAAATTACTCTGAAGACGCCGTTGAATCCGACGAAGTCATGAAACACCACGGAAAGTCCACCAAAAGCATGCCTGCGAGACCCCCAAGAAAAGGTTCTCTTTCTAGAAACATCAACGGATTTGAAGACAACAGTACGTTTTTTTTTTTTTTTTTGTACCATTATCTTTATTTTTACCATGATTTTTAGTGTTGTCTGTAAACACCGGTCGAGGGGTCAACCGGTCCAACAGCGAACTCGATCTAAATAGATACCACGATATGGCGCCAAACAATCAAGAAAAAATTGACGATAAGAAAAAACGGGGCAGATCACCTTTCAGGTAAGACGCATCTTTAAAATTACGGTCACTAACTGAACGTTAATTTTTAATGTTCATTTTCTTGCATTTTTGAGCAGTGCCGTACGCAGGTAAAGACACTTTAATGTTTAGAGCCACACGAAGAAGCTTTCACAAATTGGTGTCTAGCGATTTAAATAAAGTTGTTCTTTGTTGTAATCGTAAGTTTTATTTTAGGTTCTTCTCACGGAAGAAGGGTGGTAACTCTCCAGGAGGTGAATCACTCAAAGCGGATAAATCCAAGACTCCGGAACGAGAAAGAGAGCGTGTTCCGACGATAAAAGCACCAAGTCGAGCGAATGCTATGTCGAATTCCATGTTGACAAGAAATCCAACAATAAAACAATCACAAGTAAGTCATGTTTAAAATCTAAGAGGTGATTTTAATTGTTGTTTTTAGTCCGATTTGATGCAAGCGGCAGCTCCTTCAGCTCAGCAGAAACAGCTCTCGGTTCCTCATACTTCAGACGTGGAAGTCGTGGGTGATGAACTGTACGACGGAGAGTGTCTAAAACTCATTAATGAGTATTTTTATGGTAAGGATATCGTTAATCGTGACCAGTGTGTTTCAATTTTTCTTCCAGGGGTTCGAGTCTTTCCCGGTCAAGATCCTACTCACGTCTACGTCGGTTGGGTGACCACACAGTACCATTTACATACTAAAGATTTCAATCAGAGCAAAGTCAGAAAAAGTTCTATTGTCATCACTGATGATTACGATAGGCTGATTGATTGGTAAGACAACAAAAGTGGATCTCTGGTTTTTATACAGTTTTTCGTAGTGTCGACCGGCAATCTTGCTACATGGTTCGTGCCGACGAATTGTACAACCAAGTGACACAGGACGCCTCAGGAAAAGGGGCTTCACAGGGAATGTTCGTGGGCTGCTTTTTAGACGCTGCAACAGGTTATATTACTTTTACATGTGAAGGAAAACCTACATCTCACGTCTTCAAGGTACGTCAAGACCACTTTATAACTTTTCTATAGTTGTTTTTAGATGGAACCAGACACGAAATTGTTCCCTGCAATTTTTGTCGAAGCAACCAGTAAAGAGTGTCTTCAAATCGAGTTGGGCAGAACGCCAACTAGCTTACCACTGTCGGCTGCAGTATTGCAAAACAGCGCAAAGCATGTTATCCCGCAGTTCCCTCCACGATTGAAAGTTCAGTGTCTTAAGCCTCATCAATGGGCACGAGTACCCAATCAGAGTCTACAAGTTCACGCCTTAAAACTCTCTGACATCAGAGGTTGGTCCATGTTGTGTGAAGACGCCATTTCAATGTTGGCTCTTCATATTCCTGAAGAAGATCGCTGTATCGATGTCTTAGAACTGATAGAGATGGATAAGCTATTAAGCTTCCATGCACATACTTTGACACTTTATGCAGCTTTGTGTTATCAGAGTAATTATAAAGCTGCTCATGTTTTGTGTAAACATGTGAATCAAAGACAGTTGTTGTATGCTATCAAGTCAGAGTACATGAGTGGACCGTTAAGACAAGGATTTTATGATTTGCTCATCGCGGTTCATCTTGAGTCAGCTGCAACGACAATGTAAGAAGTTTCATGATGGTATTCTGTAACTTAACATACTTTGTAGGGAGGTTTGTCAGAACGAGTATGTGATCCCATTAAGTCCGGAATTGAAGGAAATGTATGAAAATCTCGAGATGTGCCACAGTTTGCGATGTTTAAAAATGGAATCTGTACAACCCCAAATGAAGATGACCGAAATAACGTAAGATCTTAAGTGATTTGTTTAACGTTACTTTAATTTTTATTTTTAGTGATACCGTTGAAGATATCAAAAACTTATACTCACCATTTTTCCCTCTGGATGTCGTACGAGATTATGTAATGACCGCCTTGTCCGAAGCTGTCGAAACCAACCAAGTACACAACCGTGATCCAATCGGAGGTTCCAATGAAAATTTGTTCCTGTAATAATTTAACATTACCTTTCTATTCTTTTTCTCATAACAGCTCTCGATTTTTAGCCCGCTACTAAAATTGGTCGATCGATTATTGCTAGTCGGCATGTTAAGAGACGAAGACGTCGAAAAACTCTTGATTATGGTATGTCCCGAAACTTGGGATCCCACATTTGAGCATGATGGAAAAGATGAACACCGTAAAGGACTCCTTTCAATGAAAATGGCCGAAGGAGCCAAACTTCAAATGTGCTACTTACTACAACATCTTTGTGACATTCAATTAAGGCATAGAGTGGAAGCCATTATAGCGTTTAGTCATGATTTCGTTGGAGATTTGCAAGCTGATCAACTTCGTCGTTACATTGAAATTAAACAGTCAGATTTGCCGTCTGCTGTAGCAGCCAAGAAAACTCGTGAATTCAGATGCCCTCCTCGTGAACAAATGAACGCTATTTTGTCGTTTAAGAACATCGAGGAAGAGGATAAGGAGAATTGTCCCTTGGGTGAGGATTTATGTGAGAAATTCAATGAATTTCATAGTTCGTTGATGTCACATGTATCGCTACAAGCACTCCAAGCTCCCGAAGAAGAAGAAGTAAGTGATAAAAATATGAGACTTCTATTTTTGACTTTTGTTTTTTAGAATACAGAAGTAGTCAAGCCGGGACCGTTCAAACGCTTGTACAACTTTATCAACGCGGTGAAAGAATTAGAAGAAGAACCGAAAGAAGAACCCGAACCAGAAAAGAAAACTCCCGAAGAAATCTTCAGGAAAGTTTTAATCAGTACCATCGTACAATGGGCCGAGGAAGCACAAATAGAATCATCGAAACTTGTACAAGAAATGTTTAGTTTATTGGTACGACAATACGATTCTGTCGGCGAGTTAATCCGAGCCTTACAAAAAACTTACATCATTAACGCCAAAACCAAACAAGACGTCGCAGAAATGTGGGTTGGTTTAAGTAAAATCAGAGCTCTCTTACCAGTACAGATGTCGCAAGAAGAAGAAGAACTAATGAGAACTCGCCTGTGGAAGCTCGTCAACAATCACACTTTCTTCCAGCATCCCGACTTGATCCGCGTTTTGCGAATCCACGAAAACGTTATGGCAGTGATGATAAATACCCTAGGCAGAAGGTCTCAAGCACAATCCGACGCTCAAACTCAAGCCCAAGCTGCAGAAGGCGAGGTCGTAAAAGAAAAAGATACGTCTCACGAAATGGTCGTGGCGTGTTGTCGCTTTTTGTGTTATTTCTGCAGAACTGGGCGTCAAAACCAAAAAGCTATGTTTGAACACTTTGACTTCTTGTTGGAAAACAGTAATATTTTGTTGGCACGTCCTAGTTTGAGAGGGTCAACACCGCTAGATGTGGCTTATTCGTCTCTCATGGAAAATACAGAACTCGCATTGGCTCTACGTGAACATTATTTAGAAAAGATTGCTATTTATTTGTCACGTTGTGGGCTTCAGTCTAATTCTGAGCTGGTGGAAAAGGGATATCCTGATTTAGGTTGGGATCCCGTGGAAGGTGAACGTTATCTTGATTTCCTCAGGTTTTGTGTCTGGGTATGTTATTGAAAAGTTACGATGAAGTTTTGCCATGTATGTTTTAGGTTAACGGTGAGAGCGTTGAAGAAAATGCTAATTTAGTTATCAGGTTGCTTATAAGAAGACCTGAATGTTTGGGCCCCGCGTTGAGAGGAGAAGGTGAAGGTCTTTTACACGCTATTGTGGACGCTAATAAAGTAAACTTGAATGTTTCTGTGTCGATAAACATAATCACTTTTTGTTTATAGATGTCAGAACGTATTTCCGATCGCCGAAAAATCATGGATGAAGCTGAAGGAACTGTAAATGTTGCTTCGTTTAGTCATCCTCTTCCTGAAAGTGACGACGATGAAGATTACATTGATACGGGCGCCGCAATTTTGAACTTTTATTGTACTTTGGTGGATCTTTTGGGCAGATGTGCTCCAGATGCTGCAGTCATAGATCTGGTAAGGTTAAAAGTCTGCAGTTGAATATTTTTGAACACATGTCTTAGGGAAAAAATGAATCCCTTCGTGCTCGCGCTATTCTGAGATCTTTGGTCCCATTAGAAGACTTGCAAGGCGTGCTAAGTCTTCGCTTCACTCTTCAAAATCCAGCAGCTGGCGAAGAGAGACCTAAATCTGACATGCCATCAGGTTTAATACCCGGTCACAAACAATCAGTTGTGCTTTTCTTGGAAAGAGTCTACGGTATAGAAACACAAGAACTTTTCTTTAGACTTTTAGAGGAAGCATTCCTTCCTGATTTGCGTTGCGCCACTATGTTGGACCGCGTAAGTGTCTTCTATATCATTGTGTAAATTTTTAACTTGAATGTTTTTTTAGAACGATGGAAGTGAATCCGACATGGCGTTAAGCATGAATCGGTACATCGGCAATTCCATTCTTCCTTTGTTGATTCAACATAGTAAATTCTACAACGAGGCCGAAAATTACGCTTCTTTACTCGACGCGACTTTACATACAGTCTACCGCCTCTCAAAGAATCGCATGTTGACCAAAGGTCAAAGAGAAGCCGTTTCTGACTTTTTAGTCGCACTGACAAGCTCACTTCAACCATCCATGTTGCTTAAACTTCTCAGAAAACTGACAGTTGACGTCTCAAATCTTTCGGAGTATACCACTGTGGCTCTGCGTTTATTGACTTTACACTACGATAGATGCGCAAAGTACTATGGTTCCAATACAGGTCAAGGTATCTACGGTGCCGCCAGTGATGAAGAAAAAAGACTTACGATGGTGTTGTTCTCCAACATTTTCGACTCATTGAGTAAGATGGACTACGACCCTGAACTCTTCGGAAAAGCTTTGCCTTGCTTGAGCGCTATCGGTTGTGCGTTACCTCCCGATTATTCGCTTTCGAAGAACTACGATGATGAGTGGTATGGTAACAAATCTCCGAAAACTGGTCCAGACGGACCTTATAACCCGCAACCTATCAATACGTCATCAGTGGCTCTTAATAATGATTTAAATAGCATTGTGCAACAATTTTCCGAGCACTACCACGACGCGTGGGCAGCACGGAAGTTGGAAAATGGGTGGCAGTATGGAGAAACGTGGTCTGATACTAACAAGACTCATCCACGGCTTAAACCGTACGCAATGTTGAACGATTATGTAAGAAACTCACTTTCGTTAGACTTTTTAACTCGTGTACTTTTATAGGAAAAAGAACGATACAAAGAACCAGTTCGGGAGTCTTTGAAGGCTCTTTTGGCTATTGGTTGGTCTGTTGAACATTCTGAGGTTGATCATCCGTCTACCAACCGCAATTCGGTTCATCGTCAATCCACTGATGGCTCCTCACCATTCAACTATAATCCTCATCCTGTAGACATGACTAACTTAACTTTGTCTAGAGAAATGCAGAATATGGCCGAGCGTCTTGCAGAGAATGCTCACGATATCTGGGCAAAGAAGAAGAGGGAAGAACTCAACACTTGCGGAGGAGGAATCCATCCGCAGCTGGTTCCGTACGACTTGTTGACGGATAAAGAAAAGAAAAAAGACAGAGAGCGTTCACAAGAATTCTTGAAATATCTTCAGTACCAAGGCTACAAGTTACACAGGCCCAATCGTGGAGCTCAAGGAGAAGCCGAACAGGCCACAGCTGGACCATCCATTGAGCTAAGATTCGCGTACAGTTTACTCGAAAAACTTATACAATACGCTGATCGTGCCACCATTAATATGAAATTGTTGAAACCGTCGTCCACATTCAGTCGAAGGTCGTCTTATAAAACGTCATCCAGAGACATCAAGTTCTTCTCAAAAGTAAGGTTTCAGAGGAACTATCCAAAATCTGAAATATTCAATTTTTTCTAGGTTGTTTTGCCTCTCATGGAAAAGTATTTCTCCACTCATCGTAACTACTTCATTGCTGTAGCCACAGCGACAAATAACGTCGGTGCTGCCAGCTTAAAAGAGAAAGAAATGGTCGCAGCCCTCTTTTGTAAACTAGCTAGTTTGTTGCGATCTCGTCTCACGGCTTTCGGAGCCGATGTCAGGATAACAGTCAGATGTCTACAAGTCTTGGTAAAAGGAATAGACGCCAAATCGTTGGTTAAAAATTGTCCAGAATTCATAAGAACTTCAATGTTGACATTCTTCAATAACACGGCAGATGATTTGGGGCACACCATCATCAACTTGCAAGAAGGAAAGTACAGTCATTTGCGTGGAACTCATTTGAAGACCTCCACGTCTTTGTTTTACGTAAATACTGTTATAATTCCTATTCTGACCGCGATGTTTGATCATCTCGCGAACTGCGAATACGGTAGCGACTTGCTACGTAAGTAGTTTCGTTGAACTTGAACTCGAAGATTCCAAATTTTTGTTGCAGTCGACGAAATTCAAGTTGCTTCATATAAAATTTTACAAGCATTGTACACTCTTGGTACGGATCCAACTCTGACCCATGACAGGAAATACTTAAAGACTGAAATTGAAAAATACAAGCCTGCTTTAGGTTCATGTTTGGGAGCTTTTAGTTCAACGTTTCCAGTGGCATTCTTGGAGCCACATCTTAATAAAAACAATCAGTTTTCGTTGTTGAACCGAATTGCTGATCATTCTTTGGAAGCTCAAGGTATCCACCATTTGGAGTTATATTTCGCTACATTACTTTATTTTAGATATCATGACCAGAATGGAGAGCTCTATGCCCACTCTTGAAACTATTTTATCCGAAGTTGATCAGTTTGTTGAAAGTGAAAAAACATACTCAGATGCTCCATATATCATCGATGTTATAATGCCAATGTTATGTTCGTATCTACCTTTCTGGTGGTCGCAAGGACCTGACAATGTCAGTCCAACTGGAGAGTAAGAATGTGACTCTTTGGTGACTGTAATTGTTAACACTTTTTTTAGAGCTCACGTTTCAATGGTGACAGCCGAACATATGAACCAGTTGCTTAAAAATGTCTTAAAACTGATCAAGAAGAACATCGGAAATGAGAACTCACCATGGATGACACGCATTGCAACATACACTCAACAGATTATCATCAACAGTAGCGAAGAACTTCTTCGCGATCCGTTTTTGCCACTGGCGGAAAGAGTGAAGAAGAGAACGGAAACTATGTTCCATAAAGAAGAAAGTTTGCGCGGTTTTATTAAGAGTTCTGCAGAAGATACGTCTCAGGTTCGTTACAAAAAGTTTTTTAGACAGGGATTTATGTGTGGTTTTTAGATTGAAACCCAAATTCAAGAAGACTGGAATCTTCTCGTTAGGGACATCTATGCTTTTTATCCACTGCTAATCAAATACGTCGACTTGCAAAGAAACCACTGGTTGCGTCACAACATTGCAGAAGCTGAAGATTTGTACAACCACGTGGCTGAAATTTTCAACATTTGGTCAAAGTCCCAGTACTTCTTGCGTGAAGAACAGAACTTCATCTCAGCTAATGAAATCGACAACATGGTGTTGATTATGCCAACAGCCACAAGAAGAACTGTGATTCCTGACGGAAGTCAACCAACTGGAAGCAAGGTTGTTTTAAAAATTCTTCTCTGCTGTTTAACTTCACTTTCATTTACAGAAAAAAAAGAAGCACCGTGATAAGAAGAGAGACAAAGACAAGGAGATTCAAGCTTCACTAATGGTGGCGTGCCTAAAACGTTTGCTACCAGTTGGGCTAAATCTTTTTGCAGGAAGAGAACAAGAACTGGTGCAGCACTGTAAAGATCGCTTCTTGAAGAAGCTCCCCGAGTACGATATCATCGACTTTGCGAAAACCCAGTTAACATTACCTGATAAGATAGACCCAGCAGATGAGATGTCATGGCAACATTACCTGTACAGTCAACTGGGCAGCAAGAAGAGTGCCACTATTGGTATGGTGGACAGTAATGGCAAGAGTTTGCTTGAAGAAACCGTCGATCGAATCGTGGCCATGAGTAAAGTTCTTTATGGTTTACATATGGTAAGTTGAGATGTAATTATATAAAAAAAAACGTTCACATGGATAACTCTAAATTCTACTCCTTTGCCAATTCAAGAATCTTTCTTTTATTATTTGCTAAAAGCTTCAAGTTTACATTGAAGGATTATTTTATCACGGTTTGTTTTAATTTGTTTTTCGTTGCGCGCCAGATCGATCACCCGCAACAACAACAAAAAGGTGTTTACCATAGCGTGGTCTCTACTCAACGGAAGCGTGCTGTACTGTCTTGCTTCCGGCAAGCTTCTTTGCACAGTTTACCAAGGTTCGTCTGAGGTTTGCTTTGATGTTTACATTCACAATCTAACACGAATTTTTAACCGCGTGACGTTTAATGTTTACAACTAGTGATTGCGTGCTTACTAACAGGCCAGCAGACCAAAAACTAACTCTAATGGCTGGAAAAAAGTACTCGGTGCTGCGAGAAAAAGAGCGGCGCTTGCTTGCCTTAGGTGTCGTCACTTATATACTCTAAGCAGGTGTGTTTCAAACTAACCTCGAAGTTTTTAGAAAAATAATAATGTTCTCTTTAGACATCGAGCCATCAATATTTTCATTCGTTCGTACTACGAGCTCTGGTTACAAGATGAAAACGTTGGACAAGAAGTAATGATCGAGGATTTGACTCAGACTTTTGAAGATTCGGAATTGAAGAAAAAGGATGGTGAAGAAGAAGAAGGTAAACCCGATCCCTTGACACAGTTGGTGACCACGTTCTGTAGAGGTGCCATGACTGAGCGGTCTGGGGCGCTCCAGGTAAGATGTTAAATATATCTGCATTTTACGACATCTCAAATTTATTCTTTCTTTACAGGAAGATCCTTTATATATGTCTTACGCTGAAATTATCGCAAAATCATGCGGCGAAGAAGAAGAAGAAGGTGAAGAAGAAGAAGCGGGAGAAGGTGAAGAAGCGTCTGCTTCAATCCATGTAAGTAATTTATACTCCCCAGTTATTTAATAGAAATTTAACCACTAAAATTTAACGCTTAAAACATATTTTGATTTACAAACGTGCCATATTTAGAGGACTATGGACAAATTAATGGTAAGACTATTCCTTATTTCATATATAATCTCACTTTATCGTTCTTCTATCTACTGTTACGCAGTTTTATTTACTATCGTATTTTGTAAGGAAATAAATGATAAAACCCACCTACGCTTCCATGCACTTTTCAAAGACACGCTAAGGCAACTTTTTGCTTCACTTTACCTAAAATTTTCTGACTTAATATTTCTTTATTTTTAGGAACAAGAAATGGAAAAACAGAAGCTTTTGTTCAACCAAGCGAGACTAGCCAACAGAGGCGTTGCTGAAATGGTTCTTTTACATATCTCTGCTTGTAAAGGTCTGCCATCTGAGATGGTAATGAAAACCTTGCAGTTAGGTATTTCCATTCTTCGCGGTGGTAACTTTGATATCCAAATGGGTATGTTGAACCACCTAAAGGAAAAGAAGGATGTCGGTTTCTTCACCAGCATAGCAGGTTTAATGAACAGCTGCAGTGTTCTGGATCTTGATGCTTTTGAACGTAACACCAAAGCTGAAGGTCTCGGAGTAGGATCAGAAGGCGCCGCCGGTGAAAAGAATATGCACGACGCGGAATTTACTTGTGCATTATTCAGGTTTATTCAACTGACCTGTGAAGGCCACAACTTAGGTAACGGATGTTAGTTTAGTGAATTCGTCTAACTTTTATGGTTGCAGAGTGGCAGAACTACTTACGTACTCAGGCTGGTAACACCACGACAGTAAACGTGGTCATTTGCACAGTAGATTACTTGCTCCGTCTCCAAGAATCAATCATGGACTTCTACTGGCATTACTCAAGTAAAGAACTTATTGATCCTGCTGGTAAAGCAAACTTTTTCAAAGCTATTGGTGTTGCCAGTCAAGTATTTAACACACTCACTGAGGTTATTCAAGGTCCTTGCACGCTTAATCAACAAGCTTTGGCTCATTCTAGGTATAAAATCTTGGGAGTTTTTTGTTGGAATGGTAATAACGTTATTTTTGCAGGTTGTGGGACGCCGTTGGGGGTTTCCTTTTCTTATTCTCACACATGCAAGATAAATTGTCAAAACACTCCAGTCAGGTTGATTTACTCAAGGAACTGTTGAATTTACAAAAAGACATGATCACGATGATGTTGTCTATGCTTGAAGGCAACGTCGTTAATGGTACCATTGGGAAACAGATGGTAGACACGTTGGTTGAAAGCGCATCTAACGTCGAACTGATTCTCAAATATTTCGATATGTTCTTAAAATTGAAAGAGTTAACATCGTCTCCTAGTTTCCTGGAAATCGATGCCAACAACGACGGTTGGGTGTATCCCAAAGACTTTAAGGAGAAAATGGAGCAGCAGAAGAGCTACACTTTGTTAGTATATTGTGTTTTTATTGTTGTTTTTATTTATAATTATCTTACAGGGAGGAAATCGACTTCTTGTTGGCGTGTTGTGAGTCGAACCACGATGGCAAAATCGACTACGTCGGTTTCATAGATCGCTTCCACGAGCCTGCTAAAGAAATTGGTTTTAATTTGGCCGTGCTGCTTACAAACTTGTCCGAGCATATGCCCAATGAACCGAGATTGGCAAGATTTTTGGAAACCGCAGGTTCCGTCCTGAACTACTTTGAACCATTCTTAGGCCGCATCGAGATTCTGGGCGGTAGCAAGCGCATTGAGAGGGTCTACTTTGAGATCAAAGAGTCCAATATTGAACAATGGGAGAAGCCCCAAATTAAAGTGAGTTCTTCTAGTGTGTCTTTTTTTCTTCCTACTTTTGATTCTAGGAATCAAAACGAGCGTTCTTCTACTCCATTGTCACAGAAGGCGGCGACAAAGAAAAGTTGGAAGCTTTCATCAACTTCTGCGAAGATGCTATTTTTGAGATGCAGCATGCCAGTGGACTCATGGCTGTTGAGGATTCTGGAGGCGGAGGCCCGACACGTACTGCGAGTTATAGTTACATGAACGTTGATGATGAAGATCGGGGTAAAGATCCCATTCGTAGAGGTTACCAGTCTCTCAAAGATGGAATAGCGTACGGATTGTCATCACTCAGTCCTTCTAACATCAAACACAAAATTTCCGAAATGCAACAAATGACAATTCCTGAATTATTTATCGGTTTCTTTAGGATGATAATGTATGCCTTTTATTACTCTGGCTTTGGAGTCGCTTTAGTTTTCAAATACATCTTTGGAGTTTTGTTGTCGCTAATGAGAGGTCCCATTGAAGAACCAATCGTTGAGGTGAAAGAAGAAGAAAAAGCAAGTAGAGTCTTACCGGCGTTACCTTCAACGGAAGACCAAAATACACAGATGCAAGCGTTCGGGTTGGATATAACGAAAGAAGATAACGGTCAGTACAAAATGGCGGCTCATGAATCTCCAACGACGAGTCAGCCGTCTTCGGCTGAAGGTGAAGGCGAAACCACTCCCGAAGAAGAAGGGGAACATGCAGAAACGGAATCAACTGAAGTTCCACTGTCGTTAGCTGATCTTCTAGGGTAAGAGATAGAGTATTGTCTGTCCTAGGACTGATTTTTTTTTGTAGCGGTGAACAAGCTAAACGAGCGGCTCAAGAAAAAGTTGAAGCCCAAGCTGCCCAACAAGCTGTCATGCAAGCTATCGAGTCAGAAGCCAAAAAACCTGAAGTAACGGAACCATCTGCTGTGTCACAAATTAACTTTGGGGCTTACAGTCACCGTGCTGTTTCATTCTTGGCCAGGAATTTCTACAATTTGAAATACGTGGCTCTGGTCCTCGCGTTTTGTATCAACTTCATGTTGCTGTTCTATAGGGTACTGTTAACAAATACGTCAACAAATAAAAAAACACCACCAATTTCTTGCTTTACTAGGTTTCAACTTTGGGAGAAGATTCAGAAGGCAGCGGGAGCGGTAGCAAAGAAGTCCCTGATATTTTGGAAGGTTCGGGTGAAGGCAGCGGTGGAGGTTCTGGAGAATCAGGTGAAGAAGAAGACCCCTTAGAGTTGGTTCATGTCGACGAAGACTTCTACTACATGGCGCATGTTATGCGGTTAGCGGCATTACTCCACTCGATAGTTTCTCTGGCGATGTTGATCGCTTATTACAACTTAAAAGTGCCTTTAGCCATCTTCAAACGAGAAAAAGAAATTGCTCGACGGCTTGAATTCGAGGGACTGTACATTGCCGAACAACCTGAAGATGATGACTTAAAATCGCATTGGGACAAACTGGTGATTTCTGCAAAGTAAATTTATCCTCTTTTGGAGACAACTGGGTTTAAAGTGGTCAATTTTTAGATCATTTCCGGTCAATTATTGGGACAAATTCGTAAAAAAGAAAGTTAGACAGAAGTACAGCGAAACTTATGATTTTGAATCCATCAGTAACCTGCTTGGAATGGAAAAGACCTCATTCCAGCAGCAGGAAGCGGACGAAAAGAGGAGTTTGATCTATTGGTACGTGTTTTTTTTATCTCCATTTCTTTGCTGATGTTGCCTTTGCAGTGTTATCAACATTGACTGGCGTTACCAGATTTGGAAATCCGGCGTTACTATTACAGACAACGCATTCTTGTACTCACTGTGGTACTTTATCTTCTCGATTCTTGGAAATTTCAACAATTTCTTCTTTGCCGCTCACTTACTCGACGTCGCAGTCGGTTTCAAAACACTACGTACGATTTTGCAGTCCGTAACACACAACGGAAAACAGTTGGTTTTGACGGTCATGTTGTTAACCATCATTGTGTACATCTACACCGTCATTGCATTCAACTTCTTTAGGAAATTCTACGTCCAAGAAGAAGACGAAGAAGTGGACAAGAAGTGCCACGACATGTTAACAGTACGTCCAAGTCATTTTATTTCCAGCGTAATTACAATCTCGTTTTCAGTGTTTCGTGTTCCATCTGTATAAAGGTGTGAGAGCCGGCGGCGGCATCGGTGACGAAATTGAGCCTCCAGACGGAGATGACTACGAAGTTTACCGCATTTTGTTCGACATCACTTTCTTCTTTTTCGTAATCGTCATCCTGTTGGCCATCATTCAAGGTTTGATCATCGATGCTTTCGGTGAGCTTCGTGATCAACTTGAAAGCGTAAAAGAAGACATGGAATCTAATTGCTTCATATGTGGGATGGGAAAAGACTACTTTGATAAAGTCCCGCATGGTTTCGACACTCACGTGCAACAAGAACATAACTTGGCAAACTACATGTGAGCGGTTGTTTTTTTGGTTCCTTTTTGAAGTCTTGACGAGATTTTTTCAGGTTCTTCCTGATGCATCTGATTAACAAACCGGATACTGAGTACACAGGTCAAGAAACGTACGTCTGGAACATGTACCAACAAAGATGTTGGGACTTCTTCCCCGTTGGTGACTGCTTCCGCAAACAATACGAAGAAGAATTGGGAGGCGGAGGCGGTTAACATTTTTAGATATTATTGTAAATTCTAAGTGCTCAAATTTTCTATTTTAACTCGATTGAGATTTTTTATTGATGAGTGACGCCACACACAGCAGATCGATCAAGTTACTCATCGTTATTTTATTTTTAAGTTGAAATTTGCATGTTGTAAATATACTCTTCTTGTGCTTTGTCGATTGAGAACCTGTTTTTTATCAAACAGTACAAAATGTTTTAAGATTGTCCAAATTTTGCCTTAAAAATTTTAAAAACGTTCAAATTATATTGTGAAGTGTATTTGCGGAATTTTGACTCTAATAAAAGTATTTATTGTTTCGATTTTTTTCGGGGGTGGCCGATTCAAATAACGGTCTCGAGAGAACATTAATTTTTTATTTAATTACAGACATTTGTGTTTGGTAACGTACTTAAATCTTTAATAATACTGATATAGGCCGATGTCTTAATTTTATACATATATGGTACAAAGAACATGGCGTAAAATTTCTAAATTTGGAACAAGTACGTACACTGATAATGTAATCATGAAGGTTTCCGATATAAAGATCTTGTAACAATTCTTTCGATTACAAGAACGAGGTTAAAAATTATTGCGCTCCTAAATTCTACTTTTGTACGATAATATTGCATTTAACTTAGTTGCTTATAGTACTGATATAATCAAGGCGCAACTCTCTCATTTCTGTACAATTCTCCGTGTTTAACAACAGAGGAATACTATCGGAAGATCCTCTTCTTGCGACCGACTCTTCGATCAAGTTCGATTTATGTTGATCATGAGGTAGAAGAACATCTATTGAGCGTGGAACATTCATCATGTTTGGAAGGAAGGTCTTGCTTTTATAAAATATGTACCAGTTCTAAAAAACATGGTTAAATAAGAACAAATAGCTTGTACCAAGTTACCAATAAACACGACGTTACGGAGTATATAATGGACATTCCGTTACTATCGGAGCTGTTTTCAAGAGCCAAAACAGCAATAAACCACACAATATCATACCCCGTTTGCACTGCACACAACAACTTCAAACACGTCTTCGATTCTCTCAAACTGACGACTTCTTCGTCACCACATTCTTGTTTTTTATCATTCAGAGCTTCGATTTCGTTCCTTAAAGCGTTTAACGACTCGGCTGAACTATTAAATTCCAGCTTTGATAATTCTATGTTAATTTTGCGAATTCCGTTGAGCGAGTAAACTGTTGTTACAACAATTAGTAAAGATACTGGAAGCATGTAGTTGATTATCATTCCTCTTTGCACTGACATGAAACAAAAGCGTTTTGTTTCGAAACTGTGCGGTGCGACCAAGTAGGAGATCTAAAAGAATTTTATGATTGTCAACATCGTGATTATTTCTACTTACAATGCTGAAGACCAGAGGCACACCGTAACCGACGGCGAAGAAATATTTACTCTTAGGAACGCCACAGCTTGAAAATCGCTTATAGATATAGTAACAATATAAAAACATCCAAAACGCCGTCAGCAAATGCGAATAATGTAAGATTAAGGCTACGATTAGACATTTGTGAGAGCTTTTGACGGCCTAAAAAAAGAAACTAAAGAAATGTTCGCGTGTTCTGGAATCCGTACATAAACACCTAACATGAACAATAAGTTCGAGAAACAAAGAGATCCCATTAGATGTAAAAACAAGTTTTTCATTTCTTTCTTCCCGTTTTGGTTCTTTTTCAGGAGCACACAGATGATGGTGAAAAACTGCGCCGCACAGCTTAAAACCGACCCCATAATTATCGCTTCGGGCCCATATCTACTCGCACTTTTATTATGGGATCCATAATAAACGTACATCAAATTATCAATAAAATCATGGTCTTTCAAATCCGTATCTGAAAGAGAATCATCGGGAAGTTCGACGTTGGGAAGCACATCCACAGTGTACTTAGAATCAATATTCTCCGGATTCGGCAACAAAAAAGAATCTGATTTCAAATCGGGATTAAAAGAATCATTCGAAATTTCATAGTCGTAATTTAAATAGTAATCGTCTTCGACGGTGCGCTTTAAAGTTAAGTTTGTCATGCCTAAAAAAATAATAAAAAAGACGACGATAATTATTAAGGATTCACTTACATGTTGCAATGCCCCAAAAATAAAAACTACTCACTAGACCATTTTTAATGTTCATAACAAGTTTACAACGAAAAACGGAGCAAATATCCCAGTTTTGTCCATTGGGATGCTGCGCCGTGCTGAGCAAACATGTACTTGGTTAACACGGGAATATGAATCGTGTCGAAAAATTAGTAGGGCTATTGTATTTCTGGGAATTATAGCGAGCCAGCAGAGTTGTGGGAAAGAGCAGAGGTTTGAACATTTTCGCAGTTTTGTTGGGGCAACGTGGAGGCGCAAGCGCCGAGTTTCGATCGATAGAGCTGATTAGTCCGCTTGAAATTTTGCTCAAAAGTGCAAAAAATCCAAATTGGTTAAATCTACGTTGCGTTTTATTAACGTCCAGATGTGTTGACTGAAAATTAACCGTCACATTTTTTTACCTGTCCGACTCTCATCAGTTGTTTTTTTAATCGGTTTAAAGGATAAACCAAATCTGGGGATGGGCGCATTCGCCATTTTTAGTGACCAATATTTTGTCTTAAAACTAAGAACATTGAAAAAATTTCACCGTTTGGAAGGAACAAATAAAACAGAATGTGAGGGGAAAATATTTATTTATTTCTTCACTGCTTACATGTCAGAGTCTACACTTTGCAACAGTAACGTTCAAATTAGATGTGACTGTTAAAAGAACTTTAAACAGTATTTCCCCTTTTGATGCGAAAATAACGAACAATTGTACAAAAAAAAAAGGATCCAATTTATATTGTAGATAGAATTAATATTTACCTCCAGAATGAACAATAGCTATGTAAACAATACAATTTGTGCAAAAACTGAGAATTTTTTCGACAACACTGAACAATATAAAAATAAAATTAAACATAAGAACTGCTTAAAATTCTTTTCGAAAACCATTGTTATTATGACTATATAAAAAAAATATGCACCTGCATTTCGTAAAATATTACCGCAAAATTAATTAAAAACTGAAAAGTACTAACAATAAAAAAAATGAAATGAGGTTTTCTACTTTTATTTATAAATTATTTACACATATTGCAAACACATTCACGCGCTAACCACACATACACAAAAGCTAAAAATACGAACATTGCACGTTTGCGATAATATTTTACCATTCAAAGTATCTTTGAATTTTTGGATTATACGTACGTGATCGAGTGTGGTCTACGTAGATACGTGGCTCGACCTAAAAATAAACTAACATTCCCAGTTATTCTTTGTGCATTTCATTGGCAAAACTGCCACATTTACCGAATTCACCAAAATACCATTTTTACGAAAAATTCTAATGATTGATACGGTCGATATTTCGGTGAATTTACCGGATATATTGTCATATAAACACTCCAGCGAATCTTACGTTTTATGTACACAATTAATCGACTGCTGCTAACGTTCAATATGAATATCAGGTACAGACAGCTTCTTGTGTTGTTGGAGTATTTGTCGGATGCGTGGGAGCAGTTTGGGGAACCCCGTGAGCTTCGTCTGTTAGACTAATGTTGCTGTTAGAGTCGTCGTTACAGTTCAAACTAGTCGAATTATTCGAACTATCATCGTACTACAACAGAAATCACTAAAGTCATGTTTACACGATTAAAACACTAACCGTCGTATGTAGTTCCTCAGACAGCCGAACTTTCTTATTCTGACTTTCACCGTCGCTGTTCCCAGGATCCGAGTGTCGCTTTTTACTTTCTGTTCCGTTCGCTTGGGACTTGGCAGAGACGCTCGTTTTTCGTTCCCGTTTTATTAAACTTGGGGACAGATATTGGTACAATTGTTTTCTTTTCACGTGTCTCGCTTCGAGTTTCATTCCTTCTTTGAGCATACTGATATTCATTGCGTGGTTTTGGACTGTTTCGGTAAATGATTGGATATCGTAAGTTAGATTGACGTTTAGGTTTTCGGTTTTTGCAAATTCTAATCCAATGAACCACATTGAACATTGTATGTTGGGTTCCCGTTGGGATTCCAATTGACTAAAACTTTCTGGGTTTATATGTGCTAGTGTTATGTGTTGGTTCCTTTCCAGATTTCCTAAAAGGATAACTCAGAGTAATAATAGTACTTTATCCATCAAGTTTCAGGATATTATGATTATAACCCATCTCAACCATGACGGATACATTATTTTTTTACTGATAAATGTTTTCTTCCGTTTGTCCTATTAATGTTGTGGTATTAATGAAAGTGGATATCTAGATACATCGCGTGCACTTTGTTTTTTAATTGACATTTTTCAACTTAAGCAACACAAAATCCCCAGGTGCGTGCGCATTTCAAAGTCTTACTAACTTCTACTATTGCATTATAAAAACAATTTTCCCTTAATCATTAGGAATCTACACTTCTAGATTTGAAAATGATTTTTTTTTTTTATACATTATCGAACGAGAGAATCATTGTTGACGCTAAGTAAATAATACTCTACTTTTCAATGTAAAAAATGGGCCAATAATGATTAGTTTATCTACTACTAGCCAAAAAAATCTATAAATAACCCAGGAGAAGAAGGTTTCATATTCTCAAGGGTATAGGAGGACGAGAATGCTAAAATTGCCCCCATAGCACATATCAAGCGTGTTTGTACTATAACACTACTTCGATTTTGAAGTTTTTACACCTCAAGGTCAACGGAAGATAACAATGAAAAAAGGCGAAAAAAAGTTGTTTTTTTAATACATAAACCATATTTTTCTCATTTTTTCTTCTAATGGTACGCCATTTTGAAAAATAAAACATGTTGACATAAAAATGTTTTTAGCCAATAAATTGTATTTATACATTTATATCTTTCAATTTATTTTGTAAACAATTAGATCTGTATATATGTCATATTACTATTATAACATATTAATATTAAAATATAATAATAAATACTTACATAATAGATATATACTTATATTTATGTGTACATCATATACTTATTATTGTAATAGCGATGAAAAGATATTTTTTTTAATATTGCGTACTATTAGAAAATTTAAATCGAAATGGAAAAAAAAACATATTTGTTCTCCTCAGGACTATAATAGAAACAAATCGGTACAGCCATTTTTTTTTTTCATTAAAAAATCTCAATGACCTTGAGATATAAAAACTTAAGAATCGATGTTGCGTTCTAACATAAACACACTCTGAAAGTATCGTTTACGTACGCTATGGGGACAATTTTAACATTATCCTCCTATGCTCTTATGATCGTTTTAATGTGTCTAACTCACCTATAAGCAAACGAAATTTACTTTCCACTAAACCGCACCACTCCAAATGATCTTCAGCAGACTCGGCACTGACAAGAAGAACAATGAAGTGTTTGTACTTCATAAAAAACAAAGGTGGTTCAAAAAGTTTATCCCAAGTTTGTTTGTTCAAAATGATATCATCAGTTAGTTGTAGTCCTAATTTGAATTCCTCCATCATTATATGTCTTGTTGATGCTGATACATTAAATGTAGAGTTTTGTTGAGGATATGCGGGGGTTATAATCGGCATCAAATGGTATCTATCCTGAATGTTCACCTATTCAAAAAAAAAGAAGCATAAAAATAACACTCAGTAGAAACACCCAGCTGTTTTACTCTTTCTTACCAGAAATAACTCAAGAATTAAAATACCCTGTACTGAAACGTTTAAAAGTGAAAAATTCTAAAACACATACACAGGGTATGAGTTGTCACTTGTTTGATTCTATTTGTGACATGCTGAGCATAACATTTGTTATGTTCTCTAACTCACCCTAGGATCCCATACAGCAAATCCAAGGTTGACATTTGAAGGTTGTTTAAGTAATACTGGTTGAGGCCATTTCCATTGTGAAAATACAAGAAAAAATTTATGAACCAAAGTCGCCGCCGCCGCATTGGGATAAAGCTGACACGTTCTTGCAACCAGCATGGCCCACGAGACTCCGCCGAGATACCCCAAAGCGTTACTATATATACCATGTCCTAAAAGTATGAGTGAAGAATTTTTCATTGAAATGTAGACACATACTTTTGGCCCATAATTTAATTGCCCTAAGTGCTAACCTAAAATTATCAATATTGGGAACAAGACGCAGAATTTCATCTGTGACTCTGCAGCCATTCAAACTTCGAACACATTTCTGGTCCAGGTTTTTTAATAGAAGGTCATCCCTTAGGTCCATGGAATCAGGGATTTCTTTAAGCAATAATCTAGCAAATAACATATCTATTTCTATGCCATCAAAATTCATTTTTATTACTGGCACAAAGGCTTCTTCCACAGCCTAAAAATTCAACTTTAAAAAGAACCAAACTATCGTCATTGCATACCCTTAAATCTGTTACTTCAGGTTGCTTTTTAAGTAACTCATAAAATGAATTGAAGAAGTCTGAGCGAAAAATGTGTCTCGGGGCAACACAAAGAGCGTCAATATCAGCTCCCTTGTTATGTACCTAGGAATTTTAAGTCAAAAAATGCGAGTTTTGTTTATCAGACACTTACACCTAATCTGTAACTTCCGAATGTGTAAATTTTTCCCCCTACGTTGTCAGCGACAGATTCTGGCATATTTCTTGATATAGAAACATCTTTAATCCATTGTTTAACCAACGAATATAATTTCCCTAAAATAACCATGCGATGGTTGAGTTCCTGTTCACTTTCAAAAACATCAAACGGTTTCAACGCCTCTTCCAGTTCTGATGTCTTTAAAAGATCAGACGGTTTAGGGGGAGCCGTGGATATAGCCGAGGTCATACCCAAAGTAGGTATTTTTGTATCGTTTTTTTGCGTGTTTTCTTTATTATTTTGTATGCCATTGTTGATAGGTTGCGATGACCACATTCTTACTTTACACCTAAGAAAAGAAAAAACGTACATTGAATATCATTTAGGCTCTCAATAATTGATGAGATTAGCAATAATTCGTTTTTAAAGGTCAATAATCAAAACAAAAACTTAGCCTAAATGACAATGGACAAAACACGATCATTGACGTTAATAATTGTTTAAAATTAAACACATACTTACTAAATATCAAACGGGAACGATAACGTGAATAAATAAGGAACAAACGATACTAGTTGGGTTTAAATTGGTGAAATAAACATCGTAAAAATAATGATAACGTGTTTCTAGACTAATTCATTGACACTCATCGCAAAATTTGCACAAGATGCCTGACAGTTGTGGTAACAAACAATACCAACCGGACAAAAATTGGGCGTAAATTCCCTAAATTATTGCACAAATTAAGTGGTGGGTAGGCCACCAACATTACTCGACTGTATCAAATTTTTGTTTATTTTTACAAAACGATCAAAAAACGCGATCATGTATTTGGAACCAAGAAAATAAATAATTCTGTTAAGATAAGATGAAAACATAGATTAATTCTAGAAGATAAGATAAAAACGTGGGTCATATATCGATTTATACTAAACTTGTTGATAACAGAATAATAAGTAGGTACAAAGAAGAAGAAAAAGATTTTAAGAAAATCGGCAAGAAGAGTTACACGAAATATGATAAATTTTTTTTTTTTTTGATGAAAAATACTTTTAATATTTACTACAAGATGGGAAACAAAATGAAAATAGCAGACTCAAAATAAACTTCACAGAAAAAATAAATTAAAAGCGTCGTATAGAATAATGATGAAAAAAGAAGCAAAAGAACTCGAGCAATTCCTAAACATAAATTTAGCAGTGGAACAGAAAAAAGTTCCCGTAGATTGGTACACCGATATAACTTCTATTTTTAAAAAAAGGATTACTCTTAGAATGTAAAAATTACACAAAAATGTTTGCATATGGATGATAGAACAAAGACAGAAGAAGAAGTTTAAGATCAAGTATTTAGTTTGTTGAAGACAACAGAAACAACCACTAGAGGTAGTAGCGAAGTCCACGTGGAAAAAACCTTCAACAAAATGAGAAGAGTAGGTAACAAAACTGAGGGATTAATAAAACATGATTGTCTGCGTTAAAAGCTTATACGTAACAAGCATAGCATTCGAAAGAACAAAGAATGAAGGATCTAAACCTAAATCTGCTTTAGTCTATATAATACCAAACACCCTAAAAGAAACCGTAGAGTAAATATTATAATGCAAAATATTTAAAAATGGATATCATGATAATCAGCGAATCAGTAAACAGCCCAAAAATTTAGCAAAATATTTTTACTTACAACTCTACCTCTAAAGTACATTTATTTTTAACCACTACACTCAAACCACATTTTTTGATGTCTACCCAAAATTTTTTTGTTTACTGCTTAAAATTTTAGGATATTTGTATATGTGCTCGTAGTAATTTTTGACCTTAACAGGCTTTAACGTAAAATAATTTGTTCTCCGATTATTTCACACATTTTACTACAAATGTTGCATTTTTTCGACTTTTTACTGCTAAACCTCGGTAAATATTTTTTTAAGTTAGGGAAAAAAATAGATAGGTCTGGGAGCTCACTCTTACAATCACTATCAACCCCCCTACGCATACAAAAAAATGTTGCACGGTTAACTTACAATTTCACTTGACTGTCGGAAGTGTTTTAAAATTAAAAAAATCTCCTACTCGTTAAGGGGAGCAGTGCATGCCAAATGAGTAAAATTTTTGTTTGCTATGCTGCTTTCTTCCGTTGGCAGCGAAAGTGCTAGATGACAAGCAATTATCCACTTATGTGCAGAATGCAAATGACGAAGAAACGAGTGCAATTATGGAAATGTGAATTCATTTTAATAACACGTTGAACGTGAACATGAGCTCACAATTGATTACAAATTAAAAAAAAAAAAACATCATAATCGTAATTTTTCTCTTTGTAATGCAATCCATGAACTTGTAACATTGTATTTATTTTTCATTTGTGCAGTTTCGCCGTTTAAATTTCCCAGTTACATGTTTTCTGTACGAAATCTTAAATGTTTTAATAGTTTCTTCATCGTAGCCTGAATGAAATATTGGTACATTTTCCCTCAACATTACGTCTATAACTCATTGAAAATGTTCATTTAACAGACAAGAGTTCATGGATATTGTGTACAATTCTTGTAAGAATTGTCAAATCTTACGTTATTCTAGCAACAAGTATGACTGAAAATTGAACGTTTCTCGGACACTACGAATAACTATTTTACATTTATACTACATTTATATCCGCTTTGTAAAAGTGCTCTTTAGAGGTTTTTTATACTCAGATATCATAATTATCATTCCCAATAATTGCCCTTTGAAAAAAAAAAGGTTTCGAATGCCACTATTCAGCACACAAAATTATTCGGTCAAATCTTTGCTGGTTACTCTTAATTCAATTAACAATCTATCAAGCAAAATTTCATCCTAATCTTCGCAAATTATTTTTAGTCATGAATTGTACGTCAACTTTTCTACAAATTTCACCGATCCTATAGCGTTTTCATAACTCAAAAAAGAAAACGCTTGACCTCCTTGAAATACCCAATAATTAATACATGACTAGTTCAGTTTTGTATTTCTTATTAATTTAGTTAAATAACTAAATAAAATATATTTTCATCCAAAGACATTTTCAATGCATTAAATGAGATCATGTTGCAATTATGCAGTTCCGACTACAAGAAAAAAAGTTTTAACTTTTCCAACAAAATCAATCAACGTGGTTCATTTCGACGATTACATAAATTCAATCCTGTACTTATGTCAAAAAATCTATGCGGAAGACTTGTCCTGTTTTGTGTTTAGTGGTTAAAAATCGCAAATATATTAAAAGCCAAGCTACTTTTACCTTCTCTTCATAAAGTAGAGCAAAAACTATCACTGGTATTCGTAGGAAATTATATTTGCACTATAAGTGATAAGAAACGTACGGAAGTGTATAATCCCCATAAGTAATCGGTAGAAAATAAAAGAAAATGTTCATGGTTTATTACAATTTAAACACCGATTGCCTACTTAGTATCAGATGTAATTCTGTTCGAACAGCTCATAATGATTAAGAAATTGTTTATGGTGATCGTCTTAACACTAATCTCGTCACACGCCTTGTATTTTAACGCAGATTTAATTCAGTACTTGGTGAATTTTATTTCGCAAGCTGACAGAAATGGACTTGTCTACCAGTGGCCGAAAAATGCATACGAGCATTGCGCTAAAGGACCTCTACAGAGTAAGCTAAAAATTCTTATTATTAACTTTATTATTGTTCATTTCGTTATTGCATTATATCAAAACTGTCAGCTTGAATTAATGTCAACTACAGTTTGTTTTGTTTATTATTTATTTAATTTCTAAATTAAAACCAAATTATCACCTCAAACCATGAGAATCATTGCAAAAATTGAACACTGTACGAGTTGCCATATTTCAAACTTTCTTTGTAAATTTTCTAGTTCAGCAACAGCTGAAGATTTCTAACCTTCAAATTTTTAAAGGTGGGCGGGTGCCCTCCATTTTCTGCCAAAAAACTGGCTGAGGACCTTTTAAAACTGCGACCCGTATAACTTAAATGGTCGCAATGACGCATATTTTTTTAAAAAAATCACCTTTAAAGGAAGTATCCAGTTGGGTGATCACAAATTTAGATCTAGATCTAATCATAAATATTGGGACTCTTATTTTTGGTGTTAATTTTTTATTTTTGAAACCACCATATTGTATAAAAAATAAAAACATGGAAAACTTTCTTATACTTAATGAGATACGTTTATAATGCATCTTCGAGAATGTGCGCGACATTCCGGACAGCCTCTATATCTGTATAACTTTTTTTTATGAAAAAACGTCATTTTTTTTTTAAATAATGCTAAACAATTTAGTTGTTTTGTTGGATTGCTGAGGGTATTATCTATTTTATGTCTAGAATTTGGGACTTACGATTTTGTCGTCATCGGGGCCGGAGCCGGTGGATCTGCCGCAGCTAATCGTCTAACAGAAGTGGCAAACTGGAACGTTTTAGTGTTAGAAGCGGGCCAGTTTGGAAGTACGTTCACAGATATTCCTAATATGTTTTCTCAAATCCAGTTTTCGAAGTACAATTGGGCTTACAATAGCACTCCACAGACAAAGGCATGTTTAGGTAGGAAAACCCAATGATTTTATACGTTTTTCTTAACTTTCCATTGTGTCAGGCATGGTGAATCGCCAGTGTCCTTTCCCCAGAGGCAAAGGGGTCGGAGGATCTTCTCTAATCAACGGTTTAATATATTCCAGAGGCCACAAATCCGATTATGATAACTGGGCAAAATTCGTTGGTAACAATCGCTGGAGCTACGATAGCGTCTTAAATTACTTCAGAAAATCAGAACGTTTTGTTTATAATAATCCAGAAGCACCAGTGGAACCTCAGTTTCACGGTACAAGCGGATTTAACCGTGTAGAGTACCCCGTTGAAACCAGCCCTCATTTGGACGCTTTTCTTGCCGCTAATCAAGAGCTGAATTTGGGTATCGTTGATTACAACGCCAATAGACTGGGAGCATCTCCTTGCCAATTGAACACGCTTCGTGGAACGCGATTTCATAACGCCAAAGCATTTTTATACTCGATAAAGCACAGAAATAACTTACACGTTCTGGCTGATAGTTACGTGACCAAGATTAGAACTATCAAATATAAGAACCACGTTGCAGCTACTGGTGTTGAATTTACTCATAAAGGCCGAAAGTACTTTGTTGAAGCAAGAAAAGAAGTGATTTTAACAGCTGGAGCGTATGGTTCACCTCAGATTTTGATGTTGTCTGGAATAGGACCTAGGCGACACTTGGAGTCGTTAGGAATCCACGTCGTTAGGGATTTAGAGGTTGGATCGTCTTTACGCGATCATCCTACATTTTTTGGACTAAGTTTTCATACAAATTACAGCGAACCTGTTAGATCGTCCGAAGAGTATGTGAGCGAATTCTTAAGAGGAAGAGGTCCTTACACCATTCCTGGTAACAACCAAGGAGTGGGTTTTTACGAGTCAAGTTACACAAAAGGTACCGGAATTCCCGACATTGAACTCATGATTCTTCCAGCTAACGCAACAAGCATGTTGTCGCAACGAAATTTCGGACTTACCGACCAAACCTACCAAGACGCGTTCCGAAACAACGATGTCACCAGATCGTTCATCTTGTACGTTGTATGTCTGCATTCAAAATCAGTGGGTACTCTTAGATTAAAAAGCAAGGATCCTTATGAGTACCCATTAATCGACATGCGACTTTTGTCGGATCCTGAAAATAAAGACATACACACGTTGTACGAAGGAATACAACTCGTTTTGAAAATGGCGGGAACTAGAGCTTTTAGAGCGATTGATGCAAGTTTACAAGGACAATTAAGAGCTTGTCAGAACTATCGTTTATTCACGAAAGGTTACTGGTACTGTGCAATAAGACAATTAAGCACGGATTTTTATCATCCGTCGTCGACGTGTCCGATGGGGAGAGATGCGAAACAAGGAGCTGTTGTTGATTTTGAATTGAAAGTTTTTGGGGTTGATCGTTTGAGGATAGCTGATGCAAGTGTTATTCCTTTTCCCATAACAGCACATTTAAATGCACCTACTGTTATGATTGGAGAACAGTTGGGAGATATAATCAAAATGAAGTATAAAGAAAATGTGGTTAGTGTTTGGGATAAATCATTTCTGAAGCGATAAATATAAAGTGAAATGTGATCTAAGCAACAATTTTAATATGTGTTTATCGCACCCGTTTTTTTTTCTAGGAGTTTAATTTATTATAATATGGGTACTCATAGTAATAGAATATGATAAAAGTTTGTTTGATTTTATAAAATTTTGATTGTTTCAAGTTTCTATGCGAAAATATTGTCCCTCACACGTGAAGAGTCCTCCACTGACAAACTTTCATAATACGTTCTAAGACTTTAAACAAACGTCATACGAGTCGTTGAACATTTTCCGTGAGTCAGTTAGAGCTTCATGACAGTCAAAACAATAAAGAACTCTGCCGAAGAGCTTTATGTTTTATTCTTGATAAAATATATCATTTTTTTTAAATCTGATGTTAGGAATTGCAAGAAGAAAAAGATATTTAACATATATTTCAAAGTTTTGAAAAACTTATCCAAATACAGATCCCTATGTCTTAAAAATGGACCCAAACAAAACCATCTAGAGCATCCAAAAAATCGATTTTTTTTATAAAAATGTTGAAATCTAGAAAATTTCAAAATATAGAAATCTTGAAAGATTTGAATGTTAAAAATCTAAATTTCAAAGCTCTTAAAGGGTGCAAAAAAATACAAAGAATCACAAAACCCCAAAAAATCTGAAATAAAAAGATATAAATATGAATAACAAGAATGGTTCACAAATCAATTTGGAAATCTAAAAAAAATGCTAATTTTGATATTTAAAAAAATTAAAATATATAAAAATAAAAAATACTCTCAATAAAATCCAGAGAAAAAAAAAGGACATTGCGAAAAAACCGGATTTTTCAATCTTTATTTGCTGCTAAAATTGGTGGATGCGCCAGTATATAAAGAAAGCTAATCTTTGAAAACGTCGGTAGGTTTTTAGCTTTTAATTAATTTAACTAGTTTTATAGCAGATATTATAATAATTGTCTAAAAACTGTTACTAAAAGTATCATCTTATTGATAAATGTCAAAAATAGTAATAGAATATTCCAATTTTTGCCTCTGAAAAAAATTAAGAGATGGTATAAAATAGTTATTTTAGTTCCAAAATTTATTTTATTTATAAGAAAGAAAAAAAAGTTGTCTTTTTGCAAAACATTCTCGTTAATCGCTTCGAAGAGTTTAATTTTAATTATAATAATAATCATAGATTTTTTTTTCTGTTTCTTATTTTTTTTTTATTTTCTGTACCTTTGCATGGAATTGTATACAATCTTTTCGGGCATACATGTAATTATAAAGTGGGATGTGTCGTCGACTGTAGTTTGCATGTTACATCTTTTATGGTTTTTTGGTCATGGAAGATTTTTGAATAATAAAATTTCCGCCCTATTTCTCAATAACTATTTTGGCGACCATTTTTATGTTACTCATTAGAATCTGATAATTCTGACAAAAAAATAACTAGTTGAATAATAAAAGAAGAAGAAAAAATCTTCCATTCATAAAATTCATAATAAAGTGAAACAAGGAATAAACAAAAATAAACAGAAATGATGAATAATCTATAGAGAGCAAAAAAAACGTTGGTGATCTTATAATATGGAATTATTATACATACTCTATCCACAATTTGATGAATAGTACTAACGAACTATCAATAAAATAAGACTACAAAAATAAACATAAAAAAATATGAAAAAATCGTTGATTGTTATGTCTGATAAAATTGTATTAAAAAAAATTATACTGAATGTAGAACGTACAAATTAAAAGAGAAAAACGGAAAAATACATTTATACTACACAATAGCACATTTAAAAAAATGTTCCGATTGTTTTCCGTTAAATAATAATTTTTACAGTTATTTTGGGACCACAGTAACTATTTAATTGTGTCAATTAACTTTTATCACAGAGGCAAAAGTTCCACTATTGTTCAGATTGTCCTGTAATTAAATTGCGAAAACTGTGAATCTTATTATAGATTTGAAGACTAACGTTAAAATATTATAATTTTATACTTAGTAGTTTGATGTGTAAAAAAAAACATTGTCTCAAATTAAAAATTACAAAATAATTTAAAAAAAATCGCAATAGTTTATGTAAAGTTTATGCACAAGCCCAAATTCGTTGACATAAAATACAAGATTTTTTTTAATTGAACAAATACAGAAATCCGGGATTTGTAAGTGTAATAAAATCGTAGAGGTCATATTAGATGTTACTGTCATGCTCCATCGATCTCAAACTTTCAACAACGCTTACCAAAACAAGAAAACAATAGAGAAGAACCAGAAAAAACGAACAAAAAACAATAAAACCTAGATATGAACCGTACTTCATTACCGTGTTGAAAGTAGTATAATTACACCACTTCTTACTCAAAATTTCCAGCACAGCCAAGGAAACTCCAGGATGATGAAAAGTTTCGCACTATTTATTCATGATTCTGATGAATGCAAATTTTATTACAAAACTATCTCAGTTGCACCCATGTCTTAACTACAAGCACAACTAATTTTAAATAGGCGGAAGCATTTATTTCTCGTTCCGTTTCACGTAGTTTCATTAAAAAAATATTTGTTTATTGGAACCTTCTATTTATTAGAAATTTGTTAGTGTTCGGTTTCATTGTGTCTTGAAAGTTTGCGCTATGAGTAAAGTTCTTTTAATACACTTCTTAGTATTAATCGCCTCTCAAGCTTATTTTTATGAAGAGGTAGTTCAGTATTTCGTTGATTTAATCTCAGAGGTGTACAGCAACGGATTGAGTTATGAGTGGCCTAAAAACGCCGATGAGCATTACGCCGATGGGCCACGAAAAAGTAAGTTTTTCCTATTAAAAACTGACGATTATAGTTAGTTAGATTTTGGGAGTTACGACTTCGTGGTCGTTGGTGCTGGAGCTGGTGGATCTGTGGCTGCGAATCGTTTGTCAGAAGTCCCAAATTGGAACGTTTTGTTGTTAGAAGCTGGTCAGTTTGGTGATAGTCTGACTGACATTCCCGACATGTATTTCCCCATACAGTTTACGAAATATAACTGGGCCTACAATAGTACTCCACAGACCACGGCCTGTCTTGGTGAGTTACATTTTCGAAGTTTCCCAGTTTTTACTGTCTTTCTAGGCTTGGTAAATCGCCAGTGTCTTTACCCGCGAGGCAAAGGCGTCGGAGGATCTTCACTAATAGATGGCTTAGTGTATTCCAGAGGTCACAAATCCGACTTTAAAAACTGGGCCGAGTCGGTTGGAAGTAAGCGTTGGGGCTACGCTAGTGTTCTAAATTACTACAAAAAATCGGAGCAGTTCGTATCCAACAATCCCGAGGCTCCCTCCGAGCCGAAGTTTCATGGTAAATTCGGATCAAATCGCGTAGAGTACCATGTGGATAACAGTCCGCAACTGGAGGCGTTTCTTGCTGCCAACGAAGAGCTGAATTTGGGGATAGTTGATTACAATGCTAACAAACTGGGGGCTTCTCCTTCCCAGTTAAACACCCTTTATGGTAGGCGTCTTCACAACGCTAAAGCGTTTTTAGAACCCGTTCAACACAGGCCAAACTTGCACATTTTAACTGACAGTTATGTGACTAAGATCAGGATCCAGAATGAGAGCTGTGCTGCGGCTACAGGTGTCGAATTTAGTCACAAAGGAGAGCAATACTTCGTCGAGGCAAAAAAAGAAGTGATTTTAACCGCCGGAGTCTTCGGTTCAGCGCAGATTCTGATGCTGTCTGGAGTAGGTCCGAAGCAACACTTACAGTCCTTAGGAATCGAAGTTGTTAAAGATTTGGAAGTCGGAACGACTTTACGTGATCACCCTACGTTTTTTGGAATCAATTTTGTGACAAACTACACCGAGCCTGTTCGTTCTTTAGAAGAGTATGTGATGGAATTCTTGGACGGAAGAGGTCCTCTAACAGTACCAGGTAGCAACCAAGGTGTAGGTTTCTACGAATCGAGTTATACTAAAGGAACTGGAGTACCAGACATCGAATTAATGTTAATTCCAGCTAATGCAACCAACGCGCTATCGCAACGAAGTTTTGGGCTCACCGATCAGACTTACGAAGATCTCTGGAAGAACAACGATGTACCGAAGTCCTTCATCGTGTACGTTGTAAATTTACATTCGCAGTCGGTGGGAACAGTTAGATTAAAAAGCAAGGATCCTTACGAGTATCCTTTGATAGACTCCAAGTTTCTGTCAGACCCCGAAAACAGAGACATAAACACTCTGTATGAAGGAATTCAACTTATTTTGAAACTAGCAAACACGAAGGCTTTCCAGGCAATTGATGCTAAGCTACAGGGACGTCTGAGAGCCTGTAATATCTATCCTTACCTTTCCAAAGGTTACTGGTACTGTGCTTTAAGACAGATGACTATAAATTTATACCACCCTGTTGGAACATGTCCGATGGGTAAAAATCCAAGCGACGGTGCTGTCGTTAATCATGAGTTGAAAGTTTTCGGGGTGGATCGTTTGAGGGTAGCCGATGCGAGCGTGTTTCCATTTACGATAGCAGCACATACAAATGCACCTATTGTTATGATTGGAGAACAATTGGGAGATTTGATTAAAAACAGACATAAAGAGAGCGAACAAAGTTTTTGGGATGATTTCATTTTTTGATAAAAAAAAATTATATTTATTATATTTGAGAGAATGACTAGGAGAATTTATCTTAATCTTACTAGCCAGAAGTGATTTAAAAACAATATCATTCATTATTGATAATCTTTGTAGTGACAATTAGATAAAGGTGTGATTGTAACTTGTAATTTAGAGATAACATTTTTAAAAATGATAAATTGATGTAGTATGTTTGTCGTTTTAACTAAAGAGGTGCTCTCCGACTAAGGATAAACATCGCTTTTTTAATTCTTGCTGTCAATAGAAGATTAAATCAAAAAAATAAAGAACAAATAATTTCACAGATATATTTTATTTATTTGTTTTTGAGTTTCGTAATAGCTGTTAAAGTCATGAGGCCAATAAATGGTAAATAACAGACAAGACTGAAGAATATCGAATTAAGTTTGTTTGCGTTAGAAACAATTATCGTTAATAACAAATGACGTTTTTTCATATTTTTTTTAATCTTCGTGCTCTCGTGAAAATTCTGCTGATTCTAATTTAGTAAGAGTTCCTAAAAGATAAATAAAACTGTATTGGTTAAATATTAATAAAAAGTCTGTACTGTTAACTTGACTATTATGAATGATTTTTTAGTCAAGCTGACAGTTTGATATGAAAATAATTTTAACACGTTGCTGTAAAACTGGTTGCATTGTAATGTGAATATTTATGACTTCAAATTGCGTTTAATTTATATTTTTTTAGTGACATTGGGTGCATAAGAAACATAAAGTAAGATTAGAAACAGAGATATTGTGACATTTCAGTATTCAGTTTTTTTTTTCATTTGGTCATAACTTTTAACTGACAGCATATTTTTGTTTGATGTGGTTGTAAAATATTATTATTATTATTAGTATACTTTTACCCTTTGTACTTTATAACAATATTCTTTTAATTTCATATTTAGAAAAATTAATCAAAATTTTGTCACTCATCAGTGAGTTAAAATGTTTTTTCCGCCAACACTAGACAACACTATTTTTTTTTAAATTAGGAGCGATAGTGTTAAAAATTGAATTTCCCAGCATTGTTTATAACAATAAGAATGAATTTGTGGACTTGTGGAAGTGCCGATCATGTTGTCACACTTAGTATTTTTTCCGACATATTCCACCAACAAAAAATAAATGACTAACCAAATATTGCGATAACAAATTAATTTTTGTTAGCAGAACGTCGTTACTTTCAACTCCTCGAAAAGAAATAAAATTGAAAACAAATAAGTTTTTCCATTGACTTTGCCGTGCGAATTTTAACATCCGTACACAGTTATTGTAAAGTATGAGGAATTTAACACGAAAAGGTATTGCAAAATAAACTAAGTAACCGTTTTCATCATACCAATACCAATCCACTTAAATGATAGTTAACCTTCGAAATAGAAAGTGTTTTCTGCCAAGTATGTAGAGTGAACCGTACGCGAATTTACGAATGCTTCGCAGAACTAATTACCATTCAACCGAGTGTAGATTTTATCAAAAATCGATCCAACAGTTCCTTAGTTCTCTTTGAGCTACATTTCTTTCCCATGTGTTTAATTCAGTGAGGTTCAAATCCGCGGATCAGAATTGAGAAACAAGTAAGTGGCAATTGTGGAAAAAGTGTTGAAATTTTTATAGTTTTATTACTGTGGTTGCCCTTATGGATCAACGTGCATTGTACAATACATTTCTAGAGTATTAAATTGTTTTCATAAATACAGCGATAATATTTCAAGTGAATCACAATCGAGATGGTAATCTACTCCAAAAGAATCTTCGATAAACAAAAATTTCGTTAAAAGAAAATAAAAATCTCTTTGGTTTTAATCGACAATATGATTAAAGGAATCAGAAAACCGACCCCAATCGAACGTGCAACGTCTCGGAACGATTTAATTATTCTAAATTTATTCAAATTTTGAAACTGGTATAAACTGACTGTGTTTTTTATGTATTAACGCAACCTGTGATTTAACGCAAATATCGAACGTCAAAACCTATTCGTGTTTAGAATCATAAGATTTAGGAGATTTAGGATGTCAAGATAATGTTAAAAAGGATTGTGGTTTGGATTTATAGTATCACGTATAAAATATATTAACACATAAATAAATAAATAGCTGCAGTTTTCAGAGAGTAATCAAAAATTCATAATTCATAATCATAAATTTGATAAATTAGCTAAAATTAGTGATAACAATATAACAGGTTTTTTTTTTTATTTACACCGATAAAGTTATGAAATATTCGTGTTTACATTTTCCAAACAAATTTACCGAATTTCTTGTTGGCATATATCAAGTTTCTGAACAGCAAGAAATTAAACAATTGCAGCCTTGGTTGTAAACTTCTTTAAATTAAATAAATAATAAATAATTTGGAAATGTGACTGTGATTTAAAGATCGTCACAGATGTTTGCAATTTGCCCCCACACTTTTGTTGGCTGCAGTTAAATAACTCCGTTGAATAGCGAAATTGTCGTGAAAGTTTAAATGACACAAAAAATTTAAAATATTAAACTAGCATCGTCCAAATAAATTTATCGAACAGATTTAGAGTAAACAAAGAATGAGATAATTTATGGAAAATTCTTGATTAAGTGTGTAACGCAATCGATACAGATTTTGCGAATTAACAGGATTAATTTCATTACAAAACGATTTTTTCGAAATTCTCCGGACAAACACTCAAAGGTACTTGAACTTTGTGGAACACACCTTGATCTGTTTTCGTGGTTTATCGTTTTTCCCAGTGATAATAGTTAGTACCTTGCTCTTGATCCCCATTAAATGTCCGTAGGAAAATAGTCCAAAAACTAAAAATAGTAGCAATAACTATAAAATGTTTCAGGAGTGTTGAAAGAGCGTTTCTGTATACCTACTAAATTTTGCACACCATCCTTGGATTTTACTGTTCGCACTTACCTCCCACAAGACACGGTCCTAAAACTTTATAAACGTAATTACCGATAAAAGTGCAAACGTGCAAAATGATTTATCTAAATAGGAACGTATTGTTCGGTGACCGGTGGTCGATTACGTTACTCATCTAAAAAATCTGTGTAGAATACGAGAGTCGAGGTTAAAAAACAGTGGAGATTTCCAAAGATACCTCAGGAATACCTGAGTTTAAATTCAAGTGTATAACACCGCCGTCATCGTCTGTCAACAATCAGCGAGATCTTATAAAAGCGACGAGTTTGAGCGTGGACTTTTTGTTTATTGTTTGAACTGCTCATGTTAACAAGTACAAGAGTGACGGTTTTTTATTGGTATGCGTTTAGTGCCGAAAAATTCAGAACGGGGTATTTTTGATTGGTCGGCGAAGACGAAAATTCCCACTCGACTCCAGAAGGTAATTATTTTAATTATTTGTTTATAACCGATCGTCTTAACAATAACACATGGAATTGGAAGTCTCGGATGCGAATCAGCTTCATTCATAAATTTTGAGGTCATTTCGCAACTTTAAACAAGTATTAATACAAAATCCGTTTAAGAATTTATGGTGTAATGTAAAATTTACGACATAATATATTTTATTTAGTTTGAATTACAAGTGAAATGTTTACATAAGAAAGACGGAATTTTTTGTGTTTTACGGTAATTTATTATATTTACACTTGTTTTATTAATTTCTGAAGCTACTACTGCGCTCTCAAAATATTTTGTGCGGAAAAACGAAAAATTGGCGTGTAGACTCTTTAAGACTTTTTAATATAAAATGAAATTTTCCTTGGCACTAAAATTTTATCGTTTTTTTAGTACTTTTTTAATACCTACTTGGAATTGTTAAACTATTGTTGAAAAAATCCACAATTAAGACTTAAATATTCTGTTTTGAATAGCAGCTACAAAGAAACGATTTAGGATATTAGAAGAGTAAGTAATAAAAAACCACTTTACTTAATAGATAATAAGCGTTTTCCTACAATGGCTCTATTGATAAATTATTTTTGCAATGAGGTCGAGAAGGCTACTTAACTCCTTAGGAAGAATTGCATATATATGATAATGAATGTGAGAGTGATGCCTAATGTGGCCCACACGTGGACGTCCTCATCCTACAACTTCATTTTTATTCATTCACCACAATTTTACACCCTCGTTACACAATAATGTGTTTTCAACTATTCGTAATGACTACGTAACCTGGAAACCTCAGCCTCGTTAAAATAATTGTTTATGATAAGTTCCCCCAATAAACCGGTACAAAATTTTCCTTTCAATCGACACAATTTATCTCATAGTCTTTAAAAAATGTGCGTCACGTGCATGTGCGCTAATTCAGCCGATGCTTTATTGTCTACTTTCTATTTTGGCTATCTATCTCAAGTACAAAATACGAGTTGATCGTGTCCTCGAAAAAATTGTTTACTGCCATTGTTAATTTTTGCGGTAGCCGGTAATTTTTTTAAATTAGTTCTAATTAAGTGTAACAAAAAAACTCACGTCAAGTTATGCTTTATTACCATTCAAAAATTCGACGATTTTTTGTGGTTTAAATGATTTATTCATTCCACATACCTTTCGTGGTGAATAATTTCAAAACCAGAAACAGATCGTTCTAAGAAATAAAAACTATTATGTGCCAACACCATGTTGAACGACCGTGAAATGTCCATGTTATTAATTTCGTCTGAGCGTAAGTAAATGTCAAACAATGATTTCATTAACCGAGAATATTTTGTGTGCATCTGGAAAAGTACATACTGGAGAATAATTACATGGACTGAAATTGACTTTTACCTGTCAAGCCCTTCAATCTTAAATCACAATTTTTTGTTTGTTTTGATGTATTTATTCACGCGTTGACTATTAGCACTGTTATTGTAATTAACATGTTTACGTGGAAACTATATTTGTGATTAAAATACTAAAAGTGCTAACTGGTGCTATCAAATTTAGGCATCCTTAAAATGAATATTTATACTTTTATTAGCTAAGCTGTTGGTTTCAATGCAAGGCTGAATACGCGAGGACAAAGAAAAACTGTTGCTTTTTTTTAACTAACAAAAACGCCAAAATTGTTTATAATCAGTTTTTTAATAAATGCATTTTCACACTGAAATTAGTTGCTTAATACATTTGACGAAATTTTTAAAACTAAAACACGCACAAAAATAGCTTCGTGTTTGCCTTCATCATTTTTTCTCTTATGTGTGTTTCCAAAAATTCCATTCTAGAAGCTCGCCGAGCTTTCATTAATATCTTGAACTTTTCCTGTGCTTCAGTTTGAAAAGGAGTGTAACCATTTCATGTCCGCTCGTTTATTTCCGGTGCTTTTAGCCTCTTGCACGTCGAAAGTCTTGTGTATTTTATTTTTTACTTGATTTCGTGGGCGCGTTCATGAAGAGTTTTTTTTTTATTTTTACTATTGTCTGCTCATCGTTATTGTACTATTATCTGTACGGTTTTCTTTTCTTTTAATATTTTCGCACGATCTCGTTTTTGCTCTTCTTATCTTCCATTCATTCTGTCATATTTAAATAAAAGTTATCTCGAATTAATTTTCAGTTTAGGTAAACCTACAAACTTTCATTACTTCTTCTTTGATGGCATTTTTGAAGTATTTCCACAAATTTTCCACCCTCATCTCTTCCTTGTTTTCAATAAATCCTTTAAATTATGTAAGCTTAATTATTTTTTGTATTCACAGATAACTCCCATTTTCTAGACCTTTTAGGATTTTCAAATTTTAGGATTTTCTGGATTATTTTATCTCTTTTGTGTTTTTTTGACCATTTATCATTTTTTTTTCTAGATTTTCCTATTTTACTTTTATAAATTTTTAGATTTTTCGTAGTTTTTGATGATTATCTTTGACTTGTTTAATTTTTTTATTCTTCTTCAAACAGATTTTTTGTGGTCTTTATGTTTTATTTCGTCGACGCGCTTATGAAGTGCTTTTTTATCTTTATTATGCATATAAATTATCTATACGTTTTTTTCGTTTCTTTTACCATTTTCTTTTATTGTTGCCTTTTTAAATTTTTTTTTTGCTCCTTTTATTCTCCAGGCATTCTGTTACATTTAAATATAAGATAACTTGAATTAACTTCAATTTTAAAACTAGTAAACTTTTGGTAAGTAATTCTTGATAATCAACAGGTCTCGAACAAAGTAACCAAAGTTCGGAAAAACTCTAACCAACAGATAACAAATTTCGTAAACAAAAAGTAAAAAAATTCAAATCGCAGTTTTTGAATTAAATTTGAAATTCGGTGAAAACTCATGTTTAGTATAGACGCAGACCGCATACATAAACATAAATAAACCAGTTTTTTCCAAACAGGAAATATTTTAAAATTTATCAAATGGTTGAAAAGCTCAAATCGAACTAATGCATATACAATTGTGTTTTAATGCACGTTGAAGAATGTTATAAGAAAGTTTAAACATAACTATTTATAAAACCGTTATCAATACAGAACAATATCTACTGATTAGTATTTGACAGTTAATAAAATGCACAAACAATACTTAAAATATGTTTTTACGTTGTAATGAGTTGTGCTAATATTTTTTTAAAAACGTCAAAATACGATAGCCGGGTATAAATTTTAGACTTTTTGACACGGTCTGACAACCTTATTAACCGACTTTGATTTAGACGGATACTTTGAAAACTCGTACACAAATGCCAATAAAAATATCACACTTTGAAAGACAAGTGAAAAATGAGTCCAAAATTTATTAGAGTACGAATCAAAACAAAATTGTGTACTTTTAAGAATATGCCCAATAAAACGCCCAAAAAGATAAAACTGACCTAGACGAACCTTATTTTTTTTTTAGACAAAAATGAAAATTTTTTAGAAACAATCCGGGAATGTACAACTGATTTTATAATTTTTAAAGTTTTTCGTCAAATGCTTTGTACAATGAACTCATTCAATTGACAGATAAGACGTGTTTGGTTGAAGCAAATTTTGGAACAACTAACATTACGAAATGATTAAGTTGTGCAAAAATCAATAACGTATTTTTTTAAATAATTACAGAGCAGTAAAAGTAGAAAGTGTGCAAACATCCACTTATCCACATACTCCCAAAGCAAACACAATGTTGCGCAGATATGAAAACAGTTTCTATAAATGGGTTATACTTTTTAGGAACATAAAATTCTGCGAACCTTTCGAAAGAAAAAAAAACTTGTTTGGTATACCAGTTATAAAAGTGGATTGCATTAAATTATCGTGTAAATTAACATACAAACAAGTTCACTGATTTATTGTTTATAACAATTTTGTTAAGCGTCTACATATTACGATTTTTGTTGTTGTTTGGTGTTATTGTGTGGATAAAACTAAAAGATTTCTAGTTGGTATTATCTGAATACTACAATTATTTTAAAGGTGATATATGTCTAAGAACGACACTCTTAGACGCACACGGAACTAGTTTTTTAATTATTGCTCAATAATTTAAATTTATAAGCAACGAGCGTTAAGGACAATTAACAGGAAGCTAGTCTACGTAATTAGTGAATTTCTCAATTTCCAATTAGTTGCTATCGGAATTAATTGAAAACAAGAGTACAAAAATTACTTAGAAGTTCGTTTATCACTTTGATATTTTATGATAGAATCAGCCGGCTATTAAAAGTAGCAACTTCAGCTTCGATATGTAGTTCCCCAGCAACCTTCGCGAAATAGAAACCAGTTCGAAATTGTAACCAGCTTTGCTTATATCTTCTGTTGTTTCCGGATTAAAAATATAAACTTTCAGCGTGTAGTTCTATTATGTAATAGTAGAACATATCCTTGCCAGTACATTTCTGATAGTGGTGGTGCCAGGTTCGTTGTGAATGAAGCGCCGGCCTTATCATGTTGGCAGAAATGTAATTCAACGTCTCGTTACAGATTTTTCTTTTTTGAAAATCAACGAAAATCATGAGCGGACAACTCGACAATCCCGGGTTCATCAACGACGATGGCAAAAGCAACCACAGGTGAGAAAAAATATTTTTTTTTTTAATATTAGCCACTCATGCAAATTAAAGTTCGTTGAAGCTTATCGTTCGTAACATTTTTTGTAATGTCTATAATTTGCTCGCATTGACCTTAAATACATAAATATGCGTCGAAATAAAAATAGAATTACCTACATTCTTGAAGAACGTGTAAAAAATTTCAAGTTCAATTACTTTTTTTTTTAGATGAGATTATTTCGAGAGTCGCGAAACTTTATGTATCTTTTATGCATCGTTGTCCAAAATGTTTAGATAAACAAAAAACTGTTTATTTTCCTTTTATTTGTAAATTTGTTAGTCATTTTCGCACGTTTTGCAATTAATTTTAAGGACAATTACGCGGAATAACAATGATGATGAAAATCAATGGAAGTCGTCATTAATTTGCAATCCACATGGTCGCATCACCTTCACTCCGGAAGCAATAAAAAAATCCTTCGTTGATTTAGACCCGAAATCTATTACGTAAATCTATTTGCACTTGGATCCTAAGGCTTCAGTAATTTCATTGTGAAACCTTTTTCAGCTTTAGTGCAGCTCTCTCGTCGAAGGAAGATGTCGGGCGAAAAAACGGTAAAAACTGCACGGTCGAAATGAACGACTTTAAAAAGGTCGAAGAAGCAACCGGAGAATATGAGCCCTATCTTCACCGAGAAGTGGAACATCCTACCACGTAAGTATTGGAAAATATCGTATCAATAGGTGCCATCACTGTCGCACAAAAGGTGTCATAGATTCTTCATAACGAGCCTAACGATTTAGTGCGAATCGCTTTCTTGGAATGTTTTGTGTACCTCGAAATATTCGAGCTATTAACAAGTCGAGTATATACCTAATAAAAAGAGATCTGCTCACGTACTCTGGCAGCTGCGGCTAAATAAAAATATGCGAATAGGCGTCATCACAATGAATTATTTTAAAAATCTCTTCGTGTGCTTGACTACGTAACGTTTAAAATGACTCTATTTTTCGCCACAGGATGACCTCAAATTTTTCTAATTAGATTAATAAAATCTCTCCTGTTGTCGTGATTTATTTATAAACAGTCGTGACGTTAATAAAATTTTGTTGTAATTTGACGTCGGTTTACAATTGGTACTGTTGTCATCAATAAAATTAATATGTAACGTAAATATAGCTTTCTTTCAATTGATTCTAACAATGTTGACGTGAATGTTTAAATTAATTAAATGAGGGATGAGACACCCACTAGAGTTTGTTTTATTGAAAGCTGTGGTAATTTACTTGCGCTAATGAATTAATTGGGCATTGATTACAAGACTGCTTAAAACTAGAAAAAAAAAACTATAAAGTGGTGGTAATTAACGGTCAAGACAAGTGCGTTGAGTAATTATTAGAGCACTTTTTAGGACATTAATTGAAGGACGATAAAGATTCCGTCCGAAATGTTACAAATAAAAGACAGTTAATATCGCCTCTTAAAATCATTTCAACGAATGGTTCGGCGTGGTATCAGACGGGAAATAATATGTTATTTTGCAAGAAGAAGAAGAACCGATTATATATTCAAGTTGTCTACGGTTTTTTCGGCAGGTTGAAGGCAAATTATGAAGAAGATGTTTATTAGAGCTACTTTAAAATGCCACGATAAAGTGAAGGAATTTTAATTTTGGAGAGATTTTGAAAATCCTAACCACAATTTAAATTCTACCAATTTTATTAAAAAAACAATTTCGAATCATGAGAAGTAAAATAGTAATAGGCAGATTTAAACTGATTTAACTACCACGTGTCGGCTATAAATTGATAACAGAATGATTAAAATTCAAACTCTAATCTTTATTTTCTCATTTATTATACATTTAGCTATCGTTACTATGCCAACTTTATGTAAAATTATAAATTACTTACATCTTTCCATACCCAAAATAAAGTTTAAAACTTCTTCAACTCTCGATTTCAATATGGTTAAAAATTTCGAAAAATTCTCGTTGCTGTTGACTACATTCTTCCTTAACGTCGAGAATTTGTTTTTTCTTTTTGGCTCTTACATAAATTCTGTTCCGGTTTGGTATTTTCAACAGATTTCCTTTGATAATTTTCTCATTTCGTTTCATCCTTCTTCTGGGTTAAAGATTTCAGTGAATCTAGTTTTTGGTTTCCTGTAGACGAAATAATGTCACTATTTTGTCGCTTTTCTTGTAACCTTTCATTTTTTTTCTTCCCGTTTCTATATCTTGAAAAAGCACATTCTTTTCCTTCCTCAAACTTGCAGTACTGTTAATTATCGCTCTTACATTTTGTATTTGTGTATCTTGGTACTGAGAAAAACTTTTCATTGCTTTAATCTACTCATGCCACTCGTCATTTTCCTCAACTTTAATACTCAACAATCATCATCTTTTTTTTTTATCCGTCTTCATGTTCCACTAATATAGATATGTTCTTTTTGCGTTTTTACGTTGTTTTGAACATAATTTCAGTCCCTTTCCTCATATTCGTAAATTATTTTTTATATTCTTTCAACAGCTCCAAGAAAGATTCAACGTTATATTCTTTGCTCTTTTTCTGCTACTAGGAAGTGTATTCTTGTTTTTCTTCAACTTCGGTTTCTGTTTTTAAGCTTGATTCATATTTGTATTTTCACTATTTTGAATAGTTTTTCTTTTTTTCTTCTAAATAAATCAGCTCCAAACACAATCAATATTAGAAAAACCATAAATAATAAAAACATCAAAGACATTTACTTTTTTACAGTTATAAGAATTCTAAAACTTGCAAACATCTTCAAAATTCGAAATTAGAAACAAACTACAACTTTACAATTATTTTATTGAACTTTTTAAATTCGACCTGTTTATATTTGGACTGACCGTAAAATCCAAATATTTTCAAGTCCACTTTGTGAGCTTTTATTTTAATCTCATATTTGACTCAATAAATATAACCTAAAATTAATTAACTTGCAGTCCAAACTTTACATTTACATCAGTCCAAAACTTGCTCAAAATGGACTTTTAAGCTATGCTTAATAACGGTACAATATCAACTGGACTCAATTTTATGTAAACTTTCTAATTTTTAAATCGCTCTCAAAATTATATATTTTTTAAAATCTGATTGGCCTACGTTTAGACATTTGGACTTGAAAATAATTAATTTTCACGTTTTAGTAAATTGATTTTATTTCTTTATTTCTAAGTAGTTGTAAGTTCACTTGGTAGTCCGATTTTTGAAGTTACATTAGCTCAAAATTTATATTATTATTATATTTTGTCTATTTTGTTCTTCGTCGGTGTTATAAAGAAATAATTCATTTAATAGTGCATATGGAAAAAGTTGAAAAAATTTATGTTTCGATTAAAAAATAAATTAAATTATTCATGCAAAAATTGGACTAATTTTTCTTCATAAATCATCGAGAAAATTATTTTAGACATCTTTCGGACTACTCATTTTAGTTCGCAGTATCTTCAAAGAGCTTCTCTCAACATGTTTCTGAACAGCTTTATACCGATGATAAGTATTGTTTTATTTCTATATATACAAAAAATACCTACCTAGTAGATATCTTTCGAAAATTTGAAACGTTGTCAAACTTATGCTTAGAAAGATAGCAATATTTTCACTTTTTTTAATTATTTTTTATCGTAAGCGGATTCGTTATTTTTTCATCATTATGCGGTTTTATTATTTACATTTGCGCATAAATTTAACATATTTTGTCTCAAATTTTTCGTGCAGTGTCAAAAATAAGCAACTTTATTCTTTATCTTCAGGAAAAGAAAGATTATTTTCTAATCTATCTCTTGAATCGAAACTGAATCGTATCATAATCATCGAGAGATAAGAAGTAAATCAAGTTAATCGTTAACCTGAATTATTCTGCGTATATCTTTGATTTAAGACGGAATTTTCCGTCACATTACTATTGTGTTTCATCTAATCAATAAATCTATTGATCCGGTTTTATCTAACGTTGCCACTTGTCATACCTTTTAATTTTATCTCTTACAGAAACGCCGAAACTTTACTACATCTCCTCAAGGGAAGTTTGGGTACTGGAATTTTGTCGATGCCTCTGGCATTCTACCACGCCGGATATTTAGTAGGCATAATATGCACAATTTTAATCGGAAGCATATGCACGTACTGCATACATATGATCGTTCAAGCCGAGTACGAATTATGCCGAAGAAAAAAAATTCCCAGTTTAACGTATCCAGCTACAGCTGAACATGCGTTGCTCGAAGGGCCTCCGTTTTTTCAAAAACTAGCACCGTATGCTGTGTAGGTTTCGTTAAATTCGATGACGCCGAAAATATAGTTTTTTCTTACAGTCACGTTATTAACGTATTTTTGTTGATATATCAAATGGGAGCGTGCTGCGTGTACACTGTTTTTATCGCTGAGAATATAAAAGATGTGGCGGACGAATACATGGAGGAACCGCTGGATTTGAAGATATGGATGGTGGTGTTTTTGCTTCCTTTGGTGCTGATAAATTACATAAGAAATCTCAAGTTTTTGGCTCCGTTCTCTACAGTTGCCAATTTTATTACGATTGTCAGTTTTGGGATTATTTTGTATTATTTGATTAAGGCGGATATTAAATTTGAGGATAGGAACATGTCAGGTAGTTTCAGACATTTTCCGTTGTACTTTGGAACGGTCTTGTTCGCCCTCGAAGCTATAGGAGTGGTAAGCACTAGTTTAGCGATAAAAAACGGACTCTAAAATGTAGCTCCCGTGTAGATTATGCCTCTGGAGAACGAAATGAAAACACCAAAGTCTTTCAAAGGCCCGGTGGGTGTCCTCAACATCGGTATGGTCTCCATCGTCTTTCTCTACGTTGGAATGGGACTACTAGGTTTTCTAGCGTTTGGGTCCCAAGTTAAAGACACTATTACTCTCAACCTAGAAGCCACCGACGTGTAAGTCCTCCATTTACCTCTTCTAACCTCAAATAACATTTTTTACTCCACAGATTAGCACAAGTCTGTAAAGTGATGTTAGCTATAGCTATCTACATTACCCATCCTCTTCAGCTGTACGTAGCTATTGATATTATGTGGAACGAATATTTACAGCCAATATTCGAAAAGAATCGATATCAGCTCTTTTTAGAATACACAGTAAGAACTTGTCTAGTTCTCGTTACATGTAAGTATACTTCAACCGTGGAGTCTGTAACTACATTTTCTGATTTCCAGTCGCTTTGGCCGTGGCCATTCCAAAGTTAGATCTGTTCATTTCCCTCTTCGGTGCGTTCTGTCTTTCAGCTTTAGGTTTAGCATTCCCTGCGATCATTCAAACGAGCACATTTTGGTACACTTTAACTGGATTCAAAGGCAAAATGATTATGTTCAAGAACTTCTGTATTGTCGTCTTTGGCATCATTGGTCTGGTTGTTGGAACGTACACCAGTCTGAACGAAATTGTTGAATACTTCAAACAATAATAGTGTCATTCCGTTTTGGTTTTCGAAAGACTCAAAAGTGTGTGAAGTACAAGAATTTTATGATGTGATATCAGTTTAATGCTCAATGTCCGATGGAGGCACATTAGGCGAAAAATCATAGTAAATTATTATTTTATACTCTAGTATTATTTTTAAATGTACATATGCATATATGTATGTACCGTAAAGATTAAGGCTGTTTAACTTTGTAAGTAAACTTGTTTGAAGAATTCATACGAATTCTTATATTTTCTTACACGTTTAGTGTAGTTTTGTCATGTATTAAAGTTATATTGTCTCGTTATTTAAAATGAGGAAAAAATATACATACTTGTAAAAAAAATTATTCTGTTTTTGTTCTCCTGGTTGGTATTTGTACAAACTTCAGTTTCTTGTAATTCGCAAACAAACTTGTTTACTGGAAAAATTGATGGTTTATTATTTAAATGCATTCGTAGAAACTGTGATTTATTCCACAAATAAAACAAGTAATTAGCATATAAAAGTAACGGAAAAAAACAACAAATACAGTTTTTTTTACTCATATTTTAGTTTTCTGACTTCCTGAACGTGAATAAAGGTTAGTTTAAGTTTCATTAAAATTTGTTCATTTATTACCGTTTGAGAATTAATTAAATACTGAAAAATGAGTGATACGAAGCTGGAGCACCGCAGGGTGATAAAGTTCTTGATAAAAGAAGACAATAGTCCAAGAAGCATTCATAAAAGAATGGTTGCTGTCTATGGAGAAAATGCCCCAAGTCAGTGAAGTTCTGGTCCAAACAGTTTTAATGGGGCAGGGATGCGAAGTGCGAAGAAACTCTCAATAAAGTGGAAAATTCGGAACTCTGGTAGACGAATGAAGGAGCCAAAGAACTCAAGTCATCCTAAACCACAGTTGGGAAAATTCTACATGACGATTTGGCCATGAGAGAGCTCTGTTCAAGATGGATCCCGAGATTGCTCACAACTGAACAAAAATTGTGCAGGAGGCAAATTTCGGAGGAAAATTTAAATTCATTATATGAATACAGTGAATTTTTTTCATTCCAAAGCACGTAAAGTTCAGGAGATGACTGGTGGAAACTACGTCATCCTGATTTAGCCCCAAACGACTTCTTTTATTCAAAAATGTAATGAAAGACTTGAGAGGAAGAATGTTTTCGTCAGATCAGAAACTTAGCAAAGCCGTAAATTTTTTACTACTACTTTGCACAAAAGGCAAGAGTTGTTCTAGATGTAATAGTTAAAAATGAGCAAATGAAATAAATGATACAGAAAAATGAAATAAAAATATAAAAAAAAATGTTTAACAAAAATGGCGACAACGACATTTGACGAGAAGAAATCTTAATTAAGAGAATATTTTTGTACAAGAAATGTTAAAAGCTACACTATATAAAAGTTAACACAATTCAAGAGAGGAAAAAAAATCATAAAATTTCGGGGGAGCTTATAATCGCAACCAAAAACTTTTTCTGAGATTCTAAAAACTAAACAGAAAAAAAAACAAAATAGAAAATTATCTAATACGATGGAAAAATAAGATGAAACGCAAGAAAGAAAAAAAGAAAAGACTATTACAGTTACGGAAAACTTTAACGTGAATCCTCTTTACAAGAACTTTGAATTTTTAGAAATGATTATGATTTGCATGGAACAAAAACTGATGAAAAATCTGAGAAAGAAAATGAAAAGTAGGAAGCACAACTCGTGGAGAAACTCAAAGCATTGGCATAAAAGCATTAGAATAAAAAAAAGAGGAATGACTTGAAAAGAAATCCGAACTAAAACGAAAAGAATAAATTAAAAAAAATAAAAGAAAAATAATCAATTATAAATTAATAATGTAGGCAACCAGTTATATAGTTGGAAGAATTTGTGTTGTTTCATAAACAGGTGCTGTTTTGTGTTTAAAATTAATAAAGTTAATGTTTGAATTTTTAGAATTTATTTTTTGCGAAAATTTTGGTGATCATCTAAGAATAATAATTAAATTTAAAAACATTATAAAAAATTAAATGACATTGAAGCGAGTAGATGTATATCTTAAAAAAACAAACGAAATATTTTTAATATTATACTTAATCCGAGACTGATAAATATGAAAGCAGCTACGGTTGTTTAAACTTTGTAACTAATAACATTCAATACAATCACAATAAAAAAATTGTAATTACTATTTTAACTAAACTAATTACATTTTTTTTAAATTTCTTTGGGCTCCTATTACGTATTTTTTTATTTCGCCCCAATCAAACGAAACTGTCTAAAAATGAAATTCTAAACTTCTCCCAACTTTTGTAAGTAAATTTTCTCTCCGTTACGTAACGACGCGCCGCGACGCCGCAACCCTAGGTTATGGATTTTAAAAATGGCGACTACGCTTCCACAGTTATTTCTGGAGGTGTGTCGTTTTGATCCCGATGCGCGCGTTATAAGAACGAGCGTGTTTCTTTCTTACAATATGTTGACTAATTGTTGGTAAGTGTTGTCCATGTCACCACCACAAACACGTAGACATTATTGGATGTAATTAGTTCTATGGAATCCTTGGAGAAATAATTGGTAGGAGTGTTTGAACCCTTTAGAATATGTTAGCATGTATTTGTGTTTGAATGGACGCTTACGTAATAAAATAATAACACATTTTTAAGGACCATGTGACGCAAAAGCACGTTTTCCCTGACGTAAACGGTCGACGACCCTTGGGGTAAATCGATTATTATTATGATTCTATAAGTTAGTAATGGGATGTCACAGAATTGTCCTTGATGTCTGAAATTGACGACTGGGAAAATCTGTCGTGGGCAAAATTTAGATGGCTTTCGACATCTTGATTTACCACGAAAATCTTATGCAACTTTTTTGGCAATAAAATAAAGAGAATTATTACGGGGAGAGAGGAAGTTTCAGGTTGATAGTAGCTGACAGAAATTTGGGTTTTGATATTGTAACGTCGCGTGTAATTTCCAGTTTTTACCATGCGAGAAGAAAAATCTCGTATAAATAGATCTCGCGAATTCAAAACAACTTAATCTTGTGCTTAGTGAACCTGTAAGTACAAAATATTATGTTGTGGTTAAGAAGAACACGTGGAATGCTCCACGGTTTTCACTGGATTTTTACCAATTACAGATATAATTAAGTAGTTAGTTTATTGCCTTTTATTTGTAGAGTGAGGAGTGCCTTTGAATCACTCAACTGTGTTTTTTAGGTATGTTGTTGCATTTTCAATTTGCCAAAAGATTGCTTTTGCGCTATTAGTCTATTTTTGTATTTTCTCAAGAATGTGCATTTACATTACTCACCGTCAGCTTATTTTCACACAAAATTCTCATTTATGTCCCATAATATTCAAAACTTGTCAAAGTCTTCGCTCTCAGAACATTTCCTCTCATTTCCTGCCACGCTGACATGGAATTTAGTTTTAAATATTGATAGCGCAAAGTGCGCAAACATCCGATAAACTTCAAATGCGATTTTGAACGGAAGACGGTGTTTGTAAACATGCCAGTTACTTCATAAAACAGGCTGTCAATAACACACTCCTGTAAAAAAGGAATCGAGTTTGAGAAAAATCGCAAAACATAAAATTTACTTCACAACATCAATTACGAGTTTTAGCTAAATTAATGGCCGTCCCTCCATTTGCGAGGGTTAATTGTGTTAAAATTTAATCGGGGAAACATTTCAGAGGTTTTTCAAAAGTGAAATTATTTCCTTATTATTTAAGTAAAAGCATCAACATTTTCATTAATTAACAAATTTAATTTCTTGAAACTCTTCCAATCACACTTAATTTGACGAGAAATGGTAGGTACTCTTGCGCGCTGCCAAGATGTAACTTTACACAGACATAATTTGCATCAAATAATTAACATTATGTCATCAATCAGATGATCAATTATTGTCTCCTCCAATAATTTAACCTCTAAAATCGGTGATAATTGCATTCTAATATTTTATTTTTTATAACACCTATCTGTTGTTGCACTGTATCAAAACTAAAGAAATTAACAGTACAGGAGGAAATTTTTATTTAATATTTAACCAATTAATGTTACCTACAGTTTTATTTATCTAATATAAAAATAAAAAATTATAACAAAACTACTTGAAAAATGAAACAACAAAAATTGAACACGGATTTTCCTCCATAAAATAAAATCTTGATATTCCTTTTTATATCTAGGAAAGATTTTTCCGGGTAATAAACACTTACTCGCTACAAGAGCTGCCTCGCACATATCGTCAGAAACTCGTACAAAATTAGAGTTCTAGTTCACGAAAACACGAAAATTGCAAAAAAAACTTTATTCATAAAAAATGTTTATGTGTATTTTACAGGAAGTTATATTGGGAAATTTAATTATAATTCAAATATTTGATGGTTGTTCCTGGTTATTTGTTTTTTAGTTCAACATAAAATTTGTAATTGTTACATTTTAAAGCCAGATGAAAATAAAAATAGCTCGTTGGAAATAGACAGTTTCTTAACCACATTATGCTTTTAACCATTTGTTTGGCTCAAGCTGTAGATTTTATTATAGAAACGTAGTAAAACAAACAAAGAGGAACTTTAATTCATCTCTTGACTTTCCCAACACATTTGAGGATAATTTAAGTTAATAATATAATCAATCAAATTTTAGAAGCTCAAATTCTAAAGAAAATTGAAAATTTAAAATTTTCCAAACTGAGTTAAGTTTTTACAGTTTTCATTTTTCATAGATCTTAAATTTAAGACACAAAGCCCAACCTTGAGAATTTTCATTTTCTGTCCACGGAGATGAAAATTAAACAGACCGTGAATAAATTGAACTTTAATTCATCGATTTATTGCCGCATGTGTGCGTCTAATTTATTTCTACATCTGGTACATTTTTACTCATCTACAAAACTAATTACCAATAACTTTTAATAAAAAACACCTTCAAAAAAATTATGAACGTGTTTCTGTAAATATCAGATGTTTAAGAGTAGAGAATTATCTAATCTAATTATATTTACGTAGAAATTTTTCATTTTGAATAAAATCTCAGAGCCACAAAACTGTCAGTATTACTAACAAGAATTTTAAAATTTTGATTTTTTGCCAAGCATCTGAGACACTCAAAATCATTTTCAAATTGATTAAAACCGAGCCACGAGGGGTTTAAAAACTGACATCAAAATATAAAAACCGAAACGTGAACTTGGTGGATTTATCTAAAAAATTGGATACACGTGCACATTATTTTCAAGACTTTTCAGTTTATCCCGGTCTTAGGATCATCCCATTTCCGATAACATAATTTGTTGTCAATTTTAGAAACCAATTGGCACGTTTCGAACACAGGTCATAAATTTGTTTCGTTTCTCTTCCCATATTTTTCCAACTGACCTGATTACATTATCGTATCGATCTGTTTGTTCAGTTGAAGATCAGTGTATTATTGAAGACAGAAGTTCCTCACCAAATGAAGATAAATAATTCATTAAATATAGAACAAGGTTAAATTGTTTTCGAATGCTGATAATTGAGATTGAGAGGGTTATGCAATGCGCGTGGCAATATTCGCTTGTAAACATTAGGGGAGATCTTTGACGTAAATATGTTAAAATAACGAGACCAAAGTCCAGTGTAAAGTCTAAAAAGTAAAACCCGAAAATATTTTTCGGACTTTACCTGAGTTGGCACCAGACGAATTTTTAGAAAAATCGTTTCCAGTCACGAGTTAAAAAAAAATTTTGGAAACGAAGAATTAAAAAGTCGGCTACAAATAACAGTGTTTACGGAAAGCAGTGCAGCGATAAATTCTGGTTGGATACGGTGGAAATCAAAATAAAAGCACGGCCTTTTGCCACAGACACGTCGAGTCCTTGAAAATAACTGTCCCTGACCTTTCTAGCAGGTGGCTAATTTTGTTTGACGAACGTGCCAAGTTTTTTCACACAAAAAATTTGTGAACTCGTCATTTTTTTTCAATTTTATCACGTCACTTTGACCCGTGGGGATCAAAATCAGGTACCAAAGTGCAGTGAGTATTCTGGGCAAGTAGCTAAAAGAAGCTAAGACTTTAATTAAGACAATTTGGCTACTACGGTCCCTCCCAACTGTATGAGCTAACAAGTCAGTTTATCAGAGGGTCGCGAACGTCTGACATCCTCCGTAACTCTTGCTTTAACACACGATTACAGAAATAAAACACTTGTTGTTAAGTGCACACGCGATTACCAGTAGTAGTTCGGTGAGTTTTTGATCATAGTTTTGATTTTTTGTAGTTTGTAGGATAAATTGATCGTTTAAAGTGTGGCTACACGCTTCCTCGTTACTGCGCCTAACTACACAGATAAATCTACAATTAAATGATCGTAGATCAAAATTGAACGAGTAGTGACACATTTAAATTAATTTTAATTCGCACTTTAATATGAGCGACTTCCTGATTAATTCTGGGTGAATTTTTTCCAGACATGAAAGTTTGATTGGGATTTTGTGGAATAGTTGAAGGAAACCGACAAAATGACGAACGAGTCGATGAAACTGAAGCCCCTGAACCCAAAGTGAGTGAAAATCAAGACCCCCCAATTTAGAAAGACATTTAGATTGTCACGCAATAGTTGGCAGGACTACAAATGAATATCTTTCCAGGTACACCGACGGCGAAGGTGGAAATTCACCAGGTTCGAATGACGATTATGATCCTCATCTTCACAGAGAAGTGGACAGCCCCACCACGTAACTGCTTCGTCTTTAATTGGTATCGGTTTTAATTGATGTTTCTAGGAATTCGGAGACTCTTATTCATTTGCTCAAAGGCTGTTTAGGGACTGGAATCTTGGCAATGCCCGAAGCCTTTAAGAACGCAGGCATGTGGAACGGAGTTGTTTCCACTCTTCTCATTGGAGTTCTCGCTACATATTGCTTGCACGTTCTAGTAAGGTTCAAATGTTGATTACAACTGAATTTACTAACTTCTTGGGACTAGAATTTGATATCATCGATGGTATTTTTTGTAGATAAAATCTCAATATGCGCTATGCAAAAGGCTCAAAATCCCGTTGTTGACTTATCCTGAGTCCATGAAAATTGCTTTAGAGTCAGGTCCACAGTGCCTTAGACCCTTTGCTAGATTTTCACCGTAAGTACTCTGACCTTGATTACGACACGTTATGTTACGATTTTTAGGCTGCTAGTCGATTTCTTCTTGATTTCTTATCAACTCGGCATTTGTTGTGTCTATATCGTTTTCGTGGGAGTCAACCTCAAAGCTGTAGGTGATACGCACATGACCAACCCAATTAGGGTGGAATACTACATACTAGCACTGTTTATTCCGTTTATTCTCATCCTCTGCATACGTAACTTGAAGGTGTTGGCGCCATTTTCAACTTTAGCGAATCTCATCACGTTTGCTTCTTTTGGGGTGGTGTGCTACTATATTTTCCAAAATCTACCGGATATTAGTGAGCGACCGGCGTTTGGAAGATTGTACACTTATCCGTTGTTTTTTGGAACGACTTTGTTCGCCTTGGAATGCGTTGGAGTGGTTAGTATTTCAACCAAGTCACAATTTTTATCTTGCAAACTTTGACTAAGAATTATGACAAGTTCTATTATTGTCATTTGTGCGAAAATTTAACGTGCTTTAAATTTAAAATGTTTCTTTTTTCAAAAATAACATTTAATTTTGGATTTTTTTTTTTCAAATTTTAATGTTTTCAGTTTTACAGTTTTTTTTTTTATTTGGTCCTCGCTGCTGAAACAATAAAAAGCTAATAATTTAGAACATTATAAAAATTCTTTTTTTGTGTGTGAAAATTTGGAATTTGATTTTTTCTTTCAAATTTTCAGCGTTGTTTATTAGAAATTTCGTATTTTTTTTTCTAATTATTTTGTTTTGAACTGAACAATTTTTTTTTTGTTCAGACATTTAATGTTACAAATTTGTTAATAATAAATCGAATTATGACTTTTTGAGGATTTCGATGCAATGAGTTTTCTGTTTTTTCGATTAAATTAAAATTAAAATTTATTATTTTTTTAATGTTGGAATGCTCAAACTTAGTTTTTTTCAATTTTTCTTTAAGATTGGCCAATTTTTACAAACTGGAACTTTTATATTTTTTATCAATAAAATTTTGTAATCTTTTCATTTTCAAGATTGTTTCTAAATTAATCAAATTTGCAATTTTTTTTTTGAAATTTTGTCTTCTGAAAATGTGTCATGATTTTATTATAAATTTTTACATAGTTTACACAGTTTAAAAAAATATATTTTCAAAACATAGTAGACATTAGGGCAACAGTTACAATGCAAAGTTTTACTGTAAATATTTCTCAAAATTTTAACCTGAACTTAAATTGTTGAAAAAAAAAAAGTACTTCTTTGGCTACTGAACGAATTTACGTAGATTTGTAAAGTAAATAATTAATATTACCCTAAATTTTTCTACTTTAGAAATTTGTTTTCTTTTCTTTTGAATACTGGAATTTTTCGGCAAAATTATAAAAATTTGCAGTTTTTGAAACCAATATTAGTTTTTTTTCGTCTGTTTACCGTTTTGTATCCACTTTTAGAATTTCACGAGGTTATCGATCAACGTCAAGGTTTCGAGCATAGTTCAGCTAAAAGTTCATTGTAAAAAATCTTTACTGCAATTTTAAAGAAGTTACAGATTGTTATAGCACAATCCGGCGCAAAAATAGTTAATTTTTCATCGAAAAATAAGAAATCTCCTAGATAAATGTACTATTAAAAATTGTTAAGCTAAGAATTTCTTAAATAAAATTATTATTAATAACTATAACAAAAAAAGAAAATTATTATTAATAACTATAACAAAAAAAGATGTACTCGATATATTTGACTTTACAGTCTTCTGGAATTTTTTCGAAACTTTATATGAAATCAAAACAAAATTTTCTTGAAAAACTTTGCTTCCCAAAGAGATTCTCAAATCGCAAAATTTATTATAATTTGGCAAAAACTTTTGTATTTTTGAAACTCAGACAATTTAAGCTACTGAATGTTATATTTCTACATTTAAAAAAGCGTAAAAATTTATATCTCAATTTTTTAAATGAAGTGTATAATTTTCAGATCGAATTTAATTTTTTTTTTTCTCTCGAACAGTTTAAGATGGAAATTGCTGCATTTTAATCAAAGTGATTTCTATTAATAACTGTGATTATACCTTACCTATAGAAAACTATAATTTTTTTTCTGCTGGTAATTTTACCATTTTTTTCTCTTTGTTTCCATCTTTAGATATAAAACTACGATTTTTTTACAACAAATGGAATGTATATGTAAAATTCTAACAAAAAACATGTAAATTATTTAGAAAGTATTTACAATTTTAAATCCTGAGCTTAGTTATGACAACATTTTTATTCGATGTAAGTGCTAATTAAAACTGTTTTTATTATTTAATTAATTTTATTAACTTTTTAAGTCATTTCACAATTTTATTGCTTGCACTGAACGCACTAAAAACTTAAAATACAAACACTACCGTGGAACTTTCTAGCATTCCAGAATAAAATAAAATTACATATATTTCGAAGTGGAAAACTATTGCATTCCAGGCAAAGCGCCAAAATTTTACCAGAAATTACAACTAAAACTATAAAATTTTTGAGCTTTAAGTAAAAACGTGGTTCATTATATTTCTTTTCTAATTTTAGAAATAGAAATATTGCAAAAGAACATACTCAACTGCACTTGTTCCTCAGTTAAAAACTAAAAATTTTGTTTGTTTAGAAAAAAAAATACCGAATAATATTTTTAATGAATTTGAAGAAGTTCGAAGTGCCCAAAAAAACTCTGGTTACTCTTCTGTCAAAATTTGCACCGGACGAAACCGCTTTTTCGTAACTGATTTATTTATTTTTGTAGGTAATTGCTTTGGAAAACAACATGAAAACACCAAAAAATTTCGGTGGCTACTTCGGCGTCTTGAATATTGGAATGGGATCCGTTGTGATACTCTACATGGCAATGGGTGTGATAGGATACTGGAAATACGGCGACTCAGTGAACGCTAGCATTACATTAAATTTCCCCGGAGAAGAAGCGTAAGTTCTCCGTAAAATCCGTTTAAAAATAATGCCACAATTTCTTCACAGTTTGGCTCAGTCTATCAGAATACTTTACTCCATCGCAATTTACATCTCATACGGACTCCAAGGATACGTACCTGTTGCCATAATATGGAGCACGTACATAGTGAAAAGATTGGAAGGAAGCAACCATCTTCTCCTTTGGGAGTACATACTGCGTTTCGGTTGTGTAATTTTCACCTGTAAGTGATTCCACAACGAATATTTAAAAAAATCTTTGTATGTTTTTTTTTTTTTTTAGTTGTATTGGCTTTAACGATTCCTATGCTTGGTCTCTTCATTTCCCTCTTCGGTGCTTTCTGTCTCTCCGCCTTGGGTATAGCGTTTCCGGCAATCATGCAGATTTGTGTACTTTGGCCCGATGATCTCGGCCGTTTCAACTGGATTTTAATTAAGAATATATTACTTATTATTTTTGGTATTGTGGGTCTACTTTCGGGAAGCTACAGTTGTATTAGTGAAATGGTGATTAAATTCCAAGAAGGTAGCACGTAAAATTCGAATGACAATTTAGTTGACACCAAAAACTGTAGAGATTTTTTTGCTGTTTGTTGTATTTTCGGTTAAATTTTCAAATGACAGCAGGATATCTGCGTTTGAATCTGTCCAAGACTTTTTTGCAATAAACATATCAGTAGTTCATTGCCTAAGACGGTGTATTTGAATATGTGTAGAGATTAAGTTGTGTATTGCTTCTTGAAATAGGACGAAATTGTGAAATTTTTATAAATCGGCACAAATTTTATTATTTTATTGTGTTTGACAATATGCGGTTGAGCTACCTTGTTCTCTTTTTAGAAAATTAATTTAAAGACATAAATTATATTGTACTCATTAGGTTTGTAGTTGTAGGACTATCGCAAATCTATAAAATCTCCTAAAAATTTGTAAAAATATAAAATAGTGTATAAAACATGTCATACGTGATACTACAAATAAATTACTTCTATTTAACTAAGTAGTCAATTTGGATGGTTACTTAGAGAATAGTTGTGTATTTTTAGGTCACAGTTTGTTTTGACTAAGAAATTAGAAGCAATTTCGATGGTATTTACAAAAATAGAATTTTCTAAAACAGAAATCCGAGAAAAATACGTAGAGCTTACTATATTTCTTCTACAGTTCCGATTATTTAATTTGGTGTTGTAGTTTTGTAGCGAAGACAAAAACGATAGAAAAGCAGATCTACGAAGTGAAACTTAACTCAGTTTCTAAACTAGTTAACATGTAGATTATATTTTAAAATTTGTTCTTGTTAGAATTAAATTTATGTTTTTTTGACTGCTTCCAAAGATAGTTTTTAGTTGAGTTACATTTATTTAGACTGATTTGTGTAGATATGTGCTAAATTACTTGTGAAACAAAAGCTCAAATCTGTACCTGCTTTGTATTTCCCCATTATCCTGTATCTTGCCGAATACGTGAGTTAGTAACAGCCTTAATTTACTAAGGAGCTAATTTCGTAATCAAATTAAAAAAGCTTGAAAAAAATTATTTTAAAGATGGAAGTTTTTTTAGTTTGATTATGAAATTAGGCTTAAAACTAATTTAGCTATTATTATAAATCTTTGTTGAGAAAAAAAGACATTACTTGTTCGATAGTGAAATAATTTATAATAAAATGCTTTACACATTGTTGTTTCATTTGAAATCGATTTTGATAACATATCTTGGTTGAAATTTTTGGTTAATTTTAAAAACAAAAATTGCAGATATTTCTTCTTTCTGTAATACCATTTTGTATTTTAACGTAGTTTATAACCTGGTCAAAAATATTCAGTTTTCAAAATTTCATTGTTTTAGCGTAAAAACTACAAAATATACCAATAATAATTTAAAATGTTGCAAATTTTGGTTCATCCTAAAAATGAAAATTTTTAAAATTTGTTACTTTTGTTCCATAATTTTGTAATTTCACACAATTTATAAGCTAGTCAAAAATAGTAAATACCCAAAATTTCAATGACGTATCATTTAAACTACAAAAATGCAAATGTTTATATAAATTGGTGAACATTTTTGGGTTGTCCTATAAATAAAAAATTTTAGAATTTCTTCTGTACTACAATCTTGTAAATAAACACAAACTATAAACTAATCAAAAATAGTAATATTTCTAAAATATTGTTGCTTTGGCATAAAAACTAAAAAAAACTTGTTTCTGCTTAAACTTTTATATTAAAAAAATTAAGAGCTTGACTAATTTAAAATTGACTACACTACGAATTTATAATAATAATTGAAACAAATAACAGAATTTAGAAAAAAAAAGGTTTTAAGAAGATATTTTATTCTTTAGGATTTCAATGCCTCACGTTTAATTTTTTTAAAATAGTTGTCTATGATTTTTTATGCCTATTAGAATTTTAATTTTTTTGGATAATTTGCGTGTAATATGTACCTTGAATTCCTCAAATTATCGTGTCAATTCAGCTTTCTAAAATTTATTACAATTTTTCGATCTTGTAATTTTATTACAATTTATTAAATTGATCGAATTCTTTAGTTTTTAATACGTTTTACATCCTTTAGATTTTCGATCATCCCTGATTTTTTTGAAATTTTGAGAATCAATTTATTTAATTTATAATTGTCTTTATAACTGTATATTTAATTACAAAAATATGATTTTTTGGATTTTTAAAACCTTAATCTGAAAAAATTGCAGAGCAAGAAAATTTACATATAAAGTTCGTGATATCTGGCTGTGTGCTGAATTTTTTCAATTGCTCATAATTTGAAATAAAAATTTTGTTAAAATTTCAGATTTCATTTGACGTCTTAGTTGACGTTAGATGGTTAAATATTAAATAAAAATTTCTTCTTGCTGTTATGAGTTCTTTTTTAATCAAGCTGACAGTTTTGATACAAGTACTAATTGACAAAATTGTTTAGAAAAAGCTTTCCAATTCAAAGTATTATTCTTGGTTCAAGGGAAAATTTAATTATATTTCCGGTTAAATGTTGATGTAATATTTTTAAGACAGAATATTAAATGAAGAACTTTTTAACGTTCTAAAAATAACCAGTTTAAATTACATGTTTCTGAAATTTGCAGACTCGGAGATTCTACAAATTCCTGCTTTTTTAGCCATCCAGTTTTCATGACATTTTTAACGACACTTGCTGTGTTAATTACACTCATTGTCTCCCATGATTTATTTCTTCAATATTAATAAGATTTGACGCGCGGTGTTTTTATCTTCGATATTATATATCACATGTTTCATTATCGTTACACACCTGACTTGAGAACACAACCATTGATCTGGAATTACCATTTTCCTGCAACAAGACCCAAGTGGAACTCAATCACTGTTATTGTAACATGTAGCTGTAAATTTTTTGTAACAATTACAAACACAAAAACGTATTAGAGAAAATGAATCTTGCCCAAGTAGGTAACACTGTTTCTTTCGTAACTCAGCGTTAAATTCTCCTCGCATTGTTGAGACCGTAAACTGGAACAGTATCATTACATTATAAAAAGTACACCTAGGAAGTTTTTCATATATCGGTCATCTGTTAACAATAACAATTCGAAAAACAATAGATCTCTCACCGAACCATCTGCTAATACAAACCATCTAAGATTCACTTGACAGCCTTCAAGATGACGTAATGTACAGCTTTCCCCACACGATCTAGTGTTTAACCTCAGAAACGCTATCCAAGTTTACTTTGTCAGAGACACGTAAAAGGTGTTCTTGTTATGCATGTACTTTTTTGGTGTGGTGCTGTGCATTGTTAAAAAGTGACAGTGAAAACTATCATGGATACAGTGGTAACGAAATGTTTTAGTTTTTCGTCGTAAAATGGAAACATAAGAGGAGGTAATTAAGATAGTTTTGTACGGCGTGCGTTAATCCTCATCTGTCACGGTTTTCTGATGAGATCCGAGAAAAATCCTGCTGCTTTCTATAGAAAATTATTGAATCAAAGTACTTTTACGTGTGATAAAGTCTGATACATTTATGCGTCGTAAAATTATTAAATTACGAAAATACAAACCCAAGTTGCGTTAGTTAACAATAATTAATTAGTTTATTTTAATTCCGCTGTTGCAAGTAGAACCGAGTTTGATATGCAAACCTTATTGTCTCCATAATTATACGGGGACACCGCCATTTTAAGAAAACGCAAGGATAAAAGAACAAACCGATTACCGCAATGAATATTTGTGTTAATTGTGTGTCATTACTTCATGGTTATCAATACAACAATTGGTCACTCACCTATGTGCATTCAAATTTCCCATAAAACACTCCCATGGTGTCCAACATTTTTCCTTCGAAACAGCAAGTGTTCCCAATCAAAATTATTGATTATTTTAACCTTCGTTGATGATAAATGCGTGAAAGTGCTAACATCTGGACTTCCAATGTAGGTTATATCTAAAAATGGAGATGATATTTTCGAAATATATTGTTCACATTTGTAGAAAATGCCGAATTTCGATGGCGTCGTAAAAATAAATCATGCAAATTTTTTGATTATTAAATTCTTTATGTAATGTGAAAATGTCAAAGGCTGTCTGATTGAACTGGTAGTTTTGATAGTGTTAATCAACTTCCTACAGGTTTGTTTTCTCGACGGAACTGCTTTAGAAAGTAACTTTACTTAAAACAAGTGTTGAGTACAGTGCAGTGGTTAACATGCGGCCATCTACTTAAGTGGTAACGTAATAATAATACCACACTGGCATATATCTGCAGAGCGAAACATGCATGAGAATCATGACAATTATTGCTTGGTTCAAAATTTGCTAAAAATTATTCAGACAGTTCGAAATAACCAGTTTTGTCGGTCATTGTTTGCTCACTGACGCCCACGCAAATAACTAAGTTTCACCCTAAATTGTCGAGAGATATGTGGTTATTTAAGATGCGGAATAATTTTTGTCTACACGGAAGCCGGCTGTGAAATTTGAATTATGTTGGTATTATTGTAGTTTTGACAGTTTGAGGTTAACATGATGATGTCATTCTTGACTTGTGCATTCCTAAAATGTTAAAATCGGTAGATGCAGTCATGGCGAAATTATGCACCTATTTATTACTATAAATGATATATTTCAGCAGTTAGTAGAGTGTTTACGGAGGTAGTAAAGTTAATCATTTCGTTCGCTACACATTACAAATAGCATTCTTCAGTTTGTTGTAAATTGAAGCTCAAAGGCATATTAGCGACTCAGCCTTCATCAATATTTATTTTATTACGTAACGGATTGTGGCTATTGAGGCGAAAGAATTTGACAATTATATTGTTTACTCTTAGGACGGACGCAGGTATTGTAAACAGTTTTTAAGCTTATTTAATTAGTGTTTTTTGCCACGAATTTTTTTGCGAGAGTTTGGAGAATTGTTGAAAATATCATTTTTATGCAAATATTTAGAAACTCTAACGCTGCTTATAAAATCAATCAGAGATAAAATCGTCTATTTTTGATAAAATATTTACTACGTTTTTCCATTAGACAATCCTGATGTTTTTAAATGACGTTATTGAGAAGCAATTCGCGGATATGTGCTGAAGTCACCGAATAAAAGTGGCACATTGCCTGGATAGAAATAGTTAATCACTTGCCTTTATTAGGCGTCAATAAATTGATATCAAAACTGAGCCGAATTAAAACAAAAAAAAAAAAATAAGAAAACTGAGCTCTACTTTTCAGTTAGATAATTTCTAAAATTCAAAATGTTCTCAATTTCAGGAGTTTGAAGATTTTATAAATTTTGAAATTCTTTGAAAAAAAAATATTTTTTCATTATTATCAGTATTGATGAAAAAATATAACAACTTTCCGATGTGTTTAAAAAAAAAAACATTTATCGAATCTTAAACGCAATTAAAAGATTTCCACGATTCCGAACAGACCAGTCCCCAATCACTTATAAAAATATTTCATACAAGTTCTAGAATTTTTTGAATAACCGTTGATGGTAAAAATTCCAAACGTTTTAAAGATTTTAATTACATGTTAAAATTTTGAATAATGTTAAATAAGCTAAGTATTCTAAATTTTATAAATGGTAGAAACCGTTACGTGTGAACGTTTGTGGTTTCGGCGAATTATATAAGTACATTTACTCGTTATAGAAATTTTAAAAAGATTCAAAAGGCTTTATAACGCAGGCAGTTTTATAATTTCTCAAACATTTTATTGATTTTGATAATTTAAATCTGATTCATCAAAAGATCAAAATTATCAAGTTGGCAATTACCGTTCAAAACATCTAACTCTGAAACGCAATGTTAATTAGTTCGGAACTAGATGAAATTTTTATAAGAATTTAGCAAAATGCACATCCCGTAACTTGAACAAGAATAAAATAAACATAGTCTCCGTGTTCGCAAATTTAAGTCCCATTGAAAATTATGGAGAATCACAGTCCAAGTGATTTATGCCAGTGTATCCAAGAGCTGAAAAAAGTTAATTAAACTGAAAAAAAATCGGTGCGCCTCTCGCGACTAAAGATCGAATTTTGAGTTTTATTTTGATAATTTTTTATATTTAATTAAGGTACTTTGATCTTTCGATGTGTCGAGTTTAGTTTGAATTCTTTGGTGGAATTTTCCATCTTTTTCTAACATTTTTTAGTATTTTTACGTCTTTTTATCTTGTTTTTTCTTCAGCTTTTTTATTTTCAAATATCTATTTTACAAATTTATTCTTATCTCTTTTTACTACATGTACAAAACATCTAAACTGTCTTTGTTTTATAGTTGTTTACCTACAGTCTATTTCTAGCTTTTTTTCTGAATGCTTGCTTTTTATTTCAACTTAACTCACTTTTTTCGCTTTTATTGTTCTATTTATTACATCTGACGTAATTTTCTTGAATAATTCTTTTTGTTTTTTTTTTAATTTCAGTGCTTAATTTTCCATTTCTATTTATTATTGCACCAAAATGTTTGAACTTGTTTTAGTTGTTCTTTTTGGGGTATTTTTGTATTAAGCCAGCATCTAGGATTCAGATTATAATCTGAATTTAATTAATTATTGATTCTTAAAATTCTAGATTTGTTCAGGTGACAAATTTTAAATTTTTATTTTCTAGATTGACACATCTCAGATTTCTAAAACTTTTCGCAAATTCTACGTTTTGATTTGTTACTCCTTCAAATATTAACTTCTTACATTCTAGATTCCTAAAAAAAATATTTTTCTAGACTACAATTTATGATAATCTTAGTTTTTTTTTTAAATTGCATGATCTAAAATTCTCAGATTTAGAATTATCATATTTGTGATTCTGATGCATCTAGAATTTAAATAATTTTTTTAAGAACTAGATTTTTTTTAGATTCCTAAATTCTTATATTCTGATTCCTAAAACTCTTATCGTTTCTAATGCTAAGTTTTGAGAAGCTAGTCCTTTAATTTCTAGAATATTAGATTATTAGGTTCTAGATTCTTCAGAATTATAATTTCCCAAATATTTAGATGATAGATTTTTTAATTCCATCGTTTCAGATTCTGCGGTTCTGTTTCTTAATTTGCAATTGTGTGTTCCCAAAATCTAAAATTTTGAATGCTAATCTCTCCACTTCTAGATTTTTTTTAAAGCACTTTCGATCATTGATTTTTTTTCTGTTGCTTGCCGAGTTCATAAATTTCACTGCGTTTAAGATGTTTACGCATTCTTGTAATTGATTCTTTACTTTTTTGATTATTACTACATCATCGGCGGAACATTGAATTTTCCCAGTTTTTTTCTGCATGAATAATGGATTGAAAGCAGACTTTTTTTTCCTTTGATAAAGTTAATCTCGATGCATTTTATTCTCTCTACACCATTATAATTTTAGTGTCTTCACCTTCCGTTCCTAGTCATTTTTTATCCCGATTTTTTGTTTCCCAACTCGTCCATTTAAGTCTCCACTCAATAATTATGTAAATTTCGAAAAAACTAACACTGTGCGACAAATTGTCGGTATATAAACTTCAATTTCTAGTAAGAGCTTGGAGTAATTCTTAACATATTTGAAAATTTAAGTTCTTTGGAGATTTTGCACATTAGGTGATAAATAAATAATTTTAAAAGTAATAAATTTCGGTCTTAACACTTGTTTCTAGTCCTCTCTATTAATTTTTACTTGAATAAATTATTTGCATCAAAAAAACTTAATTATAAAAGATTTTCACGTAATTAGACATGATATGTTGCAAGATTTTGTCAAGATAAAGCTCTAACTGTAATTTAACTCTAACTGTAAATTTAGATTATATGAGTCTTGGTGTAACGTTGAAGACAATAAATAAATTTTCCAAATTTTGTTGAAATATTTTTGGACGACATAATCCCTCTCAAATTAATGTTATGATGTCCAAGGTGGTTTGAATTATTTATTAAATAACTCGAAATTTCCATAAAATCGTAATCTTATTGTGTAAGTTCATATTCTTCACTACAAAAAAAAAAAACTAACGTAATGTTTCAATCTGCATGAAGAGAACGTGTGAGAAATACGCTTCATCCAGTTATTCTCGAATTTTTACTTTTGAAAACATTAGCTCTTCCGACTATAAAACACTAAGATTTGCCCGATAATTGAGTGTTTAAATGCAATGTTTATCAATTTATGAAGGATAATGACGTTGTTTTTTACACTTTACGTTTACAAAAAGATTTAAACTGTGTAAAGTCATAAAAAAGAAAATGCGAGAGGAAATAGTGTTGCCTCAAGAATTCTAAAGCTAGTAATAAAATAAAGTTGGTTGCTCAGTGTGGCTATTTACCACTTTACTACCCTTTATTTCAGGTTGAAAATGGCTAAACGGGTCAACAAAAACCACTACATAGCATCTCCAAGACACAGCGTATCACCGACACCCATCCACTCAAGAAATCCAGCTTATTCAGATGGAGAAGAAAGCCAAAGAGCACCATCAGAAAGAACACTTTCTGAGTATACTTCAGTGGTAAGCACAAGAAGAAAAAATCGAGAAAATCGTAATTTTTTCTTGTTCCAGCCATATACCATAGTAAACGAACGAAATGGTCGAAGAAAATATCACAATGGTGTTAACAGTCATCCACCTCGTGCAGCTTCTGTGCTAAGTCGAGGCAGTGGATACGATAATGGCTCTGATATTTATGTTACAAGTGGCGCATACAAAGCACCGTCAGAAATTAGGTAAGAAAAATAATAATAATCGAACGGAAGTTCTCATCATCAAAATTAATTTATCTGAATGTGTTTACCTTCGCCTTATTATTTTGAAGGCAGACATTGTTGCAAAGTTCAAAACTATTTATTAGCTTCTCCGGTTAATTGTTCTTAAAATAATTCGTGTGCAGACTGCAGATAATAACAGAAAATTACAGGAACAGTTCTCACGGATTGTCTCGAAATGTAAAATGGCATTTTTTCTTAAAATACGAGCTGCATAACGTAGCGATTTACAATTCAACCTACTTGTTTCTTTAATTTGAAATTAATGGAAATGCGAACGTCTTCCTACGCTTTATAGGCTTACGTAAACTTTTACTTTCATTTTGTTAATTTATTTTTAAGAGCTACTCGAACCGTTAATTATAACGGAATATGCAAGCGGCTACTTTATGTGATTTCAACGTTTGACTGTCTTTTGCATGTTACTGTTTATACAATTAGAATGTCCCTGCTGAAAGATAAACGCAGATAAACAACAATAGGTGTCACGTAATTCACACAAAGCGAAAAAAAGAAAGTCAAGTTTTCCGCTCTGTTTGTAAAAAAATATCTTTCCATGATTTTCAGCCGGAGCTCCCGAGTGCGAGCACCAAGTCATTACTCCTACCGAAGCGGGGCAGCCCCTTCCGTGGCTAGCACGGTGAAAACTCGGACTTCCCGAAAAGGGGGTGTGAAAATGGAGGCTATGGCAGCCCCCAATCCGTTTTGTCCTAACATCAAAGGAATGTGTTGTCTCATGCTGTTACTAAACTTAGGTATCATTTTGGTCACTCTTGGATTTGTTATTGTTATCCAGTTCTTCGAACCAGTATATGTGTGGTGAGTTGCACGAAAAGATCAGAGGTGGTGTCATCACTGTGTTTTTTAGGGTCTTAGGCATCGTGTTTCTCATCTTTGGTTTTCTGACTCTGATTGGTAGTCTCATCTATTGTGTGATTATATGCAGAGACGTGAAATCACCGAAGGATGTTAATCCGGAAGACTTGTATTGGACCCATCACTGGCAGAAAACTATAGGCTCACCAGAGATTCACTACAAAACGGAGGAGAAGTACGACGACAGATACAGCGATAGATATTCTATCAGTAAACTGTCGGAAAAATACTCGGATCGGAACAGTAGATACTGAGGAGTTTAACTTAACACTTTGTGATTTGAATTTATTTTAACGCCATGTGCTATAATCTGTAAGATAATAATGGTATTAATAATAACACCGTAAAAAGGAGTGAATACTTAATGGATGTATTTATTTCTTTTTTATTCATTTACTGTTAAGTCTTCGTTGTAAAGTGAAAGACTTCACATAACTAGTTTATTTTTGTTTGTAATTTAATAATCGTAACAGAACTACAGAACAAAAATGAAAATTGTATCTCCCATTAACGTTACAATTTTCACAAAACACATTTTAACTGTTGAAGCCTATTTTTATCAAAGAAATTTAATGGATGTAAGTTAATAATAAAAAATGTCTAAAAAAGAGAATAAATAAGTTTAACTGCTGCCTACAAAACCTAAGGGTCCCAAAAATAGAAAGAAAATAATAAATAATCTGTTTTATTTATAAAAGAATTCATTTGTATCGGTCTTCTCGATAAAAAATAAGGTTGGTACTGCAAATTCCGTTCTACGATTGATACCTCTGCTTAAATTCTTTAAACGTCATTTTTTAAATTATATTCAAAAAATAAAAAAGCAACATAACCTCAGATTTTTGGTTTTGCAATAGCTTATTAACGCATTCAAAATGAGTGCGTTAACAGCTTTGTTGCAACAGGAAATTAATAAATATTTGCTAATGGTACTAAAAATCAAACTTGGCGCTCTAAATTTAAAAAATTCAAACAAATTCCTAAAATGATCATTGACACGTGACAACTTAACCTTAAATTCTAAGCCGTCAAATTTGAAATATTAATCAGAAAAAATGCCAACATTTTGTGTTTTACTAGAAATTACAATTATAAATTTCTTATAAAGTATTACCCTTGTATATTTCAGTAAATTAGAAATAACTAAATATCCTCTATACACTAAATTACATTTATATACAGCACTGTTCTAAAAGTCCTTTTAGTCTGGATGCTGTTTCAAAAGTTCCTCCAAACTGTACTTCTCTTGCTCTTTTTCGAGCTGTTCTTGCAGCAACCTCTCCAAAATATTCTGAAATCTCTGTCTCAACGCAATATTCTCGATATTCTCAATTTCCATTTCCTGATGTTGCCTCCGCATCTTCAGATTAGCCAACTCCACCTGTAATTCATCCAACCGTGCCATAATATGACTCTTACTCAAATTCTGTTCCGAATAAGAAATATTGCTGGAAGACTGCTGATAATAGTCCATTTCTTGCATCAAAGATGGTGAGTTTTGCATATCTCTAAACATATCGCTGGTAAACTCGGTCAACAGTTTCGAATTGGCGTTATTCATCATTACTGAATTTGAGTCTGTCAAGTGACTGTCTTCGGCCGAATTCTGACTGTTTTCATCCAATTCGAGAACATTTAAAGGCGCATCCTCTTCTTCGGAATCACTGACTGCACCACCAAAAATATCATGCTCGGCGACGTTCTGATTGGGAGTTTCGGCCGGTTCTTTTTTAATAACAGTTCCTTTGTTGACTTTATTTTCGTCATCTTCATTTATCACCTCCCATTTTACGCTAACGGCGTCGTTATCAATCCGCAAGAGTCTTTTGACTTCTTTTTCGATTTCCGGGGCTTCCACGTACTTCTTTTTTAGTGTTTTTCTGAATCTGCGTTTTCGGACGTTCTTCGTTGGGGGTGTGATCCCGTGGGGCATCAAGTATTTTTTTTCTACTTTATTTGGGTCTTTCCTTTTGGATTTTTGGGGGGAATCTTCATCTGTTGTCGCTTGATCGTCTTCCTCTTTACAAACCAACATCTGACATATATCTGCGGTTTTATAGAAACCTTTAGAATCTATGGTTTTTAAAGACTCAATTATTGTAGGAAGATCCATGATTTTAGCTGGCAAGAGCCAGTGATCCACTCGAACTTCACCATGACGCATATCATTCTCTATTTTGATGGTAAAACGATCTTTTAGCGTGCTGTTACTTCTGATAGCCTCTCGTAAAACACGGGCGGGCTCTTCGGGTAGTCGGAGAATAAACTGGGACTCCAGCTCCGCGGGGGAATCTGCTTCGTGGCCTTTATACATAACCTAAAAAATGTAGTTAGGTCAGTGGACGTTAACGAGTTTTTCGATATAGAATTTGAAATGAATGAAAACTTACTTAGAAGTGATGGCAGAAGTTATGTAGGAATGTTGTCTTTGCAGGTTATGTTGTGTTGTGAGAGAAATGTCAAAATATGTATTGTTAGAACCAAGATTTCTGTTTTACCGACTTTGAGTCACAAGTAGTGGCGTTCTCCCACGGGAAACTAATAAAACTTTTCAAGAATTATTAAATTTAATTTAGAATTGCATTAATCTCAATTTCCTGGTGTAAGAAGCTGTTAACGCACTCATTTTGAATGCGTTAATAAACTATTACCAAATCCATATTCTTGGAACTTTTTTGGTTGGTAACACACATTGGACGAAATGTCAAATGTCATTGGAAGTTTAAGATTACTGTTTCAAGCCATATGCAGAAAATTTCTTAGCTTATCAAATTTAGTGTGTTCAATATACAAATCAGTAAAAATAGCATAAAACTAGTTTTTTAACTGACGATTCAGATAATTATAGGAAAATTATTTCAGAAAGTTTTGTACAAATGCTCTCTAAAACAACATCCAACATTCTTTCTTTTCCCTGAGACTAGACAAAAATCGAATTTTCCTTTAATTTTTAAAACAAATTAACGCACCAGAATTTGCAACTTTTGTAAAAAATAAAGCAAATCTTCCTCAGATTCTCCATCTTTAGCCGTCATCCCAACGACCTGTATTCAATTCATGACACAGCACCTTCCATCATCTTCATCTTGCATGATAAATTCGATGCAAATTTAAACATTCAATCCAAGTGCATAATGCAACCCTTGCTTTGCTTAGCAGACGAGAGTAATTTCTTATCTAAAAATAAATCGCTGATTCAGTGGCGTAAATGACATTATTCAGTTGTTTTTAGACGGTCAATGCTCTCTTTCAGACCAAAGTAGCTTTTGATGCGGGTAGGAATTTGTTGGCGTGCTGCAAATTTACATGCCTTGAACTGCACGCGACAGGGTTAAATTATTCTTAGAACATTACAAAAAAATCTGTAACAGACTCCAGAGGTCTGTAATTGGAATCAAATTACTGGACATAACTTCAAATTGTTCCGAGAAGAAGAGGTGATCGGAGATGTATCATTTTCTCTTGGTGGATATGTAAAATTGTGAATGTCGAAGAATGAAGAGTGAAGGATAGATTTATTACTACTGTATAGTGTAATAAATACCAGGGAATTTTTTTTTGCTCGTTCTTATGTGGAGTTAATAAGTGGTTGTAATGATGCGTGTTACAATATGTGTGTTATTAGTTTCTCTACTGTTGCTAATGATTTTGTAGCTTACCTAGAAACACTGTTAAGATCTTCAGTGTAAAAATTTATTCAGAAACAGAATAAAACACAAAAATGACCCAATTTTTTTGCCTTGCGATTTTAAAGCAATATAACAACCTATTTAAATAACAAATAGAAGTTTAAACACACACCATTGGTTAAATTTTGGCCAATCAAACTCAAGCATTTTATCTCAAATTTTTAATCTCTCGTACTGCATATTTTGTTCTAGTTCTAAATACTCAAATAAAATAATCACAAAAACAAAGAATTAAATCAGAACAAAAGTTCCAAAAGTTCTAAATGCGAGAAAGAGCAAAAAAACAGAATGGTGTGAAGTAAGAAATTTAAAAATAATTCGGAATTTAGTAATTGAAGAATTTAAAAAAAAAATCGAAAGAAGATTCAAACAACCCAAATTAGATTAAAAAGCCCAAAAGTTAAAAAAAATCATACCAATATGTTCTAAAAACATTTTTTTACAGCAAGCACACGCATGGAAAAATCTTATTTTTTCCGCTTTTTACATAAATAACTATAAAAAACAAAGTACAAAAAGTACTAAAAAATCTAAAACAACCTTACGATAGTTTAAATTCATAAACAGAAAACTAAGAAAAATCTAAGAATAATTTAAAAAAAATATGTATTCTAAAAAATTAGAAACAAGGAATCGAGAGGGCGTCGAAAATCTAATGAATGTAAAAAAATCGTAGAATTAAAAAAAAATAATATAATTCCAAATATCCAAAGATCTAAAAAATCCAAAAATACAAGAAATTTAGAAATTCTCAAATAATTTTACGAAAATTTAGTACATTTTTAGAAAGTAACAAATTTGACAAAGAAATTTTAATATAAAAAGCTAGGCAAAATTTAAGGCAAAAAAAATAAAAAGATAGATAACGTCAAGGCCTAAAAACCTTAAAAATTTTAAAAGTCAAAAAAAATTCAAAAATATGTAAAAGGTTTGAGGTTACAGCCTTGGAATTTTTATGAAATCGAAGCTCTAGAGATTACATATCATTTTATCTAAAAACTTTACAGTTTACAGTTTTTGGATAAAATATTTTTAAATATTTATTCTGAAAATAATACGTATTTGGTTAAAGTTTTTTGTTTTTTTTTTTATAAACATTTATTCAGAAAATAATACGTATTTAGTTTATGAAAATATTATTTTATTTTCCAATCTATGTTAGCATGTATTTTTAAATCCATACGATAAAAACATGAAATAAACTTTTAAAACAACAATTCAAGTAAATTATTCTGAATTTAAACGTATTAGTCTCGATCAATCAACATAACTGTCGATTGTTTTATAAATTGATTTGCATAAATTTCCCTCGTTTAACTAGATGTCCATTTATTTCACACACATTTTCTTTGATCAGTAGAAAGTAGCAACATATAATTAATTCGACAATTAATTTCAATACAAAATGTAAATTAATCATTAAGACTAATTTGGTTCAAGTTAAATTGATTGACAATCTTCTCTTGGATTAGTTCGATCGGTTGGTAGTTCGGTTCCGAAATTGCTATGTTCTGGCTGTTTTCAGTAAAAAATAATAAACTTAGTATTAAGCGGAATTAAAAAAAAATAGTCCTAAAAATTTAGAAAGTTTGAGAATACGAAGAAAAAAATCATCTAAAAGATAAATAATGTTTAATCGATGAGAAAAACTAAAACTCTAGATACTTTAAACAATTTAAAAATTTTAAATTTTTCTTCATTTTTGCAGCTTCTCAAAAACTAATTTTTTTTTCCCAGAAGATTTCAAATCTTTAGGGCACGCATGTGAGCTTTTGATTTGTATTATCCATAAATGTAATTTTATAGGTCGAAATCTGATAAAATAAAATAATATTTTCTGTTGTTTGTGGGAAGTCCTTCTTTGAAAATAAGTTTGTTTTTATATGATTTAGAAAAATTTAAATTGTTCAAATGGGAAAAATAGGTAACTAAATTAGCTTTCCAATAAACTAAAAAAAAGAGAAATTAAAAAAATATAAATACATAAAATTAAAAACAAACGAAAAATTTAGATAAACCAATTATTCTAGGCAGTATTAAATAACTAAAAAAATCTTAGAACTGAAATATCGAATAATTTAAATAAAAATGCAAAAAATCTAGAAAATATCAAACCCTTTAAAATGAAATAAAAGATGTAACAAAAATGCAAAATATTCAATAGATGTAAACTTGAATTGAAAAATTAAGATTTAAAGAAAAAAATAAAATGTTGAAATTGAAAAATAAGTAATTAAAAAACAAAAAAAAATAAATAATATAAAAATAATAAAAAAATAGAATTTAAATGATCTGAAGAAAATTTAAAAACCCGTCTAGGATCCAAGAAACTAAAAAATTCAGATTGAAAAATCTGATTAAAATAATAGTTTTGAAAATTCTAGAAATCTGGAGAATATCAAACACTAAAAAAGCAGAAAATTAAAAAAAAAATGTAATAAAAATACAAAATATTCTATAGATGTAAACTTGAATTGAAAAGTTCAAAGTTTTAGAAAATTTAACAAACCTGAAAAATTAAAAAAATAAATAAAAAATTAAAAGTATCTAAAAAACTTGATTTACAATGAACTCAAAATTTAAACAGTATGTCTTTAAAAAATGTAAAATTTTTACATAAAACAGGAAAATTGTAAATAATGTTAAATCTGGAGCATTAAAAACAATAAATTAAAAATATTCAAAAAATTCAAAAGATTGAAAAGCCAAAAAATAGAAAAATGCAAATAACGATTCCAAATACATAAAAAATAGCAAATCTAAATAACTGTTTACTTTAATTTAAAAAATCATAATAATTTAAAATTTTTAAAAATAGTTTAAAAAAAATAATGAAAATAATTTTAAAAGAGCTAAAAATCCGGTACACATAAAAAACTTACATGAATTTTAAAAAATTGGTGAAGTATCAAAAATATAAAATATTCGATAGACGTAAACTTGAATTCAAAGAACTAAAAATGTAAAAATTTCTACAAAAAATAGAATCAAGGAGCAAAGCATTAAAAATAACAACTTGATTCCAAATCATTTCAAGAGATAAAAAAAATCGAGCATTTTGAACATTTTTTTTCTTTAAAAATTCTTAAAAAGTATCTAAAGATTCTTAAGGTTCAATAGCATTTTTTTTTGTATTTGTCTTTGCATATTTTGTAATAATACTAATAATTCTCAATGTTGACTTAAGCGCATATTTTCATAAATTTATAATAGTTTATAATTTATCAGCATTTCAAAGATTTACCAAAAGCTCACTGCAACATTTAAATAAGTGCATATAAATTTGCTTTATTTACACACGTTGTTTATTATTGCAGGTGTTAAACAGATTACTTATATTATGAACAAAATAATAAACGTAGCTACACCTTTTATAAATCCAGAATTAATTTTCCACGTTCTCCTAATAAGATCCGGAATACCGGTAAGAGCGTCAAAGTTAGAAATTTACGCTCGTAGAATGATTTATATTTAATATTATCTATAAAAAAAACTCATAAAATAACATATACACACATAGAAGAACCGTTCCAGGATGTAGAAGGCAAGAAATTGCACAGAAATCAGGCTAATGTTAGAGTAGATGATACTTAATTAACCCTAACGGTAAACGTCACGTTTTTGCAAGAATTTTGGGCAAACTAAAGTGTTTTACACCGGCTATAAAACAAATAATTTCGTGTCCTACCGCCGTCTTTCCACGACGCAATTTCTATAACCTCTGCGATAATACCAATGCGTAATCAATTGATCGTAATTCTTCCAAATAATTCATCCCGAAATTAAGAAAAACCTCCCCTCGTGGTTCTCACACGATAAATTAGCTTAAAACGTAACATAAAACGTCTTAAATAGGTCATGAAAAAATCAATACTGCTAAAAGATCCAAAAAAGACCGGAACAGTTCGGAGTAATGCAACAAAGATGGACTTATTTCGTGCCGGAATGTTTATTGGAGACTGAGTGTTTCTTTTGTTTGTAATAGTAGCAATAAAGGCATCAAAACAGTTCATTCATCGGCCGTGAAACAAATAGATAACTAAAACAACGTGAAGTTGTGAAACTCGAGTGGCCAAAAAGAGAAAACAGAGAGAAACGAGATGCTCCGACTTGCCGACCAAGTGCGACCTCTGCTGGGGATTCCCGAAGGTACCGACTGCATCCTGGCGAAGGACGATGCGCCGACAAGAACTTACAGGTCAGGATTCAGTCGTTATTTTAACAAAAAAAAACACAGTGTAAGTGTAAGATCACAAAATATAAAAAAGTGCAATAACAGGCCAAGAAAGTGATTACCAAAGCTCATTATTAACGAAATCATAGTTTCTGCTCTTTGAAAGACAAAAATAATCAAGTTTTGCGATATTTTCCCTGGATTGAACTCGAAACTGTTATTATAATTCGATGGAGGTCATTAAAATATTTAAGTGGCAATTACAGATGTGATTCACCAACTCAAATACAAGAATAAAATATCGAGAGGGATCGTTACCATATAAGTATTTGATTGAAAACTTTATGAATAAATCAAATGAATTTATTATAAATTGCTCCGGATACTGGAAATGCATGTGACAAATATCTCAACACTCGAGTAATTCTCGTCCGTTCTAGGTTGAATTTCTGCCCAAACTAGTTGCTAAATGGTGAATAATTTGCAAGTGGCTGGCCGTTTGCGGGGTTTCATTTAGTTTTCCACAGACACCTGGCTGTTGCATTAGACCTTGTCTCAATGTCAAAGCACTTCGTCGGCTAGCAACTGATTAACAGCTCCAAGTCTGAATACACAGAGAAAATTAGTTTGGATTTATTGCAAAGACAGAACAGTTACTATTTATAGTTTGCCATCAAAACGAGATAATTAATCAGTTAACGTCATTACAGAAAATTATTTAATTTTGTCGGCTTAATTTGATTGTAAGAGTTTTATTAACGTTTTTATGGAAATTGTGTTAATTAACATACGAGTCGCAGAATTTTTAAAATTAGAAAAATACTAATCAGACAGGTCACGATACCTGAATTTTATGACTTATTTCAGAACGGTTTTCTGAATTTTGTGGCCAAAAAACAACGTCAATTTTGCACTCATTTTTATGTCCATTTTTACTTTGATTAGTTCGTTGGGCTTTTTTTAGAAAATTTCGAGCTTTCAGAGCACGCATCTTCAATTTTGACCAAGCGATGCAAACTGTGTGAAATTTGTGATTTGAGTTGTATTCTTTAAGACAAAAAAATCATTTTATTTAAATTAAATGGTTGGAATGGAAAAAATAAGTAATTAAATTATTTTCCGATAAACTAAAAAAATTAGAAAAATATTAAATATTTCTTTATTTTTGCAGCTTCTGAAAAACTAAAAAAAAAAAAATATTTCTCAAAAGATTTCAAGTCCTGGGCACACATGTGAGTTTTTGATTTCTATTTTCTAAGAGTATTATCGGATATTTCGGCAGAAATGTAATTTTACACATCGAATTAAATTAGTTATTTATTAAAATAGTTAAACTTAAGAAAAAGGAGACTATACTACTATATATACTTACATAAAATTATAAACAAACAAAAAATTTAGATAAACCAATTATTCTAGACGGAATTAAAAAAAACTAAAAAAATTAAGTCCTAAAAAATTTAGAATGTTTAATAGAAAAAAAAGAAACCAAGGAACTTTGAACAATTCAACTAAAAAAATCTTAGACTGAAATATCGAATAATTTAAATAATAGTTTTAAAAATTCAAAAATGTAAACTTGGATTAATAAATTCAAAGATTTAGAGAATCTAACAAATTTGAGAAATTAAAAAAATAAAATAAAAGTACTTATTTAAAAGACTTGATTTACAATTAAGTCAAAATTTAAAATCAAAATATAAAATTTCTACATAAAATTGAAAAAAACCTGAAGAATTCCGGAGTTCGGAGCATTAAAAACAATAACTTGAAAGTATTCAAAAAACTGAAACGATCAAACACCAAACACCAAAAAATAAAAATTACAGCAATACGATGATTCCAAATACATTTTTTTTTAAATTAAAAATCTGGCGAATCTAAATAAATCCAAAGAATCTTAATAATTTAAAATTTTCAAAAATTGACAATTGTCTAGAAAATCTTCGAGTTCAATTTCATATTTTGAACACTTTTTTGATCAACTTGAAACTTTAAAATACATCATGCTCATATTTTCTAAATTTTGTTACATATTTTCCGCTCTTCAGATATCAGCATTTCGGCGTTTTTTAATCCTTTATGACATTTTACGCATAAACTTTGCAGTAAAACCAATTTTACGCTGCTTGTAACAGATTCTTCCTCAGAAAAACTACCAAAGGATTTTTTTCTTTGGTCAGATCAAGTTTCAGGAAAATTTAAACTGTTCAAATGGAAAAACTGGTAATTAAATAAGTTTTCCAGCAAACTTAAAGAATTAGAGAAATTAAAAAAATATAGAAAAACTAAAAATTTTAAAAACATACAAATTATACAATACATATAAAGAGATAAAAATTTAATAAAAATTGAAATTATACAACAAATCAAAATAAATGCAGTACGCCCAATAAAATCAAAAATAACTAAAAAATAGTCTTAAAAATTTAGAAAATTTGAAAAATATTATTTGAAAATTAGTTTATTGGAGAAAAAAAAAACAAAAATTTAATATCCATCTCGCGGTTCTAGAAATTCTCTGAATTGAAAAAAAACTGAAAAAAAAATTAATAAATTTAAAGCATCCAAAGAATCTAAAAAATACAAAGATTTTGGAAAACCTGATAATTATATAATAGTTTAAAAAAATATTAATAATTTAGACAATATTAAAAACTTAAAAAGATAAGAAACTTAACAAATACAAAGTATTCTATAGATGTAAACTTGGATTAAAAGACTAAAAGAGTTAGTAGCAAATCTGAAAAATTCAAAAAATTACATAAAAAAATAAAAGCATCCAAAAAAAGTTGATTTATTATAAGATCAAATTTAAAAAAAAAAGTTTAATAAACTAAAAATTCAAAATTTCTACAAAAAATAAAAGATTTAACTAATCTAAAATCTACATTACAATTTAAATAGAAAAAATGGAAAATGAAAAATTTCAAAAGAAACAGTGATTCCAAATACATTAAGAAATAAAAATTGGCAATCTATATGTTAGTTTTTTATTTAAAAAATGTGAGATAATAATCTCAAGTATCAATAAAATCTTAAAGTTCAATTTTGTTGCATATTTTCCACACTTCATAAAAAATTGAGATTCAACCAAACTAAGGCGTTAAAAACGCGACGCTGTCTCATCTTAGAATGTCAGAAGTTCACTAACGAACAACATTGAACGCTTTTTCAGAAAAAACACCGCTTACTCAATTTTTGCTCACTTTCATAAGTGATTTTTCTCGAAGATGAAATCGTTTTTCCTCAAATATCTCCAAAACTATTGCATCCAGCGATGAGCATTTAACTCGTTAAAAAAAAAATAATTAAGAGCTGAACAATTACATAATTTAATAAGTTTCAATTAAGGTGGACATTTCTGTAAGTTTCATTAAAAAATGTTTTCTTTGAAATTTAAGTTTATTAAATTTTTGGTTTTCATTATTTATATTTTTTTTGCAAATATCACATCTTGATTACTAAAAATGTTAATTTACCGCAAATTTTGAGACGAAAATCTTCAGTAAAGTGATCCAATTTCGTTGGTAGAATCAAGGACGAGTTTATTAAAAATTGTAGAACGGCCGCCTGTTCATCTCAAGCTCCCAGGTTCATTGCATGCAGAAATTACACGTCGCATTATGTTAATCCTTCGTCGATCAAATGCAGTATAATTAGAGTAGATGTAGAAAAAAACTCCAAGAAAATAAGGTCGCCTAGCGTGGTTGGTAGCGCGCTAATGATTGATATTTGAACTCATTTAACCGACATTCTTCTGGATTTTAATTGATATAATGAGCAATAGAACAACCAGATCTATATTTGGCGAGTTCTGATGGAGTCTAGTTTTTTGCTTCTTATTATTATTATAGGAATGTAGACGTCGTTCTACCATAAAGTTATATCAATGTTTTAATTGGATCTACCTCTTCATTACGGAGATGTTCATTGGAATTGCTAATTGCTGCCGTGTTTATTACATACATACACTACATGTACATACACTCTTTATAATTACCATTAATAGAATAATAAAAATTGCTCTTACTTCTTAAAAATGATACTTCCTTAAATCAACCAATAATTATTCAAATTCGTTCTCGCCGTAACGACCAGATATAAGTTAGTCGAAGAATGAGATGTGCTTCCTGGCTGAGACCCACGAGGAAGGTGGAGTTTGTAAGACAGCAATATATTAATGAACAGCAACCAATTTGCATTTAAACGGTTGACTGATTTTGCAAAAGTAATCAATTATTGGTGGCGGGTGTACGGAGAACCCGAAGTGACACTAATGTCTTTCCTTCGCTTCACTATACGACGGCCACTTTTGTATCGTAAAACGAGATAATGAAATGTTGTTAGTTTCATTAAATTTGCATTACGGAACATTAATTTTAACCGGTCACGAACTTCTTACACCTGAAGGAGCATCCGTTTTCCGATCGCAACTCGTAAAAATGACCCTCGAACTAAATTCTATCAAGACTGTTTTTCGTAAAATGTTACATATCAATTTTTTTTTTGGCTTATTTTTTAGGTATTATGTTAGTGTAAGGAACAAGTTTGACTATCGTGGAACTTTGTATTCAGGTTTAACATGGAGCGTTCAAGCATTCAGTTTACGTAATTTTTTGCTGCTTTCGAGGAATATTCAATGTTTCCACAATGCCGCTAGGTAAAACAACTTTAAAAGAGACCATCTATCTAGGACGGTTTCCATAATTAAATTATATTTTTCACTAATAAAAATTTAAAATAAAGAGTCATTCAGTCAAACCTTAATACTGAAATAGTTATTTATTAGACAAGACAATAAGGATCACTTTAAAAACATGGTAAAGTCGTGTATGATACACTATTTTTTCTATAGCAGATTTTAAAAAGAAACTGATTTTAATTTAATAAATCAAAGAATTATCACTTAATTCCCAAAACTGGTTATGGAATTTTCGATATAAACAAATTTTTCATTTTCGAACGTGTCAAAAATACAAGATTCGAAAACAAATAAGAACTACCTGCAGACGTAGAGGAAAATACAACGCGTTTCAAAAATGGAAATGTGCGAACAAAGAAAAAAATCAATCTCTTTGTGTAACCGATAAAAATTATGAAGTTAGTTTTTTGGAAATTGTACAAAAATATTCAGACTTGCTTTCTAAAAACGTTCCGCATAACAAATTTTTCGTCAACTACAAACGGAAACAGTGCACCATTCAGCCTGTAGGAATCAATTTCCGAATTGACTGTACATTGCTTTCGCCGCTCTGCCGCTACGATGTTGGCAAACTGCTAAAATATTAATATTTTCTTCGTTGTTTTGAGGACTCATTTTTAAATAATCCAACACGAATACAATTATTAGGATTATTCAAATTGTTTGTACCTTTTATCCTTGGTTAAAGTGACTATAACAAACACTTATTTGACTACCAAAGATAGACCATCCCTGCGCTCAAATTTAGTTAATTTATTTTTTAGTCTTTTAGTAATGGACACCTCCCACAATGTATGCTTCAAAATCTGTATAACACAAGTATTTTGCAACTTTTGAACGTACTTTTACCAATTCCTCGAAATTTCGTCCATCACCAGAACGACCTAAAAAAATTTGTCCACTTCGGAATAAAAAATTTTATGGAAGTAACTCATCAGCTTTTGACGTTCGTTCAGTTATTTCTTCTGCTTTTACAAATTAAATAAACAAATGGCACGATTTCTGTACACACAAAAACGAGTAAAAAACTCAATTTAAAGTGAAAAATAAAACGTATAAAACGCGGGCATAATTTGATAGACAACTTACAAGGACAATTTACAAAGGACCTCGACTGGTAAATTGGTTGCCCTCGCATATTCAATATGCCCTTGATACATAAATCTCTCTTTGTAAAAAACAGTTTATTAAAAATTTAGAAATGCATTTGTCAAATTATTAATAAATATTTAAATTGTAAAAAATATAATGGCTTAAATTTCATTTTATTTGAGATTTCTTTGCACAAAGCCACACTTTGGTCAGTGAATGAAAAAACCTGGAAAGCAATTCGTTGTCGGAATAAATTGTTATTTTTGTAAAACTGTTACAATTACAAGTGTCAAGTAAATCGTATTTTTTCCTCCGTCAAAGGTATTAAAGTAATTCAGCGTGACGCTTATTAATCGTTAGTAAAGTAACATAACAGTTCTTATTTGCAAGCTACCCACTCTGGTTACAGATCATTCTACAAATCAGTAATCAAGCGAAACAAATAAATTTCTTTTTCTGGAAATTTTTGCCATTAATTCTTGGTAATCTTATTAAGAACTTTACGCGTTTGATTTTACAGGTTCCGTACAAAACACCGTTTTTTCTTGTTTTCAAAAAATGTTTACTCAAGCATTTATCCACCAACTGTCCCTCGAATTTCATCGAAAACCGTGAGCTACCAATTTCTCCAAGAACATTAACAATTCACGTGGAAAAGTGATAAATACACGGTTGCAACGTTGGTCGAACACATCGAGGAATGCAAGGATGATAAAAGTGTTTACTGGAAATAACGAGACGATATAAGAAGGGATGCATCACTCCCCATTCCGGTAGAGCAGGACTAAGAAGCCTCGGGGGGCGCGACAGCCACATTCATCATCATCACGGCTTAGTTCAGACAGCGATTCCCTCCCCTCGAAAAGATCCGCGACGCGATAACAACAAACGGTGCTCAGACGGTTCGTTCATCTTCAGATAATGTAACTTTACCACCACCCGCTGCACGTTGCATTGAACATTGAACATCTTCCAGGTCGCACGAGGCCAACGAAAAATTGATGAGGCTTATGCAAGTTTTAAAACGGTGGAGCTTGCCAAACAATTGATTTTTGTCAAGAGGCGAAAGATTCTTCAGCGAGGAGGCTTTCTGCTCTCGTTCTCCCATAAAGTCACGACATCCTAATTTTCCACCTAAAATCCATCTTTTTAAAGTCACTTACAATTGCCTGCAAAAATTATGAAGACTAATAGATTTCTACGAAGCTTGTAGGAAATTACACTACTTAATCAATTACAAGTTGACTATCAATCAATCTTGGCTTCCATCGGCAGACTCCATCGTTGGACCAACCGTGACTTCATATCTCAGTCCTGGATCATGATGAAATACTCGACAACACGAATAGCTGTATATCATAACGACTGATTATCCTTGCATTTGCTCCCAGTTAACTCACCAAAGTTACTATTAATCAGTTGCTACAAAAATTTTACTCTATCATTAATATTCTTGTCCTTAATTTGATCGCACCCACGAGAAAAACGGCTCCTTTAGTGTGCAGCTACTTTTTGGATTTAACGTGTTTTATAGAGCAAAATAATGGAGAAATAATAACACAATTTAGTCATCATCATAATACCTACAAAAAGGCAGCTGCGTACCTTAAAAAGATAATGTAACGAATTTAAAATTATCCCCAGCCGTCATAGTAAAGATTTTCTTTATTATAAATTCAAATCCAACAACAACGTCAGCATAAATTATATAATATGTGTAACTATTTATTTCTAAAGTTATTTGTACACAAATCTATACTTATGTATAGTATTTGTGTCATGCAACATCAATTGAACGGTGGAACTTGGAATATCGATTAGTTCCCATATAAAACTTTATATGCATCAATTTTCAAGTTATTTGAACAAGCTAAGTGTAAAGTTTCAAGTAATTCCCGTGCTTTGCAAAGCAGAAATCAACGTTATATTTAACTTATGTACCTACATCAAATAAGTTGTTGAAAATTAAAGTTTTATAAAATGTAAGTTTTGCAATATTGGCAAAGTTTGATAGATTTCGCTCGAAATGGGAATGTTTTAATGAACAAAGAGGATACACAAAAAACATTATACATATAATAACATGGCCGAAAAAAGGCGTGTAGAAGCGTTGTATTTTTATGGTGGTAGCCCTGGAACTACCAATACATTTCAAGATCTGATCCTGCTGAAACACCTTTTTTTTCGATTGCATGGTGCTCTGAATTTTTTACTTTAAACTCACTTCAGATTGGATAATTAAAAAATTTTGGTCATTTTGGCTCACTCTTCGTAATAAAAAGCTTTATTTTCAAAAAAAAACTGAGCAATTTAGATTTAAAACGTAATTAGAGCGAGTATTTTTTTGTGGCTTTTCAACGAAAAAAAATGTTTTCTATAACCAATGAGATTGTTTAAGATAAAGCTATTGCGCTTTTTATAATTTAAACATTTTTTTTTTACTAAAAGAACAATGGCCGGCTGAGACTAGTACATTAGATAAATTAGCTATGCCGACAGGTTTTATCACATTGCGAAATATATGCAACAATGTTTACAAAAATATGATCGCATGTATACAGGAAATTATGCAAAAAGTTTTAAACTCTCAGATACACTAAATTGTTTTTGAATTTTGTAAAATTATTTCGATCATAATTTCTTTTAATGCATTAGAATGTGACAGATTCCCTAGATACAAATTGTATTTTCTGCAAATGTTGGCACTGTTGGCGGAAATCGTTTTCTGCAACTTTCTGAATTTTATACACAATTTTCAAAATGTTTTTATAATTATTGTATCTTTTTCAATTTTTTATTCTATCTGATTTTTGTGTTTTTTTTCTTGCTTTCTAAAAAAATAATGTTTCTTTATAAAAATTGCATGCAAATTTTTGTGTTTTTTTAAGAATTTTTAGTTTTATAAATCCCAAATTTATCAAAAATTTCTGTTCTCTGAAGAATCCTGAAATTGTTATAACTTTAAAGATCGAAAACTAAACATTACAATCTTTTTTCTTTTACAGTTTCTGAGACACCAATAAGCCGTTGATTGTCATGTTGTTGAACATTTAAAATTTATAAATTATAAAAAGATTATTTGATATCAAATTTTACGTTTTTTTGTAATGTCTAAATATAATTCTAGAGTACAGAATTTTATAAAATATGTGAAAAATCTTTTACGTTTTAAAAATTTAAGGGGATAAAAGTTTCAATTTTCTATGTGCATTTTTTATAAAATAGTTTTTATGATTTTTATGATTTCTATGTTATAGTTGTTGAGGTGAACCAGTTATATCTAGCAAATAATATTGGACCAAATGTAGGTCCTTGGGTTCAATAAAAACAATGTTCAATCTGTCACATAAAATTTCCATATAATAAAACGACCGCTTTTGGAGTAAAAATTATAAAAATGCAGTTTTCTGTCAAAAACCTTGTAAAAAAAGCTGAGCTATTTATGATTTTCAAAAGTTTTTAGAATATTGTTTTCCAAAAAATTTAATTTAATTTTACCTTTAATTTTTTCTTTCGTTATTCGTAACTGATATTAATGACAGGCTTTGCTTTTACGTAAATTATCTAAGACTTCAGAAACTTGATCTCGGCATTCAGATTGGAATAAGAAGTACCGAGTTGCTGCTTATTGAGTTTTTCCTTACTGCCGGGAGATCGAATGTGAATTTACATAAAGTACCAATTATAGTCCTACATATACTAGAAAATAAGTTATTATAATTATCGATGCTAACTGACGTTCATTGATTCTTTTAATTTGTTTTATTGATACTGTTTTTCGAACACTTTTGCACGCACTGCAGGTACTGTTAAAGGAAGTGTAGGAGGTAAAACTTCTTTTTCTCTTTTTAGTTCTATATCTTGTTGGAAAAAACAGGTAACGTATGTGCGTAGCCTGTAGCTATCTATCTGTTACTTTTTTTGTTAATGATCAGGTTAAGAATTATTTTGAATGAGAAATAATGTTCCAAATATTTATGAGACAAAGTAGAAGCAAGTTTTTTTGGTGTCATTTTTATTCATGACAAATTTTTACTTTTTGATGCATTTTTCTGTTTAAGTTAAAGATAAAATTCACAAGTTGTAGATTTTTCTATGTAATCTTCAGCGTCAGTTGTTGATCAGGGAAGTAACATCTCCTCCACTATCAACCAAAAACATCGCTGCCGTGTCTTCTGCTAGATTTAGTAATTTTAAATATGATGCAATTTCTCTTGTAGCTTTTAAAATTTTATGACATTTTTATAACGCTGTAACATTTTTCACTTTGATATTTAAGAAAAGATCTTGAAAATTGGCCATTTGTAAGAGTTCATTGTTACGACAAATTTCCATAATTTATTTATAATAAAATGTAATTAGAAGCTTTATAAAAAAAATCGCTGATTATTTTCTAGTAAAAACTTTGAATTTTAGTAAATTTTATCGTAATCATAGAATATTGCGCTCTCTCGCTGGGTGATAATTGCCTTTTTCAGCCCATTCAATAAACTTATATTTTTTTATTTTGAAATTAAACTTTCCATTAACGAATTAGCAATTTGAGCTAATTCTGGTCGAGTACATTGTAATTCGTCACACATTTTAAAGTAGCTGATCACTTTTTCGCTATTTGCGCTTGAAATAACCGGAAATAACAGAACACTGACAAATTGAAATGTCATTTATCGAATACGCTCTAGTGGCGCCGTGTCAAAATTAGATACTAACATTATTTTACTAGTACCCTAATATTAAGTAATAAAATAGAGAAACAAGTTTTTTTTTACTTTAAAACAAAAACGATTTAGCCCTTTGTAGTATCATATGAACGAAGTTTCATATTCTCTAAAATCTCATAAGAAAAAAGTAACTAAAAAGTGTTTTACGTCTTTTGCAATTATGATATGATATGGCTGTCAATCATAGAATCCGTTTTTGAGCAAGTTGTCAATGGTTTTTAGTTGCATTTAAAACGTCGACATTTTATTTAATACCGAGAATAATTCTTACTTCGTTTTCTTCGTACCTGCAGCCGTCCGTTTTAGTAAAACACATAATAATTAAATAAAAATGTGGAAATATTATAAAATCCAACTCCGTTAATGAAATTTGCTTGTAGATTTTTTCATTGTTTCGTAAATTGCTCTGGGCACAGAAAATGTGTAAATTGAAAAATGTTGCTTTGTTGTCTGGAAAACTCTGCAACTCACTGAAAAACTCTTTTATTACGGTCACTTATTGTGCACTGCAACATATAAAAAATATATGATTTTAATAACAAGTCAAAGTACAATCTGCGTGACAGCCGCATACCGCCGTAATCGTTTATAAAAGCCAACACGGTTCCTCAGGCATTTAAATCGAAACAAAAAGCTTTTAAAAACGTCGTAATTGAAAAGTTGAGAAAAAATCTGTAATTAACATCAGGTGCCACAGTGTGTAGAAAATCCCAAGTGATACCGCACAGGATATAACGTTCTTATTTCGTATTTATAATTTTAGACCAGCATCCGGTACGGAGACAAAGACATTATTTTCTTCTCGTTGACTCAAAGTACGAATTTTGTGCTTTAATTTTACCACGCCACGTGCCGTTTTGCGTTGTTACCTTCGTTGCAGCGTTGGAAAGAAATGGGTATAAAACTCCACCCGGAGGCATTTGTTTATAATCTAAATTGCGAGGAAATCGCGTATCATAGTTAATAACAGCATGCATTATTGAACATTAGTACCGTTAATCTCATTTCATGTAGTGCATACAACCATATAAATTCAATAAAACAGAGAAATAAGTGTTGATTGTCGGCCTTCACTACGGTCAAATGAACACTCTTGAACTTGTATGAATATAGTTATTATTGTTTGTTTTAGAAATGAATGTCGGTTAGTCTTATGAATCATTTATGTGTGTTTATACGATGTTGTAAATTGCCCGTAAAAGGGGTAAAAGGAAACCGGTCGCTGGTGGTAAACTTGAGAATTTTTTTTCAGTTTTGGTACAGACTTGAAAAATTCCTCCATTTTTAATGGCAAAAGGTGTATATGAGAGTTCAGTGTATGTACATTTTTGGTGTTTTTAGCGGATGTTGGTAATAATTTTAGAGTGAAGAACTTGCTAAAATTGTTTTGTTTACTATAAACTTGACCCTCTTAACCATAACAAAGTCACTGTCATTTCTCAACAATCTGATTGCCAATATATGTAAAATTGTACAAAAATCCCTAGGTGGTACTACCCAGTACATAAGTTTTGTCAAATTCTGGGTACAGTCCCAAAATTTGGACAAGTTTCGACATTAACCTCCTCACGTTCAAAATAAATAATATTGTACGTCACTACAAATAAAATGTTAAAAATTTTCATCGTTCGCACTTCGTCTAAAAATTTCACGTTCAAAGATAACAAAATTTTCAGCTCTCTGCGAATTCGCTTATTGCTCAGATTTGCAAAGCTTTATAAGATGGACATCAATTCGTCTGACGTGAAAAACGTTTTATTTAATTAATTAATTAACTGTTTGTTAATTAATAAATATTTTATTTAATATGTGAAGTAGACCATAGTAGTTTTTTATTTTTGTTCAGTTTTAGTTTACATAATTTTACTGCAATTTGAACAGACCTTCAGTAAACTCAACTTCTACTTAATAACAACAACAACTTTAATTTTTAAGTAAAAAGTACATTACAGCATTCCGAATTGTAATTTTTTTTTCACTTTTTGTTTGAGAAATACACTAAATCTAAGTTTAGTCAGTTAAATAAAAAAATGCAGGACATAGGTACAATAATTTTTCACAGGATATTTCCTTTCAAACAAAATTTGAGATTAAAGCAAAATGTTCAAAAACCAACACAAAATTTTCCATAAAACCTTAAACCTACCAATATCAAAGCAACGTTGCTAACTAAAAGAATATCGAGCAAAATTTATTATAAGATTAAATATAAATTCTATAAAATAAGTCTTAATCTTGGTAAAATTATGAGAAATTATTTGTTCCAAGAAGTTTAAATAATTCCAGGTGAAAAGTAACTAAAGACGGAATTTTACGAATAATGCATGCGTCTTAACTTATTTTTATTTCAAAAACCAAGCACTATAACTAAAAATGTCCATATTCAAAATTTTGTCTTAATATTTCACAAAAAACAGAATATTATGCAAATATTTTTCGTTTCCTGTGCAAAGAAGTGCCAATAAAGGCCTAAAAATTATAGAAATAATACCAAAGTGGTTTGTTATACAAAAAAATAAGACTTTGGATTTGGAAAAAAGCACTTGCCAATCCACACACCAAGATTTGTCAGAAACTTGCACCTTCCAACACCAAAGCTACCATCATCAGAGCGATGATTAAAGTGAGTTCTGATGATGGTAGCTTTGCTGCCAAAACGAGGGTCAGCAAGTTCCTGTCAATTTTTGGTGTGTGAGTTAAAAAGGTAAGAGCCAAGAAACTTCATCAAAAAATTTGAGCATTTTTCATTAATTTATTAAAATTAGCTTGTAATTATAAGCCAATTTTGTTATTCTAATTAAAAAAAAAACAAGAAAAAACAAAACAAACCTAAATTTTGAAAAAATAATCTAAAAACGAAAAAAAAATCTGTTTAAAAAGACCACGAAAAATTTAGAAAAACATACTTTCACTTTAGTTTTAAATTAATTTAAAAAAATAACAAGAAGATTAGAAATATTGAAATCTATTAATCTTAGATTTTGGAATCTTTCTTGGTAAATTTAGAAAAAAACACCTAGACCTAGACAACTAGAAAATCTAGCAAATGTGAAGTGTTCAATAAAAAAATCAGTCAAAACGTAAACCGCAGAATTCAAAAAATAAAAAATCCAAAAATCCAAGATATTTTTTTTTTTGAAAATTAACAGATTGTAAAAATTATTTGAAAAACCTTAAGAATCTAAAAAGTCTGAAAAGCTAGAAAACCTAAAAAAATTGAGTATATAGAAAAAGTGCGTGAAGCTCGAACAGAGCCTGGAAACGTTTAAAAAAAAATGTATCAAAAACAAAAATTGATTGGAGATATCGAAATTTGTTTTCTTAAAATTTGGAATCAAATTCTCAGATTTTAGAATTGGTTATTCTTTGCTCATTTTAAACCATAAGCCATTTTCCAATTTTTCGACTTGGAGCTTCACTAATTTTGATTTTAAATCTTGGATTATGACAGAATAAGATCCTAAATCCAATATATTTTTTTAAAAGCCTAAATCGGAATATAAAAAATGCAGCAAATGTGAAGTCGTCAAGCAAAAGATACAAAAAGTAATTGCAGTCAGGACATAAAAAGTGGTTCATTAGGTACATTCCAAATTTTTATTCTGTAAGCTAAAGCTTTCGGGTTTAATTTAAGCTCATCTGAAACATGAAACTTTCAACTTTGTGTTCACAGGCTCGATAAAACAAATATTTTTCCCAAAGTGGGATCAATGAGAACTTTGGATATTTCATTCTATTTGTACCAATTTTCAGCTCAATGCCAGGTCTACCAGAAAAACAATTCCAAAATAGAAATTTTTGTAAACAATTATATGCATTTTCACAACCGAAATGTCGTCACTAAACTCGTAGTCATTAGGAAGTATAAAATTAGATTGTCTTAACTACCGAAGCAATTTTTCATTGATCATAAGTGTATTTTGGCTGCATTCATACTTACATAAATATCTCGACTATAGTTTCAGCCGGATGATGGTAATTAAGAAAAGCTTTCCTTACAACCGTTTCTCTTTAGAGTGTTGTCACCAAATCCTAGTAATATGCTTTATCTCTTCCTGCACATACTATTTCCGTTGTTACAGACCAAGAGATGAATAGCGATTACAATCTAAAAACTGAATAATCCGCGGAATCCTCGTGATACAATGAATAAGACTGCTTAATATTCATCATTTAAAACTAAAAAAACTTCACCTTTCATCTATAGTTGGCGACTTATTGAAACGAAAAGCACAATTTCTGTTAGTAAAAAAAGTCCTCGTAACAACACTACATTAAAGCACTAAGAATGAATCTTTCCTTGTCAGTAGCAATTATCCTTCAGCCGCATTTACGAGTTGCATGCACATTCTTTTATCAAATGCATATAAAAAGATAACCTAGGTATACTACTTTTTGACGACTGGTCTATCTCGTTCAATTTAAACTTCCTGTCTTGATTACCTAAACGAAGTTGATGTTGCGTGTTACAACATAACCGCCTTATTACTTCGAGATACACTGACTTTTAACAACAAAATCATTAACAAGCTACTGAAATTAAGTACGCTGATAAGAGTGTAATGAAATACATTGAAATAGTTTTATTGCAAGATAATGTTGAGTAATGTTAATAATAAACAAAAACTGGTTCCTTCCAGTTACGGAGCTTATTAGCATTTTAAAGAATTTGTTATTGTTACGATGCGAATGATTCTAAAAAAAACTAGCGTTTCTAGTTAAAAAAACTCATAAACAATACAATTAAGCTTGAAATCATTAATAATGACTTCTCAAATATGCAGACAAACAAAAAGTAATTCGCTTGTTTTTTTGCACCTTGACCTGCCTTAATAAAATTTATATAATGGTTCATGTTTTCGTCACGGTTTACACCCAGAGGTGTATTATTCACAGCCGGACGATGTAAATAGAAAAAGTGAGTGTCTGGATTTTTGGTTTAACTAAGACGGTTTCCATGATCAACCTAATTTAACTTTTTAGTTTTTTGTAAGTGCACGGTTTGAATAATTTCCATGTCTTGTTTTCTTAAGTAGAAAAAATTTCAAATACCAAACTTCATTAATTTGCGTTGGCAATGCAAAATAGAAAAGGAAGTGCTGGACTTAAACCAAGGGAACTTTTGAGTAATTGTAGCGAGAGAACTTAAGTTTTGCTTACTGTCAACGTCAGTGCAAAAGAAAACAAAGATAAACAAAAAAAATTGTGGTATTTTTAAGATATATCAAAAAACAGTTAATAATTCAAGACTTGACCAGGAGAAGTGCAAGAACCAAATGGAAATGTGGAAGAAATCCCCACAAATTTAAATTTTTCTAGAACAAGAAAACGAATCTCAAAAGATATTGTAGCGAGTTTTATAGACTATGGAAAAGCTTTTGACCGCATAAACAGAGAGCATCCGGCAAACAAGCAGAAATACCAAAAATACCAACATTAGAATGTTCAACAGCGGTGTTAAAAGAATACTTTATGGCGTAGAGACCTGAAAATTGAATATAACAAGTTGCAAAAAAAACTTGAAATATATTAGCCAAGATTTTTTTACTCTTAAGATTCGATAGAATTTTTCTTCTGGATGCCTTTTTTTGATGTATTTTAATTTAATTTTAACTTTTGTGATTTTCTAGTTTTCTAAAATTTTCTTCGGATTTTTTATATTTACGAAATCTTTTAGACTCTTAATGAATTTTCTTAGGTTTTTCTTAAGATTGTTTAATTTTTGAATATTTTAGATTTTTTGTAGTAAGTATCTATATTTCTTCAAATCTTTAAGTTTTTAAGATGCTCTAAAAATTTTTTTAATTTTTTTCTAAAATTTATAGATTCTTAACCATATCTTATAAATTTTTATTAATGGATGTTTCAGGTCGTAAATTTCTCTAATTTAGACATGTTCCTAAATTTTTAAAGTTTGTTAAATTTATTAAATTACCTGCATTAGTTCATTAGATCTATTACAATTATTAAATTCTCATTGTGTAAAATTTTCTATTTTTTTTGTAATTTTTAAAATTATTTGTATTTTCTTAGATTTTCTTGTAATATTAAAAGATTTTTAAATTTTTCAGATGCTTTTAGTATCTTGTATTGTTTTTTCGTCATCAGATTTTCTACTATTTTTAGAACTCTCAGATTTTTTAAATTTTTATTATTTTTTTTGAACTTCATAAATTTTCAGAAATTATTGAATTATTTATTTTCTTTAGATTTATATGTATTTTTTGTATTTCGATACTCCGCAGCTTTAAAATAATTTTTTCATTAGTAAACGAGTTAAAACTTTTACAACCTTTAAATTGTATGAATTTTTTGAATGCTTAAATTTTTTTATACTCTTAATTTTCTGAGTTTTTAAAATTATTTAAATCTTCTAAACTTTCAATAGTTTTGAGATCCATTACATTTTTAAACTATTTGTGAATTTTAAGAATTAGCAATTTTTTTCGAATTTTTAGATTTTCTAGTTTTCTTTTGTAGCTTGGATTTTATTTATTTACTTAGTTTATAAATAGTTTCGATTTTTTATTTTCTACATTTTCTATATTGTCTAAATTTTTAATATTTATTACTTTTTCACATCCTTTAGATCATTCAAACTCTTTTCAAAACTTTCTTAGAATTTTTAAACTTAATAGACTTTATTAAATGTTCTTATCTAAAATGAATTTGACTTTTTGAAGTATATTCTTTAAGATCTTAATTTTTTTTAAATTATCCAAACTGTCTAGTTCTTTGGAACTCCATAGTGTGTCTAGTTTTTTTAATTTATTTTTTAAATTTCTATATTCTTCAAATTATTTGTTTCTTGATTCTTTAGATCATTTGAATGCTTCAAATGTTTCAATTTCTTTAATTTTTGTAGAATTTGATCTGATTCTTTTTATTGGAATTTAAAAAATGATTAGATTCTCCTAGTTCACATAATTGAAAAAAAAATGTATTTGTTGCATTCAGAATTATTTAGCTTTAAAATTTAAATTATTGTCAGAATTTTTATTTATTTTTTTCATCAAAAAAGACTACATATTTATAAACTACGAAATCCATATGCGCAGTTTTGATACTCGTTTCGTTAAAACAAAATCACAATTCCCTAATTCTCATCGTATTGACGTTTTAGCTAGATATAACGAGTACAATAATTACTGGTGATGAACTACACGAAGCATGAATAAAAAATGATATTATGTCGCCTCGACATGAAATCCATTTGGACATCGTTCTCCATAAATATAAAATTAAGTGATGTCTGTAACAGCTTTTAAAAGAATATTTATAAAATTTAAGCTTAACAGTAGTTATAAACAAATTTTTTTACTTCCAAAATGTTTTTGCCAAGATCGCATTTAGTAAGATACAAGATAGCAGATAAGAATTTCAATCTAGCTAATCAAACTTTTCATCACCTTTTGAACCGACTAGCAATTTGTTGTCAATCTTCACAGTCATCTTACTCACATCGTGTAACATAGCATTGGATGCATCAAATGATGCGTGAATCTAGCAAAGTCGTTTATTTATCGCTAGCGCTGTGAAATGTCGCTGCCCTATGTAGATAATAAGGTACATACATGTGATGCAGTCGATATATTATCCGATGTACTGAATATTGTTCGTGGTTAGTGTGACCGCGGGCGCGGGATCTTGTCTGACTATGCAATGGTGAGGTCCAGAACCCCCTAGTTAGTATCTGCTTATGTTCTCACGCCACAGCAGGTGCGTTCCTTGGCCCCACACATTACAGAAAAAATGCAATCTGGTACCAATCACCATGTTGTATCGACTCACTAGGTACATTCCGAATTTTTATTCTGGAAGTTACAGCTTTTGGGTAATGCTCATCTGAGACGTGAAACTTTCAACAATTTTGTTTTATAAATTAATACAGGGTGTCCGGAGGTCGCGCACATTCTCGAAGCTGCATTTTCAAGGCGCCTCATTAAGGACGGGAAAATTGTTAATCAAGCAAAACATAAAAATTCAGTGCTGCCAAAACATAAATAGTAACAAAGAAATGCCAAGAAACACAATAAAAAATATAGATAATATTTTTTTAAATAATAAGAACACCCCAAATGCAGCAAATTTTAAAAAATTTGAAACACTGGTGGATTCAATATTAGAGCCATTCAAAGTGTGCGAAGTATTAAAAAAATTGAATTTCGAAGAACGGAAACGCTTTTGGGTTTAATTTAAGCTTATCCGAAATATGAAACTTTGAACTTTGCGTTCACAGCCTTGATAAAAAAAAAAAAAGATTTTTTCCTAAAACTTTATTGTTATACCGTCACAAACTGGATATATAAATAACGGATATTTAATCCTGCAACAAATCGGTTATGTATAATACAATTTTGTTTCATACGTGACAATTTTCTTGTACACGTTCGCAATAGGTAACGCTTTAACAATATTATAAAACTGTCTCGTATTTTTAACATTGAATTTCTCGATAACATGTCTCCTGAAAACATTTCTACTAATTTCAACCAAACATGGAACTTTAGGATGACAATCAATTCTTTTCAAATCAGATTCAGATAATCCAAACTCGTCAGTATTTTTCTTGAGAAATTCCGACAGCTTCCAGTGAGCGAAACAATCAAGAAGTTGATTAACAGCATGTTTACAATCATAGCCCAAACAATTTCTTTCAAGAAAAGAAACCAAGTCCAAGTCGAATTCGTAAATGAACGAAGATTTGATCTGTTTCGGGAAATAGTCTTCTTGTGATTCCACACTCAGCAAAAATTTGTATAGAGAGCAATAGCCGTAGGTTGAAAAAACAACGCTGTACAACGAAGCGTACAATTTAGCACCGTGTTGCATAAAATAAGTTATTAGTTCAGTTGCGAGCTCTGGATTCGTGTTAACTTTAATCACCGACCAAAAACAGTACGGACTCAAATAACCAAAGAAGCCATGGATGAGATGGTCTCTCAGAACCACACTGCTGCTAATCAAAAACTCAAATTTGTGTAAAATTTGATTAGATTTTAAGTAACTCACGTTCAGCGATAGCCCATCCACACGTACGTGCTGATATAAACCGAAAACTTGACACAAATGAGGTAAACACTTGTCTACTAAAATCCTAAAGTCGTCCAAATTCAAACTAAAAAAATCCTCGAAAAACATCAAGAGCTTGATATCACAAAACGAATCCGCACACAAATCGGCCACCTTCAAAACTTGAAGAAAAAGAGCCATGTTATGTTTTGCAAGCCTGATCACGACGAGAAAATCGATTTTAATGCGTTCATGTTCGTCATAAGTGGACAAAAATAAGTGTTCTTGTAACCAACCGGGATGGTTTTTCAACACGGCAATTTCGAACGCATTGTAACCACGGTCCCAAGGTTTTGGAACGTTGAGATATTCAGAATAACATTCAATGGTTGGATCGGCACCATGCAAAAGCAAAAGAAATACTTTCTCACAAATATCTGGGACAGAATTTCGGGTGGCACGACTGTAAAAATGTTCTTGGTGGAAAACTCCAAGTAGCAGCAGATGAAGGATGGTTTGTCCTTTGGAATTCTGCAAATTTGGATCAACTCCTAGCTGCAAAACACGTTGTAGTAGATGATGAGAAGGGCGACCTATGCTGTTCTCTAACAGGAGAAAATTATCGACGTTCTCTATTTTGGCACCACTGTCGAGAAGTGCATCGATGTGAAACTTGCTGTAAGAGAGAGGAGTTTCTAGAGCGACTTGTAGGACCGTTTTGCCAAATTTATTTCGGGCTTCGAGATTTTTTCCTGGTCCGGACAAAATTTGAAGAAATTCAGTTTTGCTAAAATTTTTATTAAAAGAGTGACGATTTTGGTGCTTTTTTTACCTTCCAAGATAGAAAGCTTCGTGTAATAAAGTCGTTCCGTAGCTTTTCCATTCGTGCTCAAATTTAGCATCGGCGGCATTTCGAACCTAAAATTATCTGATTGGTAAATTTTCGCAAAAATCGATACACACCTTTGAATAAAAGTTACGCATGGTTATGAACACAAGAACTATAACTATCACAATTAACAGAGGCGACATTAAATTTTACCAAACTCGAACGAAGGTTTCTTTCCAAATATTTTCAAATTATGAAATCCGGGACTAATAAATTTTTAAGGGTGGTAGAAAGCACATCCCCGCCTGTTTTTCTTTAGTGCTATTACCGGAATTATCGCTTACCGTTTTCAAGGCTTATTTATGAGGTACTCATTAATTTGTCGTTAACAGGTAAAATTCTAAGATTTTGATAGCTACGCATAACTAATTTTACGAAAAATGCGTGTGCTTTTACTTATTCCATGGTCCAAGCACTTTAATTTAAGGTGTCCTTATTCAAAATTTCCTTTTCATATTAATATAACGGCATATTGTGCATATTATTTACAAAATTTAAAAAAACCGCCAATTACTGTGCAAAAAAGCGCCAAAAATGCCTTATAATACCAAAGTAGGTTATTATACAAAAAAATATAAACATTTTTCATAGACCGTTACCATTTATTCATTAATCATAAGCTAATTTTATGTTATTATCCTTGAGATTTTTTTTTTAATAAAAGTAAATGTATATCATATATCTTAAGTTTACGTATAGGTGTTTTGTTAAAAAAATAATATACTACGAGTAGATTCTAATGCAGATTCAAAAATCGAAAGACAAATAAACCGTAAAATTCAGAAATCTAAAAGAAAAAGATTAAAAAAATAATTTAAATATATTTAGAAAAGTTTTGAAAAGTTTAGAAAATCGGAAAATTTCACGGAGTATAAAGAAAAAATATTTTTAGAAATCAAACTCTCAAATGGTTATTTTTACACCTAATTTCATAAAGCATTTTATTTTTGTTTGGTTTCCGAATTTTAGGTTAATTATTTTAGACTGTGTATTTTATTTCAATGCATATAAAACGTAAATCGTAGAATTCAATTTTTTTGAAAATTAGTAGATTATAAAAATACGTTGGAAAACATAAAAAATTTAAGAAGATTGAAAAGTGTAGAAAATCTGAAAAATTTATCGAGCACATAGAAAAAATATTCAAAGCTCAAAGACACCCTAGAAAATTAAAAAAAATCCTATATTAAAAAAAATCTAACGAATTAAGTATACTCAAACAGCAAATTATTAAAAATTTGTGGAATCCAAAGAGTACCTAAAAATCTAAAATGTCTAAAGAATTTATTAAAACTCAAACGAATTCAAGATTCAAACATTAAAAGTATGTAAAATATTCATTGCGAAGAACCAGAAATACTATGGTTTTTAAAATAATTATTTTATTTTAATAAAAAAAAATAAAGAATTTCTAACCCGAACAACTCTTATATTCTAAAGGATACAAAGAATCTAGTTAAATTAGTTAAAAATAGTTTTGTGATGTTATTTGAGTTTTGTTGAATTAAAATCATGTGAAATATGGTCTTTAAGCAAAACCTAAATGTGATTAAAACGTAAACCCGAAAAGTCAAAAAATAAAAAATTCCAAAAATTCAGGGTCAAAAATTTAGTTAAAAGTTAGTTGAAAAATCTAAAGAATCTAAAAAGCTTCAAAAATGTAGAAAATTTGAAAAAATTAGATTTAAAAATGAAAAAAAACAAAAGTAAATACCTATTAAAACTTTACACGACGTAAAAAAAATAACAGATCTAATAAAACGTAACTTGAGCTGTTTTAAAGCAATTAAAAAAAAACAATTGATTGAAATATTGAAAACTTGTTATTTTAAATTTTGGAATACAAGATTTATAGATTTTAAGGTTTTAAGATTTTAATATTAAAATAATAATTGTAATATTTCTAACATCTGAGAACGTAATTTTAATCATTTCTAAATCAAATTTTTTCAGATCTTACAATTAGATGCTCTTAACAAATTATCAGATTCTAGTTTATAATTTCAGACCTACAATATCCAAAAGATGAATTCTCACATTCTTCCATTTTTAAATAATATTATATTTATCAGGTATCAGAAATATTCGAAAATGTCGTATAAAATATCTAGAGAATTTATAAATATTAAAAAATTTAAAACTGAAACGAATTCAATATTCAAATCATTAAAGATGTGCAAAGTATTCAAGAAAAATGCAAAAATCCGAATAAATGCAGAGAACCAGAAGATACTATTGTTCTAAAAATATTTAAAAAAAAATCTAAAAAAGTTCTAACGCCAGGAATTCTAACATTTTAAAGAATACAAAGATTCGAAAAGATACAAAGAATCAAGAAATTTAAATTTAAATCAAGAAAAACGAGAGGTTTAAAAATGGTAGAGGTGTGCTCACATCAAGCATTAAACTGAGTTTTATGATGTTGTTTGAGTTTTGTTGATTTTAACGTCTCTGAAAAATCGATGAGATGCAGAGAACTTGGGTGATCAACTAATGAAAAAGAAAGTTGAATGTAGAAGGATTCATTTTTTCTTTGATTACTAAACACACTTCCGAAAGTATTTATAAAATTTTAAACAATTAAAAGCATTTAAAAGTATTTAAAGAAACTGATTATTCTAAAAAATGTAAAAAATCTGAATCATTGTAGTATCTAGAAGGTACTAAAAAAATAAAACTTTTTACCCAAAAAACTACTAATTTAAAGGCTTCAAAGAATTGGATTTAATCCAAAAATTTAATTTAATGATTCACTCTGTAATTTTTTTGGCTGAATTAACATTTACGTTAAAATTCCCTCACATCGCAGTTTTAAAAATAGAAATGGTAATAGAAACAGGTAATTTTTTCACCCTTCACTTAATACATGATGGGTTTACCATCAGAACAAAGTATTTTTTTGTATTTTTTCCAAACCGGCTTTCCTACGTGTCGAAAAACCGTTTCAAATTTGGAACGTCGACCGTCACCATAATTAAATCGTTAATGAACACACTAGCAGTTTTATTGATCTTCGCATTTGCTTTTGTGTTAGACACAGTTCCGAAAACTGACCTTTCTAATTTTTGCAGAACTAATTAATTCAAATTTAAAATCCGTCTGGCCGTATTAGAATGTTGAACGTCATCGTGGACGACCTTCAACTTGAGCAACTTGCCGTTCGGATAGGGTATAAATTATAATTCAGTCTCAAGATTAACAAACCAGCTTGAATTCCTATTATTTTCGATTCATTAACTTGCTGCAATTCGTCTGTATTTAGACAAATATCGGGCACTCATTCCGAGAATCTAATGAAGATGGATAAAAAGCGCAGGTTGGAACTGCATGAAATTTGAAATTGTTATTGTTGTTTTGGTCAGTGGGTACTTTGTACCCATGAAAATTGTTAGGTAATTCATTTATGGAGATTTAGCGAGTCATTAACTGAAGGAGTTAAACCCAAACAAGTTTTTGTCTGCCGCTTAATATGTTTATAATAAAGTAATGTTAAGCATGACTGGACTGACCTACACCAAAGGTATCAGACAACGCAGTTGAAAATTAGAAAATGACCACAGAAAAAGTGGAAAACATCATTACTGGGAGTGGTGGGGAAAATAAATTTCTAGAACTATTACTGCTATCTTTATGGCCGTAAGACGATGTTCTTATCGATAGTGTTCGCAGAGGTTACCTGCAGAAATCGGCAGTCCCGAAACACCGATTTTAATGAGATTTTAAAAGTACTGTAACTGGTTTCAGGAACGCTGAAAAAAAGTGGATGAAATCGATACTTCCTCGCAAGAAACGTTCTTCATTTGCACTTGTGATTTTATTTCTTCTGATTATCACAACTTCTGATTGTAGATTTAATTCTATGTATGTAGTTCCATGGATTTTTACTCAATCTTGCTATAAAACAGGATTTCAGTACCAACACAACCTACTTCCATCAAGTTAATCTTATACAATTAGCAGTTCATCCGGTCTTAGGATGCAATTATCAGAAAATGTAACGATTTTTAATCTATTAAACCTCACTACATTAACGAATTAATGCGTTGCAACTATTAATTATTTCTGGAAACATGGCTGGCAAAAAACAAATTATAATTATGGTTGAAAGTAGATGAGTGACTTGAAAGCTCACTGGTAGGGACGGCAAACAACAAAAAATGCGGAAAAATCGGGCGGATTTAGTGCGATTATGAATGTCGGTATCAGCTCGTGCAAAGATCTGTAATAATTTTATTAAATTTAACTGTAACTGGCTTTTTCAGAGAAATGAAACAACAATTCTGGTAGGAATACGGAAATGATACCGGTTGCGACCCTCAAAAATTTATTTTGTCTTCAAGAACAGTTTTTAGAGTCTTTCCAAAACCATCCAAAGATGTAAATTAGTCGGAAAAACCAGCCGTTGCCTCCGAGAGAATTTAGTGTTACTTCTAATCTGTTCAGGTTTATCGGAGATAAATAAGCAAGCCAGCAAAAACTGCACTGAATAACTTAAATTAAAATAGCTGTATATGTCCGTTCTTTGCAAAAAATCTGCTGTACAGTTAGTATGCGCGATTACTTTCTAATGAAGTTTAAATCTGCATGTGGAAATTGACCGCACAGCAATGACGATACCTACTCGAGTTTATTACTTTTAAATGAGCGGTGTTTTAATCGACCGACCATATCCGACGGATTTTAATTATTTTCAATTCCGTTTATTTGTACAGATTGAAAGACTCGAAGGTGTACTCACATCGAGCATTAAATTGAGCTTTATGATGTTGCTTAGGTTTTGTTGATTTTAACGTCGCTAAAGAATTAATTGAGATGTAAAGATCTTGGGTAATCGCCCAACGATGAAGAAAGAAAAATTGAATATGGTTTATTTTTTTCTTCATTACTAAACACACACTCTCGAAAGTGTTGCAGAGAAAACAAATTAGAGAAGTTTTTGCTTCTAACCGTTAATCAGAAGCAGACGTTCCTAATTGGTATTGAATTGTGTCAGGTCAGGTATCATTTTCTTGACGATAATCTCATGTAAATGTACCAAGAAATGGCCACAAAACTAATAAAAAGTAACGTGACTTCAATTCAAAAAAATATATATAAAAATATTAGACATATTGATATCTGTTCAAATTAAAAAGTTTTGTTACTAAAATAATAAATAAACGTTTGAGAAGCTATTTCAAAAATTTCTAAATTTCTAATACCAAGATGATAAACTCTCAAATTTTAGATTCAAAATTCACAAACCTGAAATTATTAGAATCCAGACTTTCAAATGGTTATTTTTTTACGCCTGATTTCATAAACCGCAGATTTTTATTTTTCCAGTTTTCCAGTTTAATTATTTTGATTTTGTATTTTAAGATATTGAATTATTGAAACATGAGATCCTAAATCCAATATTTTTTCAAAAAACCCAAATCGATTTTTTTCAGATTTTACACTTAGATGCTCTTATAATAAATAATAAACTCTTAGATTGTAGATTATAAATTGACTTTCAGCAAGAAATCTAGCAAATATGAAGGCTTTAAGCAAAAGATAGAAAATTTAATGCAGTTAAAACGTAAAGCGTAGAATTCCAAAAATAGAAAAATCCAAACATCGAGGATCAAAAATTTCTTGAAAATTAACAGATATGCAAATAAGTTGAAAAATATTAAAAAATTAAAAGTTTGAAATGTGTACAAAATCTAAAAAATTCATCGAGCACATAGAAAAAATATTCAAAGCTCAAAGGCGCCCTAGAGTATTAAAAAGAATCCTAGATATCGAAAAAAATTAAAGAAAAAGAAAAAAAACTAGAAAGTAAATACCTATTAAAACTCTAGACGATATAAAAAATCTAACAAATCTAATAAAAAGTAACTTGAGCTGTTTTAAAGTAATTAAAAAAATAAATAAAGTAGTTGGTAGTATTGAAATTTGTTATCTTAAATTTTGGATTCTAAGATTAACAGATTTTAATATTAAAATAATAATTGTAATATTTTTAACATCTATGAACCTAATCTTAATAATTCTTACATTTCTAATACCAAGTAGTTTGTTAAAAAAATACATCTTACATTCTAATGTATACTTAAAAAATCAGGAGACAATTTAAACTGTGGAACTCAAAAATTATAAAACTCCTAAAATTCAAAAATAAAAAATTAGAAGTTAACAGATTATAAAAAAAATTAAAAATCTAAAGAATCTAATAAGTTTTGAGACGCGTAGAAAATCTGAAAAATTCATCGACTTTAAATAAAACTAATTAAAAGCTCGAAGAGACTCGGAAAATTAAAAAAATAAAAATAAAAAAGACAAAAAAAAATCCTAGATTTTGAAAAAATCAAAAAATAAAAAAATTCTCTGAAAATTACCACGATATAAAAAATCTAGAAAAACATAATTTCACTTTAGTTTTAAAGTAATTAAAAAATAACAAGAAGAATCTATTAATCTTAAATTTTAGAATCTTTCTTTGTAAACTTATAAAAAACACATCTAAAAAATACTAAAGATCTAAACATTTAACAAATGTGAAGTGTTCAAACCTAAGATACAAAAATTCAATGCAGAATTCAAAAAATAAAAAATCCAAAAATCCAATCCGATTTTTTTTTTGAAAATTATCAGATTGTAAAAATAATTTGAAAACCCTCAAGAAAGTTTGAAAAGCCTAAAAAATCTAAAAAAAATTGGTATATAGAAAAAATATTTAAACCTCGAATGGACCCTGCAAACTTAAAAAATCAATAAAAAATTCTAGAAACTAAATATATATTAAAACTCTACACGAAGTAAAAATTCTAACAAATTTAATAAATCGTGACTTGGGTTGTTTTAAAGTAATTAAAAAATTATATTAATAATTGATTGGAGACATTGAAATTTGTTATCTTAAATTTTAAAATCTAAGATTAACAGATTTTAATATTTACATAATTATAATAATTTTAAAGATTCTTACATTTCTAATAACAACATGACAAATTCTCAGATTTGCGGTTCAAAATTCACAAATCTGAAATTTTTAGAATCCGAACTCTTCATTGGATATTTTTTTCCACTTGATTTCATAAATCATAGATTTTTATTTTTACAGTTATGCGATTTGGAGCTTATTTCATTTTGATTCGGTATTTTAAGTGTTGGATACTAAAAACATCCACGATTTTTTTTAAAAAGCCCAAATCAATTTTTTTTAAATCTTACAAATAGATGCTCTTATAAGAAATTATCAGATTCTAATTTATAAATTAATTATCAGACCTACAATACCCAAAATATGAATTCCATTTTTAAATATTATATTTTACAACTTTTCACAAATCAAAGGTTTCAAAAGATATCAGAAATATATGAAAATCTCGTTAAATAAAATATCTAGAGAAGTAAAGTATGTAAAATATTCAAGAAGAATGCAAAAAACGTAGTTCTAAAAATAATTTAACAAGATCTAAAAAATTTCTAACGCGAGGAATTCTGATATTTTAAAGGATACAAAGATTCGAAGAGATACAAAGAATCTAGTTAAATCAAGAAAAACGAGAGGTGTAAAAATGTTCGAGGTGTACTCACATCAAGCATTAAACTGAGTTTTATGATGTTTGAGTTTTGTTGATTTTAACGTATCTGAAGAATTAATTGAGATATAAAGAACTCGGGTGATCGCCTAACGATAAAGAAAGAAAAATGTAACACGATTAATTTTTTCTTTGATTGCTAAACACACACTTCCGAAAGTATTGGAAACATTAACTATTATAGGAAGAGCGAATTAGAGAAGTTCTTGCTTCGAACCGTTAATCAGAAGCTGACATTCCTAATGAAGTGGATAATTGATATTGAATTGTGTCAGGTCAGTTATCATTTTCCTGACAATAATTTCATGTAAATGTACCAAGAAATGTCCGCAATTCCTAGTTTTTGCTCACAAATTGATAGGTATGCGAAATTACATGCATTACTTATTCCAATAATTTTCCTTGAGTTGTTAAAAATTTATCAACAAAACATGTTCACGTCTATATTAAAGACGCTTTTTTCCATCTTTCTTTGCGAGCTAGTTCTGGTATATAGACATAATTATTTCATAATAATTACATCTCGGTTGAATTTTATTTGCTCTCTACATTAAACATTTTTCAAAACGCCGACCCAACTCGGAGATCCTTAATTTAAAATGTAAAAGTAATTAATGGTATATCAATATTTATTTACCATGGAAATGTTGCCGTTTGAATAATGGACGGTCGTACGAATAAATTATTGCATTATTTATGGAAAACCTTAATGCAACGCAGCATTTAAATCAGTATAAAAACAACATTTATTATGCATCGGTTGTATTTATTTTTAAACCGACAATTTCAAAAACAAAAGCTTTGTTCGATATCTGAGCTGATCCGGAGTTTGAGGCTCATTACTGGATTTTAGTTCTTACAGAACTACCAACTGTAGCTTCGCTTCATCGGCGTTTTTCCATGCTCTTCGCGTTTAATTTGGCATCATAAAAATTAATTTTGATAATTTCATGGTGTTATAAATTTTCTCATTCATTGAAAGGAACGGCACGACCGACGTTTCCTTCGATGGAGCACGTCCATTTGTGCTTGTCTCGGGCCGCAGGACATTCGTACGTGTGCCTGCAACGCTCTGCCAACCGAATTTCACAAAAAGAATTGTCGCAAAAAGAATACGTGACATCGCGCATCAACTCCCACGGCTGCATTGGAGTGTGATATCAATAATACTACAATAGTCGCCAGTTCGTTATCTTGTTCCAATTAACGTCCGAATTTATTTGTCCCAGAAAAGTCCCAGCGAAATTTTTGCAGCAGCTAAATTAAGCTCAGACATGAACCGAAGCTCCGCGAATGCACTAAATAGTTCTAATCTCAAGGTAAAAGAATGACTCCTGTCTTGATTGACTGACTAATCGGTCTGTGGAGATCTGCAGCGCAGTCAAAGTCGAAGAAGCAAAGCCGCTTCGCAGTCGCAGGCCGGGGCTGCAGATCCTGTATTTGGGCCCCGCGGCGGACCAGGTACAAAAAATGCGGCGCGTAGCTGCAGGTGTTAATGCAGATGAATGCATGCGCGGGCAAGGGGTGGCGGCGGGGGCGACTAATCAAGTTCAGGCTCAGGCGGAGGAAATGCGGCGGAGCATGGCCCCACACTCGGCACTGCTCTACGAATATTATTATATGCACCTCTAGTTACAAAACGAGAATTTGGAAATTTATTACCTTTTATTCCACATAAAGGTGGCAACAATGAAACGCCAATCTTGATTGTTCCACTAATTTATCTAATTTTGTTAAATTCAGGATAATAGCGCCGAGGATAATACCGCGATTTTAACACTGTTCGTTCTTTGTTCCACAAATTAATGATGTACATATTCAATTCGTAAAACGTTCATTAAATGGATGTGGATCCTTTGAACGTGACGTGGCCTCTGACATTTTTTAATTTAAGGACAATTTCTGTTTCGTGGATACAAGATTGAAGTGCAATTTTCAAGGATAACAACTTTCATCGGCATGTTAAATGCAACAGATGACCGCGGCGTGGGTTTTATTAAGGAATGCATGTGTCAAAAATATCTGCACTTGCACGTAATACACAAATGAATGAAATGGTTTTGGTTTCATTTTTATTATTCCTGCTGTGACACAATGAGCTCACTTTATTATTCTCTCACAGGATTCTAAAAGCACACAGATTTCTAGTCACCAAATGCAAAAATATTCAGAACATAATTTTACAGGTACCATTTATTTCCCTTAGAGCACGAATATTAAATTCTTTAAGAAGCATTTGCACTTTGAACCTTAAATGGTACGCATTTAAACAAAGATGTTTTATAATTTTTTTCATCATTTTAAAACATTGAAATTTATTACGCTATTTACTTTATAATTATTAGAGCTTTGAACCCGAAAGATATTACTACAAGAAATCCAAAACTACAAAAAATTCAAAAAATTCAAAAGAATCTGAAGTATTCAATAAATTCGGTTAATCCAAAGTATCTAGGAATTCCACAAAATCCCAATAGTACAGCAAATCCAAAATGTTTGAAAAATTCACAAAGCTTGAAGAGTCTAAGAACCTAATTGAAATTTTATGAAATCAAAATTTCACCAATAATTTACATAAAAAAAAACTTAAAAGATCTGGTCTAATTTTAACTGTGAATTTATTAAATTACATTAAATTATTCACAATATTCTAAAGCACAAGCTTTAACTATGTCAGGAAGAATTTTTTAATTTCCAATTTTTTAATTTTATAATTTTAGAATCTCAGATAAGCTAATAAATGCAATCCTCAAAAAGGTTTAAAAAAAAGTCTCGATAATTGTAAAATTCTCCTTTGGACAAAATTTGTAGATACAAAACGTTCGTGGATATGTCAATTTTTTAAAATTTATCAAATAATTCTAGAAACTCTGATCTAGATTAAAATAGAAGAAAACTTTTACATGTAGTTAATAATTTTTTAATTTGGCTATTTTATTTTAAAAATCAAAATATGGAGATATCAAAGAGTTAAAAATCTGAAGATTAAAAGTTTCTCTGAAATGGATATCTCTATTAAGAAAGTGTAAAAATAATTTTAATAAAGTTACAAATTATTTTGTCCACGAAATGTCAAAAAACTATGAGGTTCAAAAGGCTAAAAATTTTACATAAAATGCAATTGTGATTAACAGTTCTTAAAAAAAATCTTTAAGGTGTTTTCTTTGTATCATACAAAACAGTAAGTTTTAAAGTTTGCAAGTTAAATATTTTTCACTATTATCTAATTTTATTTTTTATTTTTCTAAAGAAGTTTGTAAATTTAGAGAGTCATAACTTTTCCTATTTTCTCATAACAAATAAAACATGATCAGTGCTTTTACGATGGTGGCCCCTATATAAAAAATTCCAAAAACAAATCAGTAGATTTTTATTCAAAGAATACAAGAAAAGAAAACAAAGAAAATGTGAAAAACAAAATGGAATATAAAATATATCAGTCGTTTAACCAACGAAGAAAGATAGACTACGAAAAAAATAAAAAAAGCCGTAGTGGAAAAAAAACACCAAACTGAAAAAAAGTAAAAAATAAAGAAAAAAGAAAAGTAATAAATTTCAGGTAATAAGCCTTAAAAAGAAGCAGATAAAATTACAATAAACAACAATAAAAAAATGCTTGCAAAAAGTAGAAAATGCAAAGTGCGTGCAACATTTTTGCATATTTTTTAACTTAATTTTTACTTGTTTTAAATCGGTTGAACAGATTTTTTAAAGTTTCAACCAAAATTTATTATTCGTTTAAAAAAAGACAAACTTTAAATCCGACTTTTTTGAAAATTATTGGTTTTCTGATAGACAATAGTATTTTTCATTTAATTGTTTGCCCTTCAGCTTTTTTGTAAATAAAGAAGAAAAATTATTAAAATAATGAGCGCAATGATGTAGTTCAAAAAAAACATTGTAATTTCATAATAAAGTAACAAATGAAATTTTTAGAACTAAAAATTTGGGTAACTGAATTTGTTATAGACGGGAAAAATATTATCAAGGATAGAAATAAATTATTGTTATTAAAAAAAAAAATCGAAGAAATAGAAAAAACTCTCGGACACAATTTTACTAATAAGTGAAAAAAAAATAAAAGATCTAATTTTGACGCAACTTGCAAATTAAAAAAACAACAAAACTGACAACTATAACTTTTGTCACTCAATTTATAACAAGAGTAGCAGCTAGCTGGGACTAGAAAATTAAAATTTGAAAAAAATTGATGTTGTATCCGACTGCTTTCTAGATGCTGGTCCTGATGGAATAATAGACCATAAACACATTTTAGAAAGTGTTCTTGCTTAATAAGAATTATAAGTCCACAACGGGCGGTTGGGAAAAAAAGAAGTTGAAAAAAAGTATGCAGGGACATTTGCGTCTACAGGAGCAAAGTATTACAGTTTTATAGTGTAAACTCTTTTTGGATTTTAAATTAGAAACGTAAGAAATTTTAATTTTACTACTTGATTGAGAATGCCCCCTAATTTTGGAAAACAGTATTACCGAAATTGGAGCCATTTTATTATGAAACAATGGCGCGTTTAGAGTCTTTTTTTTTCCTTTTTTTGCATAAAATTCTCCATATCTCCATTGTAGATTTGCATTACAAGCAGCCCAAGTCGTGTTAATTTATTGCAAGGTCAGAAATGTTTTTCTACCATTTCAAATTATTTAAAAAACTGAGTAGACTCCGCCTGCGAAAGACACCTTAAAATTGCTAAAATATTCAAAGCTGATTAGAAAATTGGATGGATTTAGATCTGGTACTCCAAAGCACCACACCATAACGTGCTTTTTTGGGCTTTTGTGAAGATTCTGACATCTGTCAACTAACATTAGCGTGGATTTAACATAAAAAAATCGCCAATTCTGAGTTGTGTCTAAAACTTGCTAGAACTAAACAAGATTTAAAGAAAAATCCGTCTTGGAAACAAGAAGCGTCGCTGATGATGCCACAAGGATTTTCCCGAGGGTTGCTTCAGTGGCGTCGCTGACGTCATGATGATGGCGCGCTGTCCGGTCATCGACTTTAGATGATGACGCCTTGGGCATTATTCTTGCATACTCGCGGCCGAAACGCTCGATTTGCGATTTAGAACTACCGTCATTTTTAATAGGAACAGGAGCAAACATCGCCTATTCTCCAGCCTCTCTCTAGCTAACCCGGACGCTAACGCCGAGCGCCTGAAGCTTTTTACTACCACTCTTCCTACTCGCTTATTTTAATTCTTTATCTCTTTTAAAGAGCTAGGAATTTTCTACTGCTACCTACTGTGTTTCATCAGAAACTAAGTCAAATCGATTGTTAAAAGTTACAGTAAAATTCAAAGAGTACATTTTTGGTGAAATTTGAAATTAAATTCGCTCGGGTTTTCCTATATAACTTTCTAACTAAATTGTAGTTAATGCGTGAAGTATCCACACCAAAAAAATCAAAATTGTACAAGTTAGTACCGACGAAATAACAAAGAAAAATATTTTTTGAAGTTTGTGAAATTTTTGGAATCCTGCAAATCTTTTTTTTAATCTTTAAAAGTTGATCCAATAATTTTTAATTACTAATTAGATGTCCTTATAAATCTTTGGACTGGTTTAAAATTTTAACAATATTAGAATTTTTTATTCTCGATTTTTTGAAATCTTAGAAAAATAAATAATTTGACACAAACCCTAAAATATTAAAATCTAGCACACCTACTGGAAGTATATAAATCTTCTTAAAGATTTTGAATCTGAGTAATTTTTGCGTTAAATTTTTGGGTTTTCAGCTTTGAATTCTGTAAGATCTTCGGATTTTCTTAAAATCCTGGAAATTTCTGACAATTTTTGAAATCCTGGACTTAATTATTTTCTGGGATATTTGGGATTTTTAAATTTAATCGAACATTCGAAATATGTAGAATCTCCAGAGTGCTCCTTTTGAAGCCAATTTTTACCGTTGAATTATTTTTTTACTGTTCAAAATTCATAAACTTTTAATCCTTTTTTTCTAGAAATAGAAAGCTCAAAACAACTTTAGCAATCTTAAAATCATTGAAAACTTTCAGAGAGTAACAAACATTTAATTCATATCAAGACGTTTTCAAACCTACAGAAAATTTTCCAAGAAAAGAAAAACAGTTATTCGTGAGTAAGAGACAAAACTGTCTGATAAATGTGCACTTGAAAAGTTGTACCCAACCCGTCATTCAGTCGTAGAAAGCGTGTAAACAACAAGCAAGAAAATGATCCGATCAACCGGTCAAGTTATCGAAATTTAAAAAGACAAAGAACCAAAACGAGGTGACGTTTGGCGGGCTGTTTAACGTCGCGGCGCCAGTCGATTGGGGTTGGGTTGTCCTCCTGCACTCCGCCTCTTACACCCTGATGCACCAAGCGAGAGCCCGGGCCAAAGCAGAGAAGTTTGCGCTGCAGTGTTCCCATATCGACACTAGACGCAGTTCTCTCAGAGCCCGTAAAAATCGATCTGGCTCAGTGTTCCGGCTCTACGAGCACCGCTGCACCGAACACACGTCCCATCCTTGCCTGCGAATGAAAAATTATCGTGCAAGAGAAAAAACCATTGTCAGGATACCGTGGCGTGTATCGACGGAGCCAACGCCGACGGCTGAAGGATGTGCGCTGACGCTTTAACGTTCGAGCTGCACCGATAACGCCGAATAAAATACTGCCGATGCCGTCTACTTTGGGAAATTTCAAATATTTGCCTATCAGATTGCATTCGATCGGTTTTAGTGCTGGCCTGGTAGAGAACATGACGAAATACTACTTAAAATATCGTTTTACAAGACCTAGACAACGGGAATTGCGTTACAGAGGATAAAGCTAAGGAGATGCATGCGGACATAAAAGAAAATTTATGGTCAAGATTAGAGGCGAAAGTTGTAAATTTACTTTCAATTTCTTAAGCTAAACACTTTGAGATTTAACTGCTTTAGATAAAATAACCGCGACTGAGATGTTAGTTAGTAATATTTCAAGAACTGGTGAAAAAATTAACTTCTTTTATGATAATGTCTTAAAGTGCATCGCTACTTGTTTTGCTACCGTTTTTTGCTATATTCGTCATCATAAAATTTTTGCGAATAGTTTGTGGAAATCTTTTCTCTTTTAGCGTTCAAATTTATGGACGATCTTATAGTTTTATCTTCACTTCGCTAGCAAAATGTACAAAAAATTGGGAATGTGATTTTTTCCTTTTGTTAATTTTATAAGGCGCCATTTCTTATCTAAGTACATGTTGAAACAAGTTAATTACAAACTATGATAAAAAAACAAATGTTAAAAATGATCGAATTTGTATTAAATACAATTTTATCGACATGATAGTTTTTATTACGCTTTTTTTCCTTTTTTATTTTTTTTGGAATTTTGTTCATAAGTACCTAAGATTTTATTTAGCCGTGAATAAGATATGTATAAAAACATCAACTTTTTTTAACATTCATTTTTTTTATTTTTGATAATATCTCAAAAATTAAATCTCCCTAAATAGTGAAGAACTAGAACGTCAACCTCGGAAAGTTTTTGACTATGAAGATAAGTAAAGAGAAAATAATGATTTAGTTGTCAGTCAAAAAATGGATAGTCAAAGTTGATAAAAATAAAGAAATTGAAAAAAAAAAAAAATTACATTTAATTACGATTAAAAATGTGAAGAAGAAAAAAAACTACCAGAACTGATAGCGAGATAAAAACAAATGAAATGAAGAATCAAAAGAGCAAAACGAGAAAATGATAAAACAAAATAACAGTAGTAAAAAAATAAAAACAAGATAAATTATTATATCAAAAAAAAATTTATTAAAAAGAAAATTCATGAGCTAAAACTGAAGAAAAATAAATATCAACCCACATTCCACAAAGAAATTTGAGTTAAAATTTTAAATACACCAAAATAATAAAAAAATAAAACAGACTGAAATTTAAAAATAATTTACAAAATAAAAAAACGATAAAAAATGTTTCAATCAATCGCTGAAAAATATTTGCATCTACTCAAATTTAACGAGCTTAAAAATGTATAATAATTTTTGTAATATTTTTTTTTTTAAAGACGTTGGAGGAACATTTAAAAGTTGCCAGATTTGTCTCATCAAATGAATCAGATAATACAAATTTCATACTCATGATTGATCTGTAAAATAGCAATGCGAGCAACAATTAAACAAAAGATTTTTTTTCATGTTTACTATTTTTTATCGATACGAAGTAAATTTAAATAAAATTTAAAAAAATAATAGAAATGATCTAACAAAATGATGAATCGCTCAAGTTTTACTCTTTGAAGGTTTTCACAACTTTTGTAAAATCCAAATTCGTAAAAAAAATTTATTCTAGTTAAATTTATTTCCAGAGTAACCGAAAAACTCGACTTAAAAATTTATTCTGTGTTTTCTAGATTCAATTTTAAAATGATAAAAAGTTGTAGAACAAACCCTTCAAGAGGTTATTTTGTCACTTTTCAAATAATCTAAGCAATATTAAAACGGAATAAAAACTTACAAACTTAAAAATCAAATTATAAACGGATAGAAAGTTGAATTAAAAAGTCGAATTTTAAATATTTTAGCAGATTTTAGTACAAAACGTTTTAGATAAACTGATTTGATGTTTTTTATATTTTTTTTTCACATTTTTTCACATTCAATGGAAATGTATTTAACAGAATCTTTTATTACAATTTTATTTCATTTTTTTTGTAGTTTTGTTTTAAGAATTTTAAGTACTATAATTCATTAAATTGTGTATCGGGTATTTATAAGAGCTTGAATGTTTTTACCGCTTTCTATTTTTTTATAAATTTTTTTGTTTAGTTCATTTTTTATTTTATTGTAAAATGTTTCACATATTGTGAAGTGGTTAAGCCTAAAGTCGGTCAAACTGCAAATAAACTGTGTATATATTTTTTTTACTTGCTTCTAAATTTTTTGTTTTCTTTAGAATTAGTATCAACGATTGGTTTTTGCGTTTTTTTTTAATTATATAGAAAAGTATTTTCAATAATATTTGATCAAATTCTACTAGTTAATAATCATCAAATCCTGATGACACAGAAAAAATGTTCCTCAAAATAGAAAAAAATATGTGTCGAGAATGTTTTGGATAAAAATCTGTTCGAACGTTCAAAAATCAACAATTTCTATTTGTCTAACACGAACTAAAAAGAATATTAAGTAGATACGATTAATAAATACATTTTTAATGCAATAACACAGTTAAAATATGTTTCCGGTTGTTTTCGGCTAGATAAATATTTCGTTCGGTTATTTTAGAACCAAAATATCTATTTTACACCATCAATTAATTTTATCGGAAAAGTAAAACTTCGATCATTTTTAACACAATTCTTAAACTGTCCCTTACAGAAAATGCATCTAGTTATAAAAGTTCAAACCAGCGAATGAAATTTTACATTTTTACAAAAAAAAATCACAGTTTTCTCAACATAAAAATTTCCCAATAAGATCATAAGAAAGATAAAATATGCTTAGACCAGCCTTCATTATTTAAGCAAAGTGTATTAAAGTCACTGCTTCTAAGAAATAAATTACTCTCATAGTTCGGAGGAAAATTAATTGTCTCGACAAATGTTCATGAGATAATTTTTAATTAAACGCCACGTATCAGCTGCATAAAATATGTAGCTATTATCGTTTATCGAAAAAACTCGTTGAAGCGAAAACAAGATCAAAATGTCCCCCGAAGAGCACTACAGTTTTTTTTTCTTCAGAAACAACAGCAAAATAAATGTCTTCATCTACCTTTCAAACGGTTTCATCCCTCGTTAAAAATCTTAAATAAATCATTGCCTCCTTTTATGATTACATGAATATATTTTACGATGATTGCAAACATGAAGCGCCATCATTAGCGAAATAATATTCCAGTCTTTAAAATGTCACAGTAAAAATGTTAGGTAATAATATTCATTTCTAGATCTAACCTAGTACAATGACAGTGAAAATATCAGAATCTTGTATTGTTTAGTCAAGACAGACATAAAAAGATAACGGCGAATTTTATTGGTCGAGACAAGAATAAGATGAGTGTAATAAAAATAAGAATGACTTGATTTGATCAATAAACTCGTGTACTATTGTCAAAATATCGAAGAGTGTGTTTTCCTCTTTACTTCATTTTAAATTTGTCCAAGACGTGTTGAATATTAACTCTGAAACAATCCTCCGGCATCTGATAAAAATATTAATCTTCTTGACGAAATGGACGTAACACGCGACGCTGTTATATTTAGGTTTGTCAGAAGGGGCAGTGAACACTCGAGGTCGACAATCGTACAGGAATATCCTTTGCTTGCATTGAAATTCCTGCTGTCAAAATCCGACAAAACAACAAGGCTTTTCCAAGCCGCAATCGCTGAAATAAACTTACATTCAAATTGCAGACTCTTTTGAGCTCCACAGATAACGTACGTCTATCTCCTGTCTGAAGACCAGAAAATCTTATTACGTATTGTAAAGCTTACTTTGTACTTCCTGCTAAATGCTAATCACAGCTTTAGTTATTAAGAAATCGATAAGACAGATGTTTGCTATATAGTGCACCGTCAAATTTTGGTTTCCTACCGTATTTCCAACGATCGCTCTTTTGATAATTAAACAATCATCTTATCGATGATAGACATTCACCGCGTTGTTCTTTTGTCTTCATCATCGATAAAAAAACTATTCACATTGTTGCCAAGCCTCACGTTCTGAAGATTGGCTATTACGATGCAATGCCACCCTTTCTTGATCGTCGCGCCGTATCTAATAAGCAACGAAGAAGATAATTGCGCCCTGAGTTATTCTCAGCTGCATCTGATTCACTCGAAGATGCTGTCAAATGTATGATTAATTAAACTTTGTTTCGCAAGACGGCAAGATGGACTCTGAAAGTATGTTGGTAAAATGCAAAGCAAAAGCGGCGGAAATGTAAGTAGCCACTGTTGTAATTGCCTGTATTGTGGGCTTTGCAAAATAATCGATAAATTGTGCAAACAAATCAGGTTTGAATGATATGGTCGGTGTATCTAATATTGATTTGTTATACTGTTTGCTCGGTGGAATTCAAAGCAAGGGAATTATTCTTTAGACAGTAATTATTCTTCTCTTTTTAATTCGTGTTTCTACAAAGTTTATATTTCAAAAATAGTCATTGGACCAAAATTTTGTGAGCTTAAAAATCTGATTCAACGGTTATCATTGCGAAAGTAATTGATGAGAGTCAATATTCAATATTTTTTTTTGCACGTCACAATCGCAAACTGTTAAAAAAATTAACAAATTATTTTAATTGTTGGATATGTATAAAGATTTATGAGTATTTTCTGCCTGAAGAAGTCCTAAAAGTTACAAGGTAAAATTGTGCTAGATTTAAGAAACTTTCAATCTTGTTCAAATTAAGATAAAGTTAAATTTAATCATTTTATGAATAGAAATTGTCCCTCTAGATGATTTGGAAATTCTAAACGTTCTAATCAAATTAGTATAAATAAAACAATTTCAGCAAGGTAAAATCTTCAAGCACGAAAAAAAAAATTAAATCCTTGACAGTATAAAATTCTAATTTTGAATTTTTAGTTTACTTTAAAGTAGCAAATTATATTATCATAAAAAACAAAAATTAAAGTGTTAAAAAGAATTTTGCTCTATCTAGTAAAATATCAGAGATTTCAAAAAAAATGTTTTTTTTATATTAAAAAATCTTGCCATAAGAAAGTATAATTAAAGATATATTATGAGTTATGAGTACTTCAAATAAGTAAAAAACTTGAAAGATTTAAACGCCAAAATGATTGAAATTTTTGAAAATTTATATAAGTTTTATAAATTTAATTTCCTATAAATGAGAAGAAAATGTCTAAGAATTTTAAAAATCCAAAAGGTTCTACGATTTTAAAAATCAAAATATTTCTATATTCTAATATAAAATGAATATTGGGAAAATGTGATTTTGGATAGTGAAAATTTTCCAATAAACATTAAAATTCAAGATTCTTTTTGTTTATTTCGTTTCTAAAAATAAATTAAAAATTTAATTTAAAAAAAAAAGCTTTTTTAATGACAAAAGTTTAATTTTACTGAATTAGAAAACTCTTGCAATAAAAAAATTAAAATCTAAAAAAATTGTGTAAAAACTGACACCTAAAGTATTTAAACGGCAAAATATAAATAAATTTTAGAAAAATTGAATTCATTTCAATTAAATCTTTAACTTCAAAATTTTAAGAATTAGCAGCTGAAAATTATCTCTAGAATCCATCTACGATCTAACACAAAAAATTACTTTCAAAGCCCTCAAAATTTTTATAATATTCCAAGTGTTACAATACGAAAAAATCCAAAAATAAATGATTCCTTCTCCTGCACGCCTACGTCGTATACCCTTTTGAACACACTGCAAACGTTTTCCAGCCTAGCTAGCTGTCTTTCCTGTGTTCTCGCTGGTTTTATCTCTAGTTTTGTTTTAAACCCCTTTAAGGGGCCTGGTTTCTGTTGAGCTCCTATTTTTATCAAACTCTATTCCAAATACTGAAGCTGAGAGTTCGCCACTTTTTTAACGTTTTTCGTTTTATTTATTTACGACTCCTCTATGATACTCCTCAAGGAATTAAACTTTTTGATTTGTTTAATATTTCATCCTCTAACGTTTTTGTTGTTTTTCTCATTAATCTCGTTCAGCACCAGGTGTAGCAAAAAACACACATAGCTTTCAACATTGCTCTTTTTGAATTTGTACCAATGCTCGTTCGTCTTTCTTGTCTTGTGATGAAAATGAGAATTTTTTTTATTTTTCTGCATTATTTTGAGTATAACTTTAATCGACTTTTTAATTCATGATGAATAAACATAGCACCCATTCTGTTGTAATAATAATAACTCGGTTGTACAAGCTTCGATGTTCTTCTTTGTCTGCTTCATCTAAATTTAATCATTTGTAGTTTAATTTTGTCCAAAGCTGGCACTTTTCCTAATTTTAATCTGATAAATGCTTGCACGGTTAGCTGCTTTTCCGCGATTCCTGCTGTATCTTATTTCTGTCATTTTCTTAAGTGTTTGTTTTGAAGAGGCCTAAAATTTCTTCTTATTGCATTCTTTCTTCTGTCTTCGTTGCCTTAACAGTTTGAAACACGTTTTAATTTTTTATAAAGTCCAAAATCCACGCTTTGTTCAAATTTTCTCCAGGATTCTCCCTTCCTCCCTTTAGAAAATCTAAAACAAAATCAAAATACAAAAGGCTCAAACATGTCCAATCCAAAAATTCTCTAAATCACAAAATCGTCTTCCAACTTTATTAAGGAAGTGAGGGCGTTCTGGGACACCATGTATATACTAAACCCCGAGTCCAAGTCAAATACCCAAAAACTAAGTTGGTAGTGTAAATAAAATCCTCTTCAGTGATTCGAACTTATGCTCTGACAATTGTGGCACTTGTAAATAAAAAAATACATATAGTGATTAAAGGAACTGTTAAAATTGGACAGAGTTAGAAGGACACATCGTCTACTGATAAGAAAAAGCGTCGAACGTTTGTGATGAGGGACTCTGATAGGAAAAAGTGTTTAACATTTACTCACCAGCAGGTGATCACTATGTCTCAAAAGAACCAAAAGAACTTGCAAATCGGATAGAAACTATTATAAAAAAAACTTTTCAGAAGTATGACGAATTGTGTATATCTCTTAACCTTTAAAAGAACACCTGGAGAGATTCTAGAAGAAATTCTAAGAGATTTGGATGTCTGAAAGTATGAATAAGAATCAAAAATGCAAGCACACAGTGCACGTCGGCCAAAAAACTTTACATCGTAAACGAAGTTCCAAGCACGAACAAATAAATGTCTAGGTGTAATGGTGCAAAACTCATTTTTTACCTCTATTTATCCAATAAAAGTGTTTTACGCTCTATTCATACTCTTGGCAAAGTACACCCGTTAAACCACAGACCAGAATCCAATCCTCTTTTTGTCCACGGAAAAAGTCGAACCATCCAGAATTAAGCATACAATCGATCCTAAACATTGCCGAATTACAGAAAGTTGTTGGGTTGTACCACTGGGTCAATCTCGACCCGTTCGTGTTTGTTTACGGGGCACCTTGAACCTCCGAAGCAACGTAACAGATAACAGCAATAAAGCTAAATCGAAACGACAAAGAGAGACAGAGAAGTCCGAAGTTTGGAACTTGGAGTAAAAAATATTTGGGTGTAGATGTGGAGTGAACGGCGGATGTCGAAGCGGTGCATCGGCCAGCGGGTTCGCGGGTTCGATATTAGGCCGCGGGGTCGTCTGCAAGTGCGGGGGAAGGGGATCGCGACACGCCGCGGCCGAGCAAGACCAAGGAGGAACTCGAAACCCTTGAGAAGGTCGCGGTGACTGTGACGGAGATTGCCATTACCGTGCCATGCTGTATAATATCGTTGTGTCTCTGTTTTTCGCTTCTTACCACACAACACTTTGCCAACGAAACTCGCTCTTCGGTCGTCCAACACTTACCCTACCCACTCGAATTTTGAAGAATACCACCACCTTTGTATTACTGCATTTTTTATTCTTCAAACTGTTCATGAAACATTGAATATTTACGATGCATTTCGATAATGTATCGGATATTTTATTTAAGTTCAATTCAAAAGTTTTTATCGGATGATACATCATTTGTTTTATTGTCATAACCATCGATTACATGCTTTGAAATCCAACTGGAATGTTTTGATACCCTTAATTTTCTATTGTAGACACAAAACAAAAAAATGTAATTCTTGTAGTTTTAACGCTATACAGATGAAATTTGAAGAAGTTACTAAATTTAACGTCATTAGTCAGGATGTCAAGTTTGAAAATCATAAAACCAAAAATCCCACTTTTGGAAAAAATTTCCAAATAAAAATTTCTCTACAATTTTTTTAGTTTCTAATTTTGGTAATTTTAAAGTTATAACAATAGAATCTGGAGACGTTATTATTTTTGTTTTGCTAAATGAACAAAAGAAACTTTTTTTGTAAATTTGAATTTACAACAAGGCAATGTGGAAAAATCATTATATTTTTTTTATTAGGTGTGCCAACATTCAAAATTAAAATTTTAGTAGAAGAGTAGAAAATAAGAGACAAAATTTAGATTTTTTTTTTTTAATGAAACAAAAATTCTCAAATATTTCAGTTAAAACTTCTGACAATTTTAACGTTATTAAATTTCAGGACGTTACTAATTTTTACTTGCTTAGTAACTGTAATAAATTTCAAAACGCTTAACAAGAGCAACAAAAATTTTTTAGTAATTTTGAGTTTTCAGCAAGGCAATGTAGAAAAATCACTATAATTTTTTTTTACTTGTGCTAACATTCAAAATCATAGACAAATTTTAACGGATGAGTAAAAGAGAAGAGACAAATTTTAGTTTTTTTTTTTTTTTTTTTTGGAGGAAACAAAAGTTTTATATATTTTAGTGGAAACTTCTGTCAGTTTTAACGGTATGACAATGGAATTTCGGGAAGTTACTAATTTTGACGTGGCTATTAACAGTGTTATGTAACAAAATTATGAAGCATAACGGTAAAATTTAAAAAAAAATGTTTAGAGACCATCTAAAAATTTTGAACATTTTTTAGAAAAAAAATTGTAATTCTGGTAGTTTTATCTCGACAGGACTGAAACTTGGCGAAATTATAGAGTAGAAAAAAAAAGAAATTTACAAAAAAAAATTGGAAAAATTTGAAATTCAACTGACATTTTTGAAAAACAAAGCTCCTCGTAGTTTTAATCACATAGCAATAAAATTTATAGAAATCACTTCTTTATGGCCTGTGCTAATGCTAAAATTATATCGCAAAGGAGAAAATTAAAAAAAATGTTTAACTTCATAGTAAATGTCTCAACTTTGAAATTTATAAATCAAAGGAAACAAATTTTAGAAATTGTTTTTGTGTTCAATGCCTTACAATAAATTTGCTCATCTCATCAAATGCTCGAAAATTCATTAAAAATTGAGACAACGTACGATTAGAAATTTTGTGGTGGCAGAAAAGACTAGACTTTTTCAGAAATAAAAAAAGAATAGTTCAAAACAACTCAATATTTATCTGCTACTTCTACTAGATATCACAACTAAGAAAAAAAAAACAATTTTGCAGTACCAGAGAAAAATTAAATTAGGTGTAAATAACAAAGCTAAATCCTAAATCCTATAAAATGTTTCTGTTTTAGCATTTTGAAATTCGATTCCTGCAAAATGTTTGAGCAGGAATTTTAACGAGCAGAATTATTTGAGCCATTAAAGTCACCTGAATTTCTATAAAATTTGACTGACTTAGTGCATTTCCGTTATTTTTTTTTTTATATAAAGACGATACAAATTATAATATTGATGTTAATTACAAAAGACTTTTCCTAAGTTCTCTTTTAAAATCCAAGTAAAGGTAGTGTTCCAACACAGTTTAAAAATCGATAAAAAGCAGAGACCAGCCCAACTAATTTCCTGCTACATTAGTTCTTTCTATTCCTATCATCAGCAAAAAATGTTGAAAGAAAGCAGAATAGACATTCCTACGGAAACGTATTATGGAGTAATGCCAAACAATCGTTCAGGTTAAAATAGAGAATTTTATTAAGAATTTGGTTGAAATATTATGAATTTTAAGCTTTTATAAAAGTGTCGATCAAAAATAAATATTATCCAATATTAAATAGATTAAAAACCGTTGTCTATGGTTGTTGCAGTATTTTGATGTTGGTAGCCCTGTGATCTCTGGATTTTGACATCACATAAATCAAATGCGAATTTTATGAAAAATAAGCTGCAAGCGTTACATATATTTATCGTAAAATTTGGATTTTTTTTTATTTAAAGTTTTTAAACTAAAATAATATCTTTTTGTATTTTTTTAAAGAATAATTTTTAAAATTATTACTAACTCTATTTTTCTTCATTAAAATGGATGTTTTTTAGATTAATGCTATTTATTTATAAAAAAAAAATAGAAGAAAACTAGCTATTAATTAGTTTTAGATTTTAAATTATTAATTAAATAATTGATAATTTATTAATCAAATCAAATAATTACACTTTCAAATAAACAAACTCGAATAACTCTCGAAAATCTCCACAATTTCAGAATTTCCTGAATTATTAAAGAAGAAAATAGAAAAGAAAAGAATTTTTTTTACAATTTTAGATAATTTATATTTTTAGAAATTTTTGAAATTTTGAAGATTTTAAAATTCAAATTAGTTCTCTTTCTTCTTGGGTTTTTAACTTTTTTTTATTTAAATTTTCCAGAAAGTCTACATTTATAAAAAATAAGAAAAATAATTTTCATCACTTTTAGAAACAGAAAAAAAATAGTTTTTTTAGTTTTGACTATAATTTGGCCTCTTTCTTAAATTTCTGCTTTTTTAAATGCTAGTTAATTGTCAAAATAATAGTGAGTAAAGCAATTTTTAATAAATTTACAATTTCTAAAATTTAGAATAACTTCGAAAAAATTTTTATAAAATTCTTACAATTATTTATAATTTTTGCAAAATTTTTAAAAATTTGGGTACTTAAAATCTTTCATGCTTTTTTACTTTAATATTTAAATTTTTAAAATTTTTGAAACTGTTCTATAATACGTTTTTTTTTAGTTGTAAAATTATTCTTTTCACCTTACTTTTATAAAAATTACTTTTTAAAATACACAAAAACTCTTAAAATTTTCAAATTTTATCGATTTTGTTTGTATCGTCAAAATTATAAGTTTATGGAATTTTGAAAACACTAGTAATAATTTTATGCTTCCAAGATTTTTGTTATGTGTTAATTATGTCTAGAACAATAAAAAAAAGCGGTGATGAGATTTTTGAGAATTGTTTTTCGTCATTTGAGATACGGTAAGAATTATTTAAATTTTTCAATTGCTTAAAATTGTTAGAACCGCAACAAAAGTTGGACTATTTAGAAACTGCGGATAATTTTTAGATTAACAAACTTTGAAACCACCAGAATTTCAATTATGTATTTTTCAATTATCAATATCGTGACATTGCATGTTCAAATATTTATCATTTAAATTACTTTTAATAGAAAACTATAAAATCTAAAAAAAATCGAACAACCTAAAAATATGAACGATTTAAGGATAATAACTAAAAAAACAAATGCAACGGACACAAAGATCTTAAAAGAGATTAAATAGAAAAAAAATCAAAACTAAGAAAATGTAAGAAAGTTGAGGAAATTTAAAAAATGTAAAAATTTTGAAAAGAAAAAGCAAAATATCTAATATACCATAATTGCAATTGATACAATTTATTTTAAAAAAATTCTGAATCTGAATCTAAAAAATGTAAAATATATAAAAGAATCAAGAATTTAAATAAATCAACAGAAAACTCAAAAAAATTGAAAAAAGTAGTTCAACCAACAGATCGAATTGTGCAACGTACACAATAAATTATTATTATTAAATAGCAGCCTTTTCGCTGATTGATTAATACAAATCAGGTAATTCTGACAAATAGTTTAAAAGCAGAAAAACGCTTTGTAATTGAGGAGAGCTTTTGTCAGGACTTATCAAATCATTTGCGTCTAAAAAAAATTATCTTCCACTACTGAAATGAATACAAAACACCTGTTAAAAAATGATAAGAAATCTCATATACCTAGTCGTACTCCACATCATGGTTTTATAGCGCAATAGTAACGAAGCTGTGTGAAAAACGAGAAAAGCTTTATATTTCAATCAGACATTTAACACTGTTCTAAACTCAGTAGTAGGTATGTAATATAATTTGTGTGTCTCGTTACATTCGGCGACATAAATTAAAGCCATTCTCCGGCCTGACCTAGGCATAGTTTGACACAATTTATTCCTAAGTTGTTCGACAATAAGACTAAATGTGGTAATGCAAGTCTCCAAAGTTCCGAGATGATTTGTTGACAAACACAACTTCTCTTCCTCCTATATACTCCGGACTAACGCAATCGCAAACTAGTGTGTATTTTGCAAGTTGCTCGCGGACTTCATGGCATCATAAACCTCGAGTAGCAACACGTGAAGTCAAAGTTATGCGACAAAACACTTCTTGTGTTGACAAAGATTGTGCCGAACAAACCTTGATGGATTTGCAATTTGTTTTACCAAGAACTACATCGTTTCGTGGCGAGTAATTTATCTCCATTAAATGTACTTCTTCATGTATGGAAGTGTTGAAATTTACATACGAATTACACAACTACGAGATACAAAGCCATATTTTAACTGAAAAGCTAAGTGAGATGAGTTTGAGCAAGTTACCGGCCACATTAATGTACCTAAAGTATAAGTGATTTTTTTTTTGTTATTGACCACCATCACACTGTTTTACGCTCATGACGCATCACCATGTTCAGTTTCCCGTAACGAGTTATACGTTTCTTTCTTTGTAAATGTGTTGATAACTGGCGACGAGTGTTGTAAATTACGTCTATCAGCTAAAGAATAGCCATTATTATTTTCAGATAGTAGTTACTGTAGATTTATGACCTAATCACGCTGTAGAATTTTCCCTAGACTCTAATAAATTCGCAAAAATCTAGAATACTGACGCGGTTTCAAGAACTTTTTCTAGTTACAGAGAAGATTATGGGACTTATACAACAACAAGACCGAACCGAATTGAGGACTATCGATGGCTGGATTTGATTACGTTGCTTAACACTGCCAAAAAAAATTTAAAGCAGATTTTAAAGCGTGCTTTATTCGTCTCAAAATGCAAGGCTAACTAGCACAACCTCAAAGGTTAATTTTTAGTTAACTTAACTAAATTATTGCTAATTTTAGCAATTTTAGAAATACTCGTAGCTAAAATTGTGGCCAGATTTTCGCCGACATAAAATCTCAAATCACTGAGGATGATTTCCATCCGCTTATTCGTTAACCGGTGACAAAATCAGCACCGTGTTTGCCAACGTCGTATCTGCAGACCGGCGAAAGCAACGCGAGGTGTTCGCAGATTTTCGAAAATGAAAAATTTGTTTATAACAAAAATTCCATAACAACCAAATTGGGTATCATAATTCTCAAAATAATAAATCAAAATCAAACTATCTATTTAAAATCTACTATAGAAAAAAAATTGAATTATACACGACAATGAAGAATCTTTAACCATTTCGTGGTTACCCCGTTCGTGCATTTGCAATTTTCACTTGTTGGTTAAAGTTCTTTATCGTCTTGTATAATAAATAACTATTATTTGTAATACCTCGCAGAATAGCCCCTTTCTAGTTTCTAAGAAATCAATAAATAAGTGAAAAGGAGAGCTGAAAATAACATGACTAGATAGAAATTATGAAAAAAAATTCCAATCATTCGGCACGTCCACAATAAATCCTACTCTCGCTTACAATGACAAGAGTAATAATAACCAATGACAGATAACAATTCTAATATAAAAATTAAACAAATAATCCAAGAAGATCCGGACGTGACACTGATTTCTACTTCCTGTAAATGTGGAGCAAAAAATGTTTGAAAGCGCATTTGCACGATTGAAAAAAATGAAGAGACTTTGTGTTTGTGCAACGCTACTAAAAAATATCAATCTTGAAGCAATAATTCACAGCACTCATTGTCTTTTACTTATGCAAATACGGGCACAAGCCAGGAAACATCAATAAATAAGGATTACGTGTTAATGGTACTGCAGAAGAACGAAGGTGTAGTACGAATGTACTGTTTTAATTAGCTGATCAGTTGGATATCAACGGAGCATTTAGTTAAATATGAAACGGTTTTTTATGTCAACTTGAAAAACGATTTAATTGTCCGATCGAAGAAATTGGTATGACTTTCAATTGCAACTTAAGTCCCATAAAAATGCGCTAATAGCTACGATAGAAATGATATTACTTATTTACATTTCTTAAAAACATTCTGGTGTTATGGTAGACTCGTTAAGATTAATGACACATGAAATTTATTTAGGTGACCACTTAATATCATTAGTACGAGCTATAAGAAAAGTTGTTTGACGCAAGAATTCGCAACTTTGAAAAAATTTCTTAGACCCAAAGCGTTATTGATTGAACTAGCCCGAATTAGACAATAAATGACTTAGAACTTTAGGAGTCACGACAGCTCCCAATATTAAAACGTATAATTTTAAGCATCTTCACTTTGTTTTTTTTTTTTGTTTTTCACTTGACTATTATTATTCATATCGTTTGGAACATATAATAAGCAGTCGTAATAACAACGCTGAAAAATTAAATACATCGCACCAGCAATGGACACTGTTAATTTTGATCTTTGAGAAGCTCTGAACAAAATTGTATTAGGTGTAATTCAATAAGCATGCAGTTCATTGAAAACAACTTTTTGGATATTAAAAGTGAGGTTCTTACGAAAAAAAAAGCTTTCGTTTTTTTGTCAATTTTTGGTTTCGTCTAAAATTTCAATTATCAAAATTGCGCCTTTCTATCTTTAAATAAAATGATTACGGCTAACACTCAGATATCCCTACGACCAAAACTGGTTCGTTTTACTGAAAATCGCTCAGTACTTGATGGGTCTCGTTGGTTGTGGACATTTGGATACTTTTCGACGTTTGTCCTTTGTGCCATTCTTTCTTGTACAGTTATCGTGCTTTTTGTGGAAGTTGCTCTTCATCAGCTCGTTCGATTATTTCTTCCAGAATAACTTGTTCCATCACAATGATAATTGTTGCTATTGCCATAAGCACCAAACAAAGCACAAAGACACAACAACCGTATTCCAATTCCAAAATCTGGAGTTGCTCTCGCATATGAACATCTTCATTATGCCCTTGATATTTTAATACTGCTTCTGCCGATATTTAAAGTACTTTATTTACTAAATGCCGTCTCTGTACAAGTCAAGTTTTATTATTATATCTAACTAATAAAAAACGGACCTAGATTAGAACCCTGGAGAACCTCACGAGAAGGAAATAAGATTTTTGGTCGGTTTTGGAAAAATATGACTGTAGTAAGAACGTTAAGAGTGATAAATTGTGGAAAACGTGTGGTAACATTACGATCAACTCAATTAAAGTTGGTATATACACCTACTGAATTTCAATAGTCATAGTGAGAGAAACAGAGGAAATTAGACATGGTAGATCTACCTGTTATTCAGTTACTGATTAACTGTAATGTTTTAACTACTACGTTACGTAGGCATATGAATGCTGGAATAAATTACCATTTCAAGCATCTTTGTCAAGTTATTGCGAATTACCGTAGATCGATAATCAACTTCGATGAGTTACCACTTTCGTAAAGCCTATGGATTTTGTTTGGGATTAAGTAGACGTTGGCTGTTTATAGATTCATCAAGGAGTGAACAGTTTGGAGTCCAAAGTTTGAACAATCACTGAACTTTTTGTAGAGGCACGTTGTATCATTTAAATGGAATGTTAGGATTTACAAGAGCTTCCACCATTTCGTGCTGGTAGATAATGGATGAAATGAAACGAGTTCGTTGTGTAAAATGATATTGATATATTTGAACTAGACAGTTTGCAGAGATGTTAGTCGTACGCACGTAGGTTAATACATGGAATTAGTGCCATGTAGTCTTGTGCAAAGTTCGGTGTACGTTTTCATGCAGTAGTCGGAATGTCTTTGTTTATGAATATAAGTTAGTTAGTTGATATCGGAAGGGCAGTATCTAGTGGCAAAGGCTTCGGAGGTGTAGGTGTCAAAGAGGAGCTGGTGGGTGCCCGGTTTCGGTGGTCGTCGGGGCATAGTCTAGCTGGCGCGTCTCGGCGAGCTCGGCAAGGTGCAAAGCCCCGCTTCAAGTCGGGTCAGTTTTTTGTGATAATGTGTGATATTGATTCGGGTGCAGCAGGCCGGCGCGATGCACGTGCATAGGACGGAGGGGGTGAGGTGGGTGGTGAAGTGCAGCCAGACGGGCAGAGAACGGCGGCAACAGCGCGGGCTCCTCATCTCGCGAGATCGAGCCATGAGGTCGTCGGCAGCCGACTCCGCCGACCCACCAGCGTCTGCATCCCCGCCACCGAGCCGAAACTTGGGCGAAATCGTATGCAGCCAGCTCGGTTAATGCTGCTCGTGTCCGCGTCGCCCCAAATGGATGCTGCCGAGGCCGCGGCCGCTGCATCGCCCCCGAGTGCATCGCGCGCGCTCCCAGTGCCAGTGCCATGTGGTGCGTGCCCCCTGTGAGTGACTACGAGTACCCGCCGCGACGGTGACTTCCACGGGATGGCCATCAACTTCTCCGCGTCGTTCGCGGCGTGTCTGGCCGCCGGCCTCAAGGTGCCTAGGCAGATCATGTACTGCATCTCTCAAGGTAGGCGCCCCAGACACCACCACCGCGTCCTCTCTTCTCTTCTCTTCTCTTCTCTTCTCTTCTCTTCGTCTTACCACACACGCATCGCGTCGGGACTAACGCCCGACGTCGAGACGCACACTTCCGCTGACCCGTCATGCCTTCCTTCGCTCTTGTTTTGTTGTTTTCTGCGCGAGAAACGCCGAAACGAACAAAAGGAATTTGCAAACTTAACACACTTCGTGATGCTGTCTGCCGTCTACCACGATCGTGATGCATTATGCATGCGTGCACGCTCTTACCCACGCAACACTTATTTTTGCACATACTCATTTTTCAGACACCCAATTTGCTTTTTTTATCAAAACGACGGAATCTTACTTTACAATTCACATAAAAAAACAAAACATACAACTTCGTCTCTAAAATTCACTAAAGAACAACAACATATTTCGAAGGAAGGAGACAAGTATTTTCAGAATTTCCGGTGCGTAACAATTCATTGACTTTGTTTCTAAATCAGGTGTCTAAACACCAACGCACCAAAATAAATTATCTGTGGTTCCACCATTTGCACATTAAAAGAATTAAATTTATTCTCAGAAGAAACCACGGCTACGTCCAAAATCACCCGCCAATTTTCGCTCTTGAGAAATATCTCAAAAATAACTGAATCATCAAGATTCCCGCTGTTATCGGTGTCGAATTGGAAACGAGCTTAAAGCAAAAAGATACAAAATTTGAAAAAATGCTACATTACTTATAAAAAGTTTAAAATAACTACTATAAAAAATCTTCGTTTATGTGAATAAAATGTAGTCAAGTTTTGAATTAATTTGTCAGCGTAGAAATAATTTGGAAATTCTTGAAAGACGAGTTATTTTGTACCGGAAAAAAAAGAATCTACTATGCGGTGTTAATTACAAAATGAATGTTTTTGGAGAAAGAAAAGATAAGGAGACTTGGGTAACAAATAATTAATTTAATAAAAAACTAGTAAGACACTTTAAACGCAAAATTTAATTTTATTAAAAACTGCACGCTTAAAAATAAATCTCCACTTGTAATTTTGAAAATTTTGCCCATAAATTTGCTGCAAATGAAATATTTAAGTTTTTACTGCATTAGATATTTATAAAATAGTCTGACGCTTCAACTATAAGCCAAAATTGCTCCAATCTTCTGTATTTTATGGTTTTATTAAACACTTTATCTCCGCCAAACAGGTGAACAAATTGCGCTGGCAAAAAAATTGACAAAAGTTGTCCACTTTTGTTTAGATTTCGAAATGTTCAACTGTGAAATATAAAACATTTGTTTTGAGTTAAGTTTATTGAAAAAAGAAACAGCATTCTGATATTAAATCAGAATTTATTCAATTTTTTGAGACGCTAAAAGAGCAAAAAAAATTACAACATCTGCGAAAGAAATATAAATTTCTTGCTAATGATATTAAAACGGGACTCAAACAGCAAAAATGAACAAAAACGCTATTTTCGCGCTTTTCCGTAAATCTACTGAAATTTTCAGCAAAAGTGGTGTAATCGCCGTGTAAGTATAGAAAAAATCGGTCGCGTGCTGAAGGCGCATAAACATCGTTATATTTGCAACATTCTCATCATACTAATGCAACGTGAAATAAAATGAAATATTGACAAAAACTCCTGAAAAAAGTAATTGCAGTACTCAAAGTTTGTATTATCGTTTAATAAATTCACAATGAAAAAAAGTCGTCGAAACCGATAAAATAACGTAATATCTTCCCAACATCTTAAAACCTGTTTGTTAATAATGTCGTCTGGAGGTCTATTCTTCGGCATATTTTATTGGGTGGTGACCGGTATTAGTGAATATCACCAAGAAAAAAATAAACGGAACATGCCAAACTTTTATGTTTTATAAAAGAAAAAAACTGCGACGTCGAAACACATGTTTTGGTTTCCCTTCCTCCTTTGCAGGTGTACTTCAAATAAAAGAAGCCATTAATTGGTGAAAATTTGGGGTTCTACTTATTTCCAGCCTTTAGGTAATAACATCAGTGCACGCATATTTACATCCAAGATATTCTTTTACGAAACATTTTTATTTTGCACATATTTCAACGATAAAATTTCACTCTTATCTCTCATAATTAGGGTACACGCAGTACTAATTACGAAGTGATAATGAATCACATTTATTTCGTGGTAGCCTTCATCAACTGAATTATGTAACTCTTTTAAAAACAACTGTAGCTGTTTACCTTGTTTTGGCTACTGTGCAAAGCGCGATCAATCAAAATCTGATTTACCGAAATGAAAGAATGCATTCGTTAATTATAATTACTAAGGTCATCATTTAGAAAAATGAAGACTTGTGATAATTACTGTTAAAAATAGATTTGCACAATTTTATCTTTTAAAATACCTATCTTATTTGTTGTCATCGGGCGATAAGATAGAACTTTGCTGACATTGGGAATTTACTAATAAATGCATCTTTGTGTTGAGTATTGTAATTTGCACCGTAATCAAAATCGTAATAAATTTTAGAGAAAGTGGTTAATTAGCTAAAAGTTTACATCGTCAAAACAACAATAATTGCTGTTTACTCTTTGATTACTTCGTTGGTTTAGTCTCAGTGTTTCGATCGGTGCATGCATATTTAACATTCGATTAGCTGGATGTATAACTTCTTAATTTCCATATTGCTCTTGAACTTTACACAGGACCGACGAGTTTTTGTTGCACGGCTGAAATCATATTTCGCATTTTGCCCAAAATGCTAAACTTATTCATGCAGTTTTTTTCTAAGACGTTAATTTCGTTGAAAATAAAACAAAGCGGTCTTGACCGTACCCTTGATTTTATCATTTTTGTTTCAAAATATAAACAACAACAGTTCTGTTTTGCGCTTCTGTCTGCAAACGTGTGCAAATTTAATGAAGTCAGAATTATAATTACATGTTTGTGCCCGTGGATATAAATTTATCGAAACAGCGTAAAAGTACGGGTATTAGAAAGGAATCACTACAAAAACTAGATCTAGTTTCTTAATTACTTTAATAACGCTTCGGTTCACCTTTCTTATTAATAACTGCGACAAAAAAGCCCAAGAAAACTTAAGCAATATCCTCGATTGATCGAAGAACTAGCCATCTACCAAAACTGAAAGAATGTTGCTCTAACGTTCTCCTTGTTGACCTATCACAATATCAGGTTTCTTTGGTCAAATCCGTTTTACATAAGTTAATTTTAGAGACGCTCGAAAAAAAACTTGGGATAGGTAAAGTCGTACCGGTTTTCAATAATTTTAATTTCAGATTTCTGTTCGCCGCGATGTCGTGAAAATGTAGATATAATTTCACAAACTGGAATTTCATGTGAATTATTCGCTGACTCTGGAACTGAATAATCAAACTGATTTATATTGTTTCTTATCTCAGATTGTGAGCAAAATTTCAGTCGCAAAACCGGTTGTTGGAAAATTTGCGCCCGAGAAATGTAGGTTTGTAAATTAGTTGTTATTAAAATTTAGTTCCACTGTTCGAAATGTTGATGGAATTATTTTAAATGAGAATCATTTTTAGAAAAAGGGGCCAGAATGACATTTGAAGATGACGTCATGAAAATGCTAATAGTTATGTAAATCTACTAATTGCTCTTTTGATTTATGGAGGAAATTATAAATATTAAAGATCAGGTAAACATATTTTAGAAAGAAACAGTTTCTTGGTTTATTAACGTCGGGTAATCGGTTTGAACTTTGAGAAATTCCCGTTTGTTAAAAAAATCACACTCTTGGACTTAAATTAGTTCAGTCATGACCATATTCGGCTGGTGCTTTTCACAGGGGAATCCCATTAAACCGAAAACAGGTCAAAACTTATAAAGTGAATTTTATCTAAATCGGTGCATAATTTTAGACAGCGTTTCGGTTTTTTAAATGTGAAATTTAAACGAAATTTTGCCACTTTCGATGTGTATATTTCTGAAAAATACAAGGACATAGATTGATATAGTTCAATACAACACAATAATTAGATAAGGAAAAGATTCTTGTAAAATTATAAAAAATAACTGAATTTGAAATTGTGTGAACCTCTTAAATGCAGTTTGAAAAACATTTCCTCCCAGATGACCTTTTCGCTGAGAAATTTGCTCACCGCTAGCATTTCACAGAAATTATAACATGCTCAGTATTTTTCCTTCATTACAATAAATTCCACTGATTTCGAAATCAAAGTTTTTCTTTCAAAGTAAATTTTTCTAACGGCTTTATGATAAACGATGCAAAGACGCAGTTTTTAAGGTGAACATCTTTTGTGGTGGATTCCAGAAAGACACAGCTCGTGTATGAAGAGAACTTTAAATCCTCATTAACTATGCGTTTAACAAAAGTTGGTGAAATGTCAACCTCAGAATTTATAATTAATCGTGGAAAATTAATTTCTACCCGAAATAAGTTGAAGTGTTTTATAAAATGAAAAGTTTTTCTTATTGTCCACGATTTGGTCGATTATGATGATTTTTTTTTGATGCCCAAAATGTGATTTAAGTGGAAAACAGAAAATTTTAAGATGTGGCTCTAAGTTATGATGATTTTTAGGATTAGAATTCGTAGCTGAACGCAAAGAATCCGATTTAAAACGGCAATTTGTGTCGATACAGATTTTTTGCTACGGAGGATGATTTCCATCCGCTTATTCGTTTAACGATGACATGATCAGGGCCGTGTTTGCCAATATCGTAGCTGCAGACCAGAAAGCCATGGTACACTTTTTTTTCTCTGTGGTTGACGAAAAAATTTGCTATGAGAAACGTTTTTAGGACCCAAGCCTTTCCAAAATTTCCACAGAACTAACTCCACAATCTTTATCGATTACACAAAACCGCACTGATATTTTTCCCACTTTTCCATTTTCTCCACTGTCAATGCAGTCTTTTGCTCTATGTCTGCAGGTAGTTGTAATTCCATCTAGCACATACGAGAATGAAAAATTTGTTTATAAAAAAAACTCCATAACAACCAATTTTTCTAACAGCTAACGATGCAAAGACGCAGTTTTGCATCTTTTGTGGTGGATTCTATAAAGCTACAGCTTGTATGACGAGAACTTTAAATCCTCATTAACTATGCGTTTAACAAAAGTTGTCAACCTCAGCATCCGTCGAAAATTAAAAACTTTCTCACCGAAATTATTGTTTATTATCTTAGTTTCCAGATATCATTTGACTGGACTGAACTGAAAAAGTTATGATTTCTGTCACGTTACATGGAAACTTGATTAATTTATGTTCACCTATCACGTCCGTAATTAATAAATTTTAGTATGCAGTTTTTGCTAGCAATGCTTGTTAAAACAGCGCATCATTAGTCGCATTGCCGGTAACTAATATCGTTAGTTACAGAGAATTGAATCCAGTTTACAATGTTTAATACTTTCATTAAATTGCAATTAATCAACTAGCAAAAAATCATTAAGCTATAGCAGCCATTCATATTAAACGCTAGTTTTCCCGTTGTTACATTTTCCAATACACAAGGAATCGTGGAAAATTGAAAGATAATGGTGTTTTAATGTACATTTAAATTTTTATTATGAGAACTCGTCTTTCTTCTTATAATCTATTACTAGTCCATTGATGAATGTATGATTACCGAGAAATTGTTTTTTGATATGATTTAGTTGATCGTATAATTTTACGACACCACATTAATGCTCGTGGATTAGTACGTGTTCCTGATGCGATATTCTAATAATTTAAGTGCGAAAAATGAAAGTAACAAAGATTTTGCGGAAGCCCGCCTGCGAAGAGTCGCGGGTAATAGATGGCACTAATTTTCATTTTCATTTTCCTGGCTAAATTACCATAGCTTCGGATCTAATTGTACTCTTTCTAGACACTGAAAACAATACATAAGTTTTCTTAGCTAATTTATATTTAACATGCGTGATCTAACGTTTCATTTCGGTTTCAGACACGGCGGCTCCTTACGTCTTATACAAAGATGGTATGGATCAAACTAGAAGTCAGTGGGGTGCCCAGGACGCATATCCACCACCACAACAAAGCACTTCGGGTGCCGGAGGTGCTGGTAGCCCCCAACAAGCCTGCGGTCCTACGGTACCACTTGGAGTCGAAGCAGACGCTGTTCCTCCTAGAGACCAAAGTTTACCTTCTCCTGCTCCTTCTCCTTATCCAGCAACTCAGGCAGAACCACGAGACGATGAAATACAACCGGATCAACCTACTATGGATCTAGAACCTAGACCTGCGTCGCAGTGTTTTCCTACAGATCTCCAGCAACAGCAAGCATATCAACAATATGCCAGAGCGCCACCACCAGCTGCACCGCCTCCTGTTCCTCCGCATATGCTAGGAGCCGGGAGCTTTTCTGCACTTCATTATTTGAAACAACCCGGCGTCATGCTGACGAGCCTCGGAGGAGAAGGTAAATTTTCACGGAAAGCTGACGGCAGTTTTCAACTAATTTGAGATGACTAATTTCAAGAAGTTTCTAAGAATCTTCACAAACTCCTTAAAAAAACTTTTTTGTACTCATCGTACGGAAACAGAATTTTTCCGCTTAATCCCGATGCACTGAAAAACGGTTTTCCCGCACCGCGGTGTTTTTTAGTTTCCGCTGGCGGCTAGGGATATTTGCGTTATACGGTTGGTATTGCGACTTTTTGAGGACATCAGTCAATCAATTTTTGATAAGTGCGTTCATACCGTTCGCGACTTTTCTCGGGCAGCAGACGCGAAACGGCCTCTTTGGCACATACATTCTTCGCTCTCACTTATTTTAACAATTTTTGTTAATAATTTTAAAAAAATGACAGCTGATTTACATTTTAAAAATCTAAGAGGTAGCTACAATAGACAGATCATGTTACCAACCCACCATTAAAAAAAAAAACTAAGTTACTTATTTTTTTTTATTTCGATATTCGTTACAAAAAATATTGTACCTAACTCTTTCGGAAAGAATTTTCCCGCATTCGCACTAAATGCAGCACTCCTTACAGTCGTGCTGCAAACAAAGTGCTCATGCGGGAAAATTAAGTTTCCGAACTTGTTAGGTAAATAACTATTACATTTTCTTAATTCTCTATTTAATTTTGAGAATACGATCATCACTAAATTTGAAAATTCGAAATTTTTGAGAGGTTGTAAATAAAAGATTCCGATTTCTATAAATAAAGTGTCTAATTTGAAAAAATCCGCAACATTTAAGTTTTTGCTCTAAATGTTACGTTTCCGCTCTTTAGCACGGCGTCAATCCAATATCCAGGTTTAGGCGCTCAAAATGTCATTATTTTATTAAGCTAATGGATTTTCCCAACTAGTGCTTTCGTGTATAATAAAATGCCTTGTTCGCGACAAAACTACACGTCACGCTTACGTTTATTAAATTTCTCGAATGTAACCCGCAATACTGAGACAAATCTGTGATGCAGAACTTCAGTTCCAAGTTAAATTCACGTGAAATTATATTTTTATCTAAATGAGATCTGGATGACTTACGTTCCAAATTGGGATCTGACGAGCGAATGCATGAAACAAAGTCATTTTCAATTAGTCATTAAAACGTAAAACCATTATAATTTCAAGACTGGTCAAAAATGACCAAGATTAATTTAAATACCGACCAGTCACAATTACAGTAAATGACTTGTTTACCGGCGAATAATTTGGGTCATTTTCGCCGTGATTTATTCGATTTAGCCAAGAGTGTGCTTATAATAAATCACCCTTCATTTTTTACACGTTTTTGCGGCTACAAATCGAATCCCGAGTTAGATCTTCGGGAAATTTACACCAAAGCAAACTCAAATTAAAGCTGTGAATCTAAATTAATTGACCTGGTAAAACCATGATGTAGAACGACAAAAAAGGTTTTTGTGTTTTTGTTCAGAACGGAAAGCTTATTAATAAATTCATTACTTTTTTTAACGTTTGCTGCGGGAACTTAACTAAATTAACAGTAAAAGTTTATACGTGACAACTTCCATTCATTCTGAGTCGTAAATGGCCGAAATGATTCACATAGGAGTTGGAATAATGGAGAATTTCGCTTAATTCAAACCGTTTGAACTAGAAAACTGTAAGAACCAGGCAAGCACATCTCAATTTTGCTTATCTTTTTGAGAAAACTATCAAGTATAAATTATGTTTTCTGGCGTTTGCAACAGTATGTGAACTTTTATGAGGTATGTTCTAACTGATAATTGTGGGTAATAAAACTGCAAAACCAAGAACCTTTGTTGGAAGAACACACATGAAGCGAAACATGTAATTTATGCGTAGTTATTGAACGTCTTAAAAAGAATTTTATTTTGGTAATCACAAAGTGTCGTAAAACGATATCACGTGTGAAGTGCTTAAAAGACTAAATATCTTGAGCAATTTGGCCATAGAATTTAAAATATTAATTTTGATGGAATATGGGTTTCAAAATTCATGAAAATTTTGGAGTCGCGATAAGTCGTTGAATTTTAACTCAATCGCCGTAAATTTGCTCCTGTCTTACGAAGAATTTCACGAAGATTCAACGGTGTCCTCGGAATTAACGTATGAGTCCGGGTTCCGGAATTATCTGGTTTTAAAATTTGGCGATTTCAGCGATTTTTTTAGCTTTTGAATTAAGGATGCGGTCAACGCCATCATATTTCTGAGGTCCCAAATATTAAGAATTTGGTCTTATCCCATTTTTGAAAATCTCAAAATTTTCGAAAAAATTTTGACAAAATCGATCGAAATTTGTTCACTTTTAGAAATTCGTTCGTATCTATCGCGTTTTCATCGAGAAAAAATTACTAAAATAGCGATTAATCGGCGCTATTTTAAATTCGTCGCATCTTGTGTAGATTTTCATGAGGAATATAACGGTGTTCTCGGAATTGACGTACAAGTCCGGGTTCCGGAGTTATCCGGTTCAGCGATTTTTCAATTTTTCAGATACCGATATGCGGTCACGCCTCAAGTACTAAGAATCCGGTCTTGTTTTGATTTCGAAAATGGCAAAATTTCAAGAAATATTTCTAACTCAATCGATGGAATTTTTTTAGTCTATAGAAATTCGTCGATATTTCCTAGACGCATGTACCGATCCGAATGAGATTTTGCATGTTTAAAAACCTATCAATCGCACTAAAGTTTCTGGGATTTATCACGTTTTCTTCGAGGAAAAAAATTCTCAAAATTTGGGGTTGCAAAGAAACAATAAAATATTCTCACAATAAATCCCGCTCTATCTTCGTAAATTTGACTCTATCTTGGCAGAAATTTACGAAAAATTTAACATTTATGGAAAAAATACAAAATTGCAATTGAGAATCAAATTTGACACCATAATTATACTTGTTAAAAAAGCTGTCAAGTTCAGTGTCAAGCAGCACCTCGTAATAAAATTTATTGTCAATTTACTGACAATTCTAAGTTTAAATAATCGAGTAAACTGACCGAAACACGCCTCTTGTACAATTCCTAGAGTCTTTTATTGAAGCTATTTGTTAGATTGACAGGATAACATTAAAATTCTTTTTGAACCATCAGAAGATTCATAATTTCGATCACAAAAATTATTAGAGAACACTCCAAGTTTGTTTTTTTTTTATAAAATTTCAAAACGTGGTTAATTAGACAGATAATTAGTAAACAAAAGCAAAATAATTCCGAGAACAGATTTGAAATCAACACCATCAATCTTCCTTCTTGCTTGACATTATTCTTCCAATTCTTGATCGTAGAATGTGTTGGCAAATTATTACGTGTTAATTTCGGGACACTTTTAGACGTTATCTTATTGCAAGCAAAAAGTCGCCAAGAAATCTACATACATAGATTTATCAATGATCGATGTCTTCACCTGCACTTATCAGATCTAGAGAACTTCTGCACATGGAATTAATTTCTCTTTAACGCAAACACAATAACAAATCGGTGTATACAAAATATCACTTGAATTTAAAACCTCTTTGTGTTTCAGGGAACGGTCAGCTGGACCAATACTCCAGTAACATGCAAGACTTGCGATCAGCGAGTTTGCCAGATGTGATTCAACAGCAACAGTCGGGTTTGAAACAGAGCAAAAACGGCCTCGGTGGCGAACTAAGACTATTCAAGTGTTTGACTTGCGGCAAAGACTTTAAGCAAAAATCGACGCTTCTACAGCACGAACGTATCCACACAGACAGCAGACCATACGGGTGTCCGGAGTGCGGGAAGCGGTTTCGACAACAAAGTCATCTAACGCAACATCTACGTATCCACGCCAACGAGAAGCCGTACGCGTGCGTGTACTGCGAGCGCACCTTCAGACAGAGGGCCATCCTGAATCAGCACCTGCGAATCCATTCCGGTGAGAAGCCCTATGAATGCCCGGAGTGCGGGAAACACTTCCGCCAGAAGGCCATCCTCAACCAGCACGTCCGCACACACCAAGGCGAGCGCCCTTCCTCAAAGGCGGCCACTCTCGCGGCCCCGTGATCTATTTTCTTCTTTCGGGCGGTTAGAGTTGGTCTGCTGCACTCCCAACATGTTCACTCATTTTTTTGTGATGTCGTAATATTTTGTATACGACGTCGAAATCGTTTACTGGCCACTTTGTTTCGACTTTAAATTTTTTTTTTTTTCGTTAGAGTAACTTAAAATTGAACTGAAAGTCGTTTAGTGCCGCATTGACCCTCGATGACGGTGGCTCGAGTGAGGTGAAGGCGAACTAAATTACGGGCGTTATGTGGAAGAAGATTGAACTTCAAACTTTGTCATGTTTTGTTAACTGACTTTGTTATGTTGGATAACTAAATAAAAGAACACTTCACGTGTATGTAAACCATGCTCCAGAAGATTACGCGCTTTCATGATACTAGCGACCTCTCACTATGGTAGACATAACTACACGCGAGCTTACAGAGCTCAGTTAAAGAATGATTTACTACTTTACGTTAACATAAACAATAACAGACGTAATTTTTTTTTTTTTTTTTTGGTAAACAGTTAACAACATAACAGCCAGTCATCACAAATGAGCCAGCTATAAACTCGGATTCAGGTTAAAGAAAACTGTATTCACCAAGAAGGTTATTAATGCCGGTTATTACAGAACCGAAGCCCATGGCAAAAAGCTCATGAAATTCACATCGATGCTCAGAACATTGCTAATAATAAACAAAAAGCTAACAGAGTTCTACAGTTCCAATTTACATAATTTTCCAGAAAAAACGCTTACATTTTTTGGTAGTTTCGGTTTCAATTATATTTGAACATTATTGCCAACATGACCTAATCCGACGACATAAAGGAATTATCGGAATTGTGTTTAGCTGAAATTAGTTGCAACTAGCTGAAAATCATGCACTATGGATGGTGGTCCATAATATTCACTACTTTAACACGACGTGAAATTCATGCCCCAATACTTCGAAATTTTGAAAAATCGGTTGGGACGGTCTTAATTGATTTGGAGATTGTTCTCGATAACCTAACAGCAGAACGTTAGAGAAAAATATAAATAATTTCCATAAAAATAGGTTAAAGCAATGTTACTATGAAAGGAGTTAAAATTTGGAAATTCAATACGAAAGTCAGAAGGATCTCAACTACCTCGGTCTACATCAAGATTCCCGGATTCTAAGTCGCTTCATTGAGGAAAAAATTTACAATTTTTTAATTTTGACTCGCTTTAATCGTTTTTAACTTCCGGAGTTATCCGGTTCTTATTTTTATAAAGTTGCATTTTGCATCGAATCGACCAAAATCCGGGGATATCTCGCAAAATTTTCAAATTTTCAGAAACAGTGCTGCTTAGCTTGGAAGAATTGCCCACAACTTCTAAACCACCCTGTATTTTTTTACGACCATTGCCCTAATAGATTTTTCGCAAAATTAATAGACAGATACGTCAAAAATCAACTACGCAATATCATAAATTAATCCATAAAACAAAATTTGTCAAACTAAACACAAATCGTTTTCGACTTCACTACATTTTAATATTACAATGCATTTCATATTTTACCAACGATTAATAATAACAATTTTCTGATAACAACGTCAATCAGGTTAAATAATGACAATCGCTTCACCATTAAATTGAATATTTGCAGTGTGATTTTTAATCACTTAACGTGCATAGCTCATCAACAATAAACCCGTCAGGTTTACGAACTAATAGGCGATCAAGATAATTTTTAATTGCAGGTGGCTCTATAAACTGATGTCATATCTGAGCTGATATCTACTTATGTATCTATGAAAGATATGAATTCATTTAGGTGTTTTGACGTTGGCAGCACGTACAAACTTTATTGGACAATTAGTAATTGGTTGAAACACCAATACAATCAAATTCCTGGCTCTGCAGCTAACTCGACCATTTTTTTCGATCACGTCATAAATTATTCCTTCTGGTAACAATTACAATTTGTTTTAGCAGCGCGACCTAGAATAAATGTTCAATTTTAAATTACTTTCAGAAGAAGGTTTGGAGTAGATTTTTTCAAATTTTTGGTAGTGTGATGAAAAACATCCAAACCAGCTTCCTCTTCGACATTCTCGGTGCCCCCTCATATTGTTTCTGAAAATTTAAATAAAAACAATTTAAAGCGTCGTTGACAACATTCTTTCTCCTTTCAGATGTGAGCCCTCACCTCGTTTTCAAAAATGGCATCAACCCGACCCTGTGGCCGCAAGATGTTCCCTTTCCACCTGACGAAGGCAAAGAAGAAGTAGCGTCAACTTACGGCGATGGTGACACAAACTCCCAAAACGACCGCACTGGATGTTTTTCGCCTAATGGAGTTTCTGGCAACCTTCAATATCCAGCATACTTCAAAGATGCCAAAGGCATGAACCATTCTGTGTTCGGCTCGAGTACAAACTTTGGAGCGTTGCAATATCTTAAGCAACAACAATCCGGGAAAGTTTTACCTGATGTCATCCAACACGGGAGATCTGCAGGAATGCCGCTTTATGTCAGGTGTCCGATTTGCCAAAAAGAATTTAAACAAAAATCGACTTTATTACAACACGGGTGTATACATATCGAATCGAGGCCGTATCCTTGCCCAGAATGTGGGAAGAGATTTCGACAGCAGTCGCATTTAACGCAGCATTTAAGGATTCACACGAATGAAAAACCATATGGGTGTGTTTACTGTGGCAGGAATTTTAGGCAGAGGACCATTTTGAATCAACATTTGCGGATACACACGGGGGAGAAGCCCTACAAGTGTGGACAGTGTGGGAAGGATTTTCGTCAGAAGGCGATTTTGGATCAACATACGAGGACACACCAAGGCAAGTTAGCACTAGCTTTCTGAATGAAATAAATTACTAATGTCAAAAAAAACTACGTGGCTATTTCCTCAAAAGATTTTTAAAAATTACAACAAACAAAAATCTAAAGATGGCTCAGCAAATTTTAGTCCATCCCAACCTTGAAACTCTAATGAAATACGAATTTTGTAAAAAAAATTAGGATCTAACTTTCTCGTGAAGTAATCCGCCAATAGAGAGTTAACCACAAGTGTAAATTGCATCTGATCATTTTTCCAAAATTAGCAGCAATTCGAAATAGTCTTGGAATCGTACTGTTTTCATTTCCCTCATGAAATTTCACCTAATTAATACTATTAAATTATTAAATTTTTACCATGTAGAAAACATTTTATCTTTAGGGGCATTATCAAAAGGATGTTTTTCTTCTCAAAAAATAGAAATGGCAATTTTCAGTAATAGAGTGAGGGGTAAATTTGTTTATAACCTTTCAATATTTGTATCGCAAAAAAATTTCTCTTATAAAGATTGCATAAAACGTATTTTTTCGATATTTTCTTATAAAATCAACCAGAGCTAAAGAACTGGTTCTAATAGAAAAAAACATAGTTCTTAACACTTCCTGGAAGCGTGTTTTCCGTATTCATGAGAATTACAGAACTCGCTTCGGTCGTTGCATTCATGGAAGAAATGAGAACATTTTAAATTTTCGAAAAATATTGAGCCAAAAGTTCTATTTAATTTAATTACTTCTGGGAATTGGAATTTTTGAACAACGAGAAGCGAATTTAACAATTTTATTGCAAAAGAGTCTCGGCTAGTTCTTCGTCTCAAAATAATACGTTAAGAGTTTTCGTGACCACCTCAAATCCTTTTTTTTAGGTAAAAAAAATAGCAATTTGAGATGGTCTTGAGATTTGCTTGTTTGTCTGTTCTGTATATAATTTTAATGCAATTGAGAAAAAACAAAGCCTTTAGCTTCAAAGGCTAGAAAAGAATATTTATAAGAGATACGAAATGAAAAAACACAGTAATAATAATTAAAATTCCTCTTAATTTTTTGTTATAATAATTTAGTAGTTGAGTCACCAAATTTTCCGATGTTCGAAAATCATGATTTATTTATTAAAAAAAAAGAGTAGGTTCGAGAAAAAATGACCCACTTTATCACAGCTGCAAAAATTGTGTTATACTTATACAAAATTGGAAAAGATAATTGATTAAAGTGTTGGAGCTAATTATATATATCATATTAAATATCGTTGCTTTGTTAAACAGAATTTCTACCAACTAAAACCTGCTTCCGTCGTGACACTAATTGAATGAGATCCTCGCAAATTTGTCTTCGGGCAATCTAAACGCTTGTTTCAAAGGACAGTTAATTAAAATAACGTAGTTAACACTAAGAAAAGTTGGAGGCTTCCTGTCCTTGATACTCTCGTACCATCTGAAGGAAGCGGTACTCTTGGTTCTAAATAATTTTTTGTACACCAGGTGACCGGCCATTTTGCTGCCCCATGCCAAACTGTCGAAGAAGGTTCGCGACCGAGCCCGAAGTAAAAAAACACATAGATAACCACATGAATCCTCATGCGGCGAAAACGCGCCGAGATTCTACGGGTTCCGAAGGAAAACTGAGCAACGGAATGTTGCCAAGAGGTCTAACACCGACAACCGTGGTAAAGCCTGAATTATATTTTCCTCAATGTTATGCCCCGAGCTTCAACCCTCCGACGAGCGTAGCCCAATTCCAGGCTACAAATCCCGAATTTAAGCCGCCCAACGCGTTGCCAACTCAGTGACTAACGGCTAGCTGGCAATTGGGTCCGTGTATTGGGTGACCCTTTGCCAGTGTATGGACTTAACCCGATGCTGTTACTTAAGTTTGCAGCAAAAAGGACTGATCTTAATAGTTAAGTTATATTTATTGGTGATTTCAATAAAATATCGTTACGATATTTTGCTGAGTGATTATCACATGGTGCTGAGAACCACGAGGTTTGGTTCACTGTAACATACGGAATGTAGCACATACACTAACGCGAGTATACAAGCTATACTATAAATATATGTAAAATGTAAAAGTATTTTAAATTTTATTCAGATCGTGTCCTGTTCACATAGTGGCAATACTTTTAAGAAGTAAGTACTTTAAATAAATATAACTTTATTGTTGTAGTTAGATTTTACTCTTATGTGATCTCTTTAATGTAAATTGGCAAGAGAGAATGATAGAACTGTTTGACGGGTTCTAAAAGCATTTTCGCCGCGCCATAGATTTCAAAAGATTTTTTCCTCTCGAAATTTGATCTCTGATTTGTAGTGAAATAACAAGTTTGGGGACTGCTAAAGTACAGGTGGGTGTTACAAAATACGCATAATCATAAAGGTGATGGTGTGAGAACTCATTCTTAACAAGATCCACAGTTTTTATAAATATATATTCTATATACACAATTATTACTTAAGAGTTAAACTTTTTATAGTCGGTCTACACACCTAATTTGAAGCGGTTATTTCATTTTACTTTTGTAAAATTTTGTTCCTCAAGGAACGTGAAACTTTCGACGCAGCGGTTGTAAATTGTACATATTTTATTCTGATCTAGGTCCCGTCAAAACCATCATGTAATTAACTAATGACCAAATCGTTTTGTAAATGTATTTGTTTATATAGATTATTTGTATACGATTACTTTAGTAAAAAAGGATATATATTGAACTGTTTAGGATTTGAAAGTGGTGTGCAGGCCTACCTTTTTTAATTATATGTATATGATATTGAACAAGGCTGTAGCAGCCAGTTTTGTTGAGCTACAAGACTTATATAAAACGTGATAGCATTTAATTAGTTATAAGCCATTTTTATGTATATAATTAAATTTTTAAAATCATTTTTACTAAAATGTGTTAAACCTACTACATAATTGTAAAGAGATAAGGCGAGATTAAGTGATTGTGTGATATCCCAGTTGGGTGACTTTTTGTTAACTCTACCTATACGATAATTTTGATAGGAAAACCATTTTTAGCTGATGCACGCACTCATCGTTCATTTCATCATCGCTCATCCGGCGGCAAGACTGAGAATTTTAACTACATCCCTACTTGTTTTAAATTTGCATTCCCAACTCAACATGTCTGTTCAACAGATACATTCCAGTCCACTCGCAAGTCACTCCTGAAAATGGTTTTCTCGTTTTGTTGACAACATCGAAATGGAATCTTGAGTTGTGATCGTTTCATTCTTAAACTGCAATAAACTTCCATTTCGAACGACGTAGTATAACTACTCTAAATACTCATATTAGTAATAAGAAATATTGTACTAAGTGCAGCTAAAATCAATGAAATTACTTTGTTTCGATGTGTTACTAAAATAAGTTAGCGTGTGTGTTACGGCGCGTTCGAACGAACGTGCTCGAAACAACGCGCTCGATCTCTTCAAACGGAAATGGTATAGAACTATACGAAAAATTATTTAAGTGCCATTGATAGTCTAATAATATTATAAGTTTTTTTGTTACTATGTTTTAACACTGCATTTTAGTATGTTTATTACTCGGCAAATTTACAATAGTAGGTGTCAGAATCAAGCCTAATTTTAGTGTCAAGTTACTGAGGATTCCGGTGATACGTTAATTTAAAAAATCAAAATTCAAATCCTCGGTAACTCTAAGAAACAGTTGTATCAAATAAGAGCAGAGCCAAAAGACTGGGATATTAATGAACAGGGTTTTAAATTGTCTTGTAAATGTTTTTAGTTAGAATATTCGGAAACCTATGCATTTTACGTGTTTGAAACGCCCTAATTTCTGTTTGTGAGACAATCTCTAAATCAAATGTGTCCATCTTGTAGACTGTTTTCAAATGTTTATTTGTATTTTTGAAAGTATTAATATTTTAGTTGCACGAGTCTACAGCATGGACATGAAATATTCGAAAAGTTTATCTAATGGTATATGTGTTTATAAATCGAAACTATTTTGCGTCCAGCGTACTTTGAATAAGAGAATCATTTCAATTTTTTTTAACTACAACTACTCACAGTAACCTCAATAATGCCATTACACAATGACAGTTACTAAATGCTCAACCAATGTACAATAGTCGTATTTTTTTTAAACACATGCAATACAAGTATTTGCTCAAAAGTACAAATACTGTAAATAATAGATACCGGAATTGTTTTATATTATAAATATATTCTAATAGAAATATATGAATTGATTCTCTTTGTATTGCATATTAAATAAATATGAATGTATTTGTTAAACCCAATTTTGTTATCTGACTTCTCCCCAAACCCCCCCGCTACCATCATGTGCTGCTGTCCGAAAGGTGCAGAAATCAACTAAAGTCACGATAGTGCAAGGACTAACGTCGAAAATTGAAACTTCCAACGTTAAAGGCAAAACTCTGTTGATTTGCATATGAAAGTCTTGTCCTCAGCCGTGAAATTGCTTCTGGTGAGTGCGAGAATGGAGGTCTTTATTGAAACCTTTTATAACAAACGTATTAATTTTAGTCATGGTGTCCTTTGTCCGATGCAAATTCAAGCACGGGACAAAGGGGCAAAAACGTTATTACATATAACATTACTAGAACCTTAGTATATTAAAAAACTAGTTCTATAAAACTCGTATTAAGATACGAGTCTAAGCTTGCAGCACCACTGCCTGTCAAGGACGAATCCTGGTAAGTTTAAAACAATTTTCTACTTCGCGTATTAAATACAATTTTTGCAAATAAAATCAAAGTTGAAAACTCAGGAAATTTTGTGGAACTTTTGTTGCAAAATTAGTGTTGCACTCCGCTGGAAAAACGGCAAATTGTAGAAAATGCCACGATTATTTGCTGTCAATGAAAAATTTCTCTATCTCTAATAATAAGTCAGTTTATTATACAGTGACGGCCAAAATAAAGTGGTACAAAGCATTTTTTCAAAAATTTAGTTGTGTAAAGCGGGTGAACGAAGTAGACATGATGATTTTTACTGTAGACTTGACGATGACATTCATAAAACAAATGAAAAAATAGACATCTTTAATTTTTCAAAATGCACCAAAGTCAATCGGTTGATGTTTTTTGTATTAGTAGTACCAATATGTCATGATTTGACAGGCAGCAATAACTATATTAATTTATTACATATTACAATAACAAAATCAGTCTGTACCACTTTATTTTGGTCGTCCTGTATGTATATTGAGGCAAACACTCGATTGTTTTTAATATTGTTTTCATCATCGTCGTTGGAAAAAAAAAAGAAATTTATAATATACAATTGAAGTAGGACGCCTCAAACTCACAGCAACCGTCAAATAAACTTAAAAAAATATATGTATACTATAGGTGCCCTTAACCAAAACGCCATCTTTTGTCTAATTCATAATTAACAAACATCCAGTTTTTGTAGTCTTCAATCGTAACTTTTGGTTACCTTCCACGCAGCCAAGGAATGTATTTCCAGAGATTATTGCCCGTCAAGACTGGAATTTTGTGGCAATTTCCTAGCAAACTCTCAAGATACCTCGCGCTCTTGGTTAGCATCAAAGCACACATTTTAATTCTTAATTAATTTAATACACAATATAAACATAAATAACCAAATGAAACATGATATCTATCTATAGACATGAAATTATTTACAAGGAGATTTCTTCTGGTTCACTAAACATTCCAATTCTTTTATGAATATCTACAGGACGCACCGCAAAATAATACTTGTTTTTGTCGGCAAACTGAGTAAGCGTACACGCCATTGGCAAGGCAAGAGCCTTAACGTCTCCAACTTTCCTCCACATATCAGTACTAGGCATGGCACTAGTTTCTTGATATGCATACAGTTGGTAACTTGCGATGACTTCATACATATCCAGTTCGTATGGCATCTTCCACTGGAGTATTATCCCAGTTTCGGTTTTTCTAATGGTCAAGTGCGGCTTTGGAGGAATTGGCTTAAGTGCTTTATCTGAAGTAACTCGAACAATTGGCGGTGTCGGTAACGGCGCTGGATGCTTATTGGCTGGTTTAAGAACTTTGTTGTTTTGTAGCGCTTTAGGTGGGGCGACGGTTTTAAGTTGAATAGTATTTCCTTGTTTTGGTATGACAGATACTGCCGAACCATTCAGAGCAGAAGCTGGAATGAAAAATCGCAATAAAAAAACGTCTAAAGGTAGGTAAGAATGCAAAGCAAACAATATATACCCTTACTTAAGACTCCATTAGCTGACTGGAAATTGACCACGACAGCTTTAGGTCCCCCCAAAGACGACGCCAGCACATTTTGAGGCGACGACTGTACGACATACATAACTTGCGGAGTGCTAGAATTCACCATAGACGTAATCGGAGATATTTTTCCTTGAGACGTTGCTAATCGGATCCCGGTGGCGGCGTTAACTCGCATCGGGGTGGTTCTTAAAGGAACCGTGATATTCTTTGGAGAAACTATTTTAGTGGGGGTTTTAGTTTTGTCCCGTCTGTCATCTTCATCTGTCAAATCTATTACAGAAGCTGCCGGGGACGAAGTTTTGCTTTCTCCGGGTTTTCTGCTCTGTTGGTTTGGGGTTTTCGAGTCAGCAGAGCCCACTCGACGGTTTTGCAAAGCTTGTGACAACAAAGGAGTGTTGGGTTTTGGCAGTGTCTGGGGCTTCGGCGAGATGGCGACCTATAGAATTACTTCAGTAAAGCCAAGTTATCGTATGTAAAAAACTCACTTGTCTAACAACTGTGGGCGTTACGGAATTCGCAGACACTCTAGGGCTCCGATTTTGAGGCGACTGAGGTTTTTGCCCTGGTGAAGATGAGTTAAGTTGTCTTCTTTTAAGATTAGCTTCGAAAATTGGAGTAAATTTCACTTGTAAACCGACAGATCTTGTTATTTTTAAAGGATTTAACGGTTTTTGAGTTGTATTTTGTTGTTTCAGATCGTTCATTAGCTTCTTGTTAACTATTTCTAAATCTCGAGCCTGTTTTGTAAGCTGCTGAATTTCTTTTCTCATGCTCTCTATTAGTTGCTCTTGTTGTTTTAACTGATGATGGACATCTCCTAACTCGCTCTTATGAACTATAACTTCACATATCTTCTGTACGCAGAATTCTTCTAAGTCGTGCATAGTCAGTCTTTTATTGTGTTTTCTAGATTTCATGAAATCTGATAACGTCAGCAAAGTCTTTAATGGCAGTTTTTCTTTCGGCTTTTCAGTTTCTTTATTTTCGACTTCATTTGTTTGATCAGAACGAGATTTTTTTGTCGGACCATCTTCAGAATCTTCCAATGGTCGCTTTAAGGAACTTCTGGATGAGTCTGGGAAAAATAAATACTATGTCAACCAACAACAAATATATCAATAATTTAACTAGAATATTTTCTTCGGAAGCACTACAGTTCTCATATTGGTCTTTCACTTATGCCCAGAATAAAAAGTTATAGTTAAGCCGCAATCATGGTGATTTTGCTACCAAAAAACGCGTCAGCTAATAAACGGACTTTTTGGTGTGCGGGTTAACTATAGCTTTTTATTTTTAGAAACACCAAGTTTTGAATCTAAGAAATTTTCATTGAACTTATGCCCGGCTTCCAAAAATGACGAAAAAATTTAGCCCCTTGATATATAAATACCTACACTTAAATGAATAATATAAATTATAACTGTATGGTGCAAATTGCTTAAATTTTCAGTTGTTCTAGTAACAATCAAATTCTTTTTCAGTAAGCAAGTCGGTTTCCACAAAAAAAAAACAAAATATTTTGATCTACCTCCACCTAACCTCTATATATATATTTAACTAAAAAAAATAATAATAACAAATAAACCAATTACCACTTTCATCAAGTTCTTCAACCTCTGTCTCTGATAACCACCCAACTTGACGAATAGTTAACTCGTATATATCGCAACAAGAGCAAGGTATACAGATTTTTATAGGTTTCATAGCAGCCATTTTGGAAAATGGCCCACTAAGTTCTAATGACGCCGATTCATCACGAAGGCTACCGTGCGGCAACTGTTTTATAGCTACTTATATACAAGACTTTGTTTAACCAACGCACCGATTTTTTTTTTCATTTCCGCACAAACCAGCATTTTGTGTAGTTATGAAATTGAATATTCTGCTAATAGTTTGAGTTTTTTAACTAAAATTGATGTAATTTCGATTCACGACAATGAAAGAAAAAATCTAACAAAAGTTTTGTTATAGTACGCGCTGTGGCTGTGGTTAGACTTCCGCCATTAGTGACATCGGTAGCTTAGACACCAGATAGTGACATATTATGCCGTGTGTAAGTTACCTAACCTCAAAAAAATCATTTTTGTGTCACTAGTGTCAAAAGCATTTTTTTAGATGGAATCAAAAATTTTAAAAAGCTTTTCAGTTTAGTGAGTATTTAAACTTTATAATTATCGTTCCTTTTTCTAATTTACTTATTACTTTATCACCTCACTCACCTTCGTTGTTCTTCTTTTCCTCTTCAGAAACAGCATCTGTTCCATCAATATCAACTAAATTACCAGTAACTTCGTCTAATCTACACTCTGTCTCACTTTTTTCACTACTTTTCGAAATCTCACTGTCTTTTTGTTCATTGTCTATCACTGGAACAGTTTTACTACTTTCGCTTTCTCCATCACTAACTGCGTCTTTAGTAGCATCACACTCTAATTTCAAGCTCCCCTCTTCAATATCTACATCATCATTTTTTAAGTGGTCCTCTTGCTTATCAATATCCATTTCTTCTTCTTCGTCCTCTTCGTGGTTATCCTTCTCGTTGACGCACTCATCATCCATCTTCTCCTCTGTTCTATCATCAAAATCTTCTTGTTCTTCCTGGTTCTCTTCAGGATGTGCTTCATTGTAAGCGCTTTCAGCGTTGTCTTCTTCTGCGTCTCTAATTATACTAATATCGAATAAATCTTCAGAGTCTTCGTTATGCTTTGGGAAATCATCGGTTTTTTCATCTTTACATGCCTCATCGGATGATTTGTCCTCTTTTTCTTTTTGTTCTTCGTTGGTACTATCCTTTTTCGCATCGTCTTGCACTGGACTATTGCTGTCTCTGGATTCTTCTTCTTGTTTGTTAACCTTAGCTGCACTATCTGAACTATCTATTGCACTGGCGTCGGCAGCACCAGAATGTTCTTCTATATCTACTTTAGGAACATCACTCTCCTCAACAATATCACTTTTATCTTCTTTCGCCACATCAGCACTTTTTACATCACTTTTTGAACTTTCTCCTTGTTTTACGGTCGGTTCTTCGGAACTGCCTTTCGAATCAATGCCGTTTTCGACTGGTTTAACACTAGACACCTTTTCTCCTTTTGATTCTTTTTTCTCTTCATCTTCATTTAACAAACGTTCTTCTAACTGTGAATCTATGTTTTCTAAAGCTGCAGGCGTGCTTTCGAATTTGTTCAAGATTTCGTCTTCACTTTCAAGACCATTTCCGTTTCTGACTGGGTCTTGAACTTCTGAAACAGAACCAAGTTAAGAAAAAAAATTGAGTGGTGTGAAAAAAAAGATTTACTTGAATCTGACTCGTCGTCATCTAACGGGAGATGAAAACTTTCTTCATCGGAGTCCTTGTCCTCTCGATGTTTGTAGGTATCAAATACTTCCAGAGTCTTGGTTAGGGTCGTCATTTCTGATTGATTATTCATACAGTGTTCCAGTGATGGCATCATCACTAAAAAGGACTCGGTTAGTCATGGAGTTTAAAAAGAGGAGAAAATATGGGAAGCGGCGTGAAAATGTGATAAGATTGAAAGACTACAGAAATAGAAGCACATCGGGCGTTCCCCAGAACACTGTGTTGGGTCCCTTGCTTTAGATTCCCGATGATACTAACAGATAATTTCAGGTGTACAAGTCAAAAGTATTTCAGGTTCATCCACTCCGTCTTTTCGTTTCCGTCTTTTATTCCGTGTACTTTTCGGGAAAATGCAAGGAACAGCGTCCTCTGATAATCTAGGAACTTTCAATTCATACTGAAAATGTCTTTTCGTATTGACGTTCATTTAATATACGAGAACTTACTGAATAATATTCAGTTTCAACAGATCTTATGATGTCTTCATCTTTGAAATGTTTAGCACATACCACATCCTTTAGTGTTAAAGATCGATCTTTTCGTGCTATCGCATTCTGCCATTTCTCGATTTGTGTTTTACGCACGGAGAAGACGGATACTTTTTCCTTATTGTTGTGGTAACCGCTCCTACAGTTAGGAACGAAACATTTTTTTCCCATATTTTAGATTGAATGAGTGGCGAGTAAGGTGCATGACTATTTTACGGTTTTATCCCACATTTTACTTTTCGGATAACGAGAGTGACCCCTGAAACAAAAAGGTGCGTTTATCGAAGGTTCCGGATTGGGGAGAGAGATATAAGTGGACACTTTCACAATGGACGATGAGGAACAGCACGTTAACCGAAAAGAAAAACATGGGATACTCAAACTCTGTTATATAATAGTCTCGAATTTTGTATGCTGACATGGATTTTTTTCAGACCTTTCACAGTTCGGACAATCGACATAAGGGGGGCAAAAGCCTCCAATGAAATGTTATTAATTACCACTTTCATCGGGTTCCGGAACCTCTGTCATTGATAACCGCCCAATTTCACGAAGTTAACGTATATATACCCCAACAAAAACAAGCTATACAGATTTTTATAGGAGCCATTTTCGAAAAGAGCCTACTATGTTTCTCAATTAAAGTTCTAAAAACGGCAATTTATTACACAGGCTATCGTGCGGCAACTGTCTTTTTTTTCTATTCTAGTTCTATAACCTAACCTTGTAAGTTATCTAAAAAAATACTGAAAACAACGCACCAAATGCATCAAAATAAGTACCTTACATCGTGCAATTCAAATTAAGATAAAATGTAAGTAAAAGGTTTTTCTATTGCGAATAAGCTTCTCGTGTTTTTTTTTAATTTACAACAGCTATTGGTGTAGTTATGAAATTGAATATTCTGCTATAATTTACGAGTTTTTTAACTAAAACAGATGCAATTTCGTTTAACTACACCAAAGGAGCAGATCTAATCATTTTTTTTTTTTTTTTTGTAATATAGGCAAGCTGTGATTATACTTCCGTCATTGGTGACAACGGTAGCTTAGACACCAGCTAGTGACATATTTTGCCATGCGTAAGTTACCTAACCTCAAATTTCATTTCATAGTCATGTCAACTTTTTGAAATCATTTCTAACTCGATCGGAAGTACGAAAAAGAATGATAATAATTCTTGACTCAGTCAGCAATTATTGATATTACAGCGTCTTTGACATAGCAAACGTATTTCTACGACTAATTCATCTGTGATGTCATTTTTGTGTCAGTACTGTCTGTAGTTAACCAAAAGAAAAATATAGGATGTGATACAATAATCAAATATTTGTGTTGACATGGAATTTTTCAGACTTTCCAATTATAAACAGTTCAAACAATTCAATCAGTTTTCCAACATTGTAAAGGTCGTAAAACCCCCCAACGAAAAGTTTGTTACCAACAAAAACAAGCGCTTTAGTTATAAACTTCTGCCCAACGGCTTCGGTTATCGACCGACCAAACTAGATTTTTATTCCCTTTTTATAAAAAAAAAATGTAAGTTTATTAATTAGTACTCCATAGAGAACCGAAAAATATAAACAACTGAAATAAAAAACAGAATGAACCAATAAGAGCGTAATTGCTATATTGCTTTATATTTCTAATTTATTCACATCCTGAGAATTAAGTACTAGATATAGTTATCGTCATTCACACACGTTTTATTGGTATAACCCCCCTTGCATCCCGCTGACTGCGCCACTGTAAAAGGACGCCCTTCAACCTTCCAAGCCCTCATACAACTTAGAGGTTAACTCCATGCCAACCCGGCGGTTATCGACCGCGTTGGCCAAATTCCAATAAAACACGATTTTGCCCCAAACACAAAATTGCAATCATATAACTGTTACGTTAAAATGTAAAAACAACTTAACCGACTTCGCCCCCCCCCCCCCTCCATCCACTTTTCCAAAGTTTCACTGTACATATTTTTGAAACATAAAACAGTGAAACTTATTGACATAAAACAAAATTTTAACAAAATAGAGATAAAACGGATCCGAATACAGATGTAGACAAAGAAAACTAAACTTAAGGTTAAATACTCTGAATCGTGTCAACGACCTTACCGAATGATTGAAATATTTCCAAAAAGTACTGAAAAATTTGTAGAAAAAAATATACTCTATATATCACGATATGACTACTTGACACTAATTCTGGCACTGTTACTCCCCCCACCCCTCCAACTGGCGCACTGAATTATGGGAGGACATAATATATTCTTCACGAAATATAGCACTATACTTTTACTCCGTACCATGTTGTGGATCAAAATCTAGTTGTTTGTGGATTTTTTCTCAACATCGCTTCGAGTAGAATAGCAACGGCAAAATAGTCACGAGGAAAGTTAGAGACTGCAGAGCAGATCCGATTTTCTACAATGCTGCATTCTACTTTTATTCGTACACTGCGCGTGCGTAGCAACCATGAATAAACCTGCTTCTTGGTACGAAAAACATAAGAAAATACTATAGTTTTTTATCATGTTTTATCCCTTTGTTTTCTTCATTACATAATTTCGTGTCGAGGCGGAATTGCATGGTCGAGTTAGCACAGTGAGTTGGTGGAATTGCAAAAACCCAACTTAGCCCCTTTGTGGTAAAATCCGGGATTAGAACGAGCAGTTTTTCTTTCAGATTTGGGGCCAAGTTAAAGTACAAATTGTGATATACGAATATCCTGCAAACGTGGGTGTGGACGATAGCCAAGTTGACGCTCGGCTAGAAAGTCCGCGATTTAGTACGCTGGACATAGACGGGCTCGGCGTTGAAATTATTTTCTTTAAACCCGCACCTACGTTTTTTCAATTTTGGGAAACTCGTTTTTCTTCTCTGTTAACTAAACGACGATAACGGGAGATAATGAGAAAAAAAAACAGAGGCAAAAAGGCACCTCGGAATCAATACTCGCAGACAACGATTCGGGGCTAGAAAAAACCAACAAAATCAAATAAAATCATCTCAGAAGAGTGCATCCCAAAATTCGAAACTGAACACGAAACGAAAAAATCGTTAGAGATGTTATGAAGGTCGAACAAAAGCTACGCATGCGTACTCCGTTGACCTCATATTTAACGTTTCTTGTTTCAAATAACCAAATTGTCGACTGATTAGGTCACTGTTCATTACAATGATAAGACAAAACGTTAAGAAAAAAACTGGGGGGCTATTTTAGGCGTGTTCACCTTAGGTGCTATTTTTAACTCGACCTTCTTGTTGCAGGAAGATGACTTTCAGAAACGTTGATATTTTTTTTATCTTTTGATCACGTTTGGGGAGGAACCCACTGGTGAACCACAATGGAAAAAGTTCTCGTTGTAAAATTTGATTTTTAGCAGGAGATTTGACCCGACCCCCCAGCGCCCCTTTCATAAACGAGCTATATCGAATACTAGAACTAGATTTAATGTCACAAATCTGTATAGATCTATTTCCACAAGTATGTTAATCTAGCACTAGTATCTTTAATTATTTTAAAAAAATAATAGTGGGGGGCTTTGGAGTAAATTTGGGAAAATCCTCCATCTTGAATTCTTTTGTTAAATGACTCATTACGAAAAAGGAGGCGTTGCGCTACGTTATGCGAATAACGCGTCATCACGACGCAATAGAATGTCGCTACTCCCCTTCGCGATCACAATGGAACATTCCACTTCGCTGGGATATACTCTTTTTGATTTCTTTGTATTTTAGGCCCAATGTACTTGTCTTTGAAAAAACAGATACGAAAAGGTCACCATTTGGTGTGCCCCCACATGAAGTATATTTTTGTACCATGAGCGTGTGTTTTTGTACCACGAACCAAACATCCAAAATCTGGAAAAATGAGTCTTCATGTAAAAAATACGTCTTGTAAAAAAGTGAGATAAACGAGCTACCAAGCGCTCCAATAAACAAATGTGAAAATGCACCACACTAAATACTGAACTATCGGAACCGTAACGCTCTGTGAAATATTGCCATCCGATCAAAAAACATAAGGACCATAACGCATCGCATCTACTCTTTTGATAAAATCGATATCGAACTTGATTTGTTTTCAGATCGAAACTACGGCCCTAAAGACCTACTCTGAACATGGACCTACTCAAATAATAATAATAAACCTAATTAATTCAACCCTCCTGAATCATTGACATGATTTTTTTTTCTGCCTGGTAAAGTCAAAATATAAGCCCAAAAACCAAATATACTCTTCTCCTGGATTGACCAAAATCGCAGCCAGACCGGTCGAGTCCATTCGCGAGTCGTAGGGGAGAACGGTACAGTAATACGGTAGAGAGAGCGGTTCTGTTTTTGCCGCAACTCTGCAACTTTTGATCCGAATTACCTCCCACAGATATAAATATTTGTCCAAAAAACTCCCGTACGAACTTCCCCCGAAACGCCGTGAAACGAAAATTTGCATCCGGGAATACCGCCATCTTGTCCATTTTTTCCAAGGACAACGCAAGTCAATACTTAGTAACCAAGGACACGTAGCATATATGATAAGATAACGGTTTTGGAAACACCGGATATATTCTACCCTTGTTTTTAACCCAAAATTGTAGCCTTATGTGGGGATCCGCGATGTGGGACTAAAAATATCAATTATTCCCCCTCAGATGTTGCATTTATTTGAGGTTTCTAAAAAAACGTGCATACGTAAAAATGATTAAATGTCGTTTAATTCGGCTTTAAGCCCACATCTGTTTGTTTTTGGAATGGCCTTGAACTAGAGTAGTCAACCCTCATGAGGTGCTATTCGATGAAAATAAGAAATTGCTGTCATTCTAGAACTATATAGGAAGACACCAAAATATTTTCCCAACTACTGACGTCATAATTTTAATTATTTTGACTTTCTACGAGCTTCTACGCAACGTAAAGCTGGCAGCGTCGCATGAGGTAAATGAACGCGACTCCCCTGTCCGACCAACTTGAACTCGTCGTGAACATACAGTACATACAGTACAACAAGATGGCCGCCGCGGAAAATTTCTGTTTTTTCGAAAATAAAAATGTACATTTTGAATAAATATGAAATGGGAAAAATTAAATTATCGCCAAAAAATATACTTAAAAAAGCGACTAGAAAAACGGATTCTACAAAATATATAGTCGAAATTTGAGACGAGGACATATAGAAATCACAACTTTAAAAATATATTTCACGATGTTCATATGATTTCTCGTGGTCGATTGCGATTGAAGGTTAGAGTTTTAGGCGGCCCCTGTAAAAATGGCCCTTATTGGTTAAGGTTTTCTATCAAAAATAGAAAATATTGTTTATGGTGATTGAGAGAGTTTTATTAAAAAAAAAAACTGTATCTACCTCATCGCATTAAGGCGTAATTTAATTACAAACAAGTTGAATAAACTATAATTTATTTGATAAATGGAAATAAATATCAACTAAAGCTACCAACAAAATATTCAATTAAAAGCTTTGTGAAAAGATCTGTTACATTTCCTAATCGTGCTACAATTCAATCTTATAAATCCATGCTAGCAAATGTATGGAATTAACGAATTATTACGAGAACTAAAATATTCAGAGTTTAAAAAGTGTATAAAAAAATCACACAAATATTAAACCGTAGATTAAAAAAACAAAATATTAGACGGTCTTCCAATTCCATATACTTCATTTTTTAATGAAGTTGAAGTATGAAATAATAAGGTAATAGTACTAAATCAGAAAACCCGATAAGTTCTAAAATAATACAAAACAATATTTTCTTACAAATCTAGCAGTCTGACGCCATTTAAAAAGTTTCACACTTAACCTTATCACCTTATCTTTCTGTAAATAAGTGGGTACAAAAACACATGAATGTTATTTGTTCCAGAAATGAGATAAAAGTGTAAAGTTTGCTACTGCTCGTGCGTTACTATCCCTTCCGAATTCTAGTACTCCGCCATATTGAAAGTTTGACTTTCTAGTATCACCGATAAATGCATACACTTTGAAGTGCTAATATCACTAAGAATACTTTCTAAAGGCCTAAAATCAAAGTTTTAATTAGGTGATGACATATAATTCCGTACCCTTCGTAGTATGAACGAAAACAAAGCTCGTCATCGTTCGTGTATGTTCGACTCGATACTATACCCCCACCCAAATCTAGAACTCCGCCATTTTGAAAGTGTCCCTACCTAACCTCACTTTATCTTTCTAGTATGAAATCGCTAATTAAACTGCAAAAAACATCACGTTAGTATGGTACAATTTGAGCGGTAAAAATGACAGTTACGATGTCGGTGGAAGAATATGATAATGAAAGTTTTTTTTTTTTAAACTTACCTCAGCGAATTAGTTGTGTAACATCTGCGTACTTTTCAATTGTCCGCGTAAAACATCAAATTCACATTTCGTAATAGGTATAGAAAACACGAAGTGCCGCCACTATCGCTTTGACTGTTCGCCGTACTCTCTGTCATAAAAAGCGATGTCGAGAAAGACTGAATCAGCGGTGTTGCCAAACGTTGGAACGGTGCTATCCGGCTACGGCGCAGCGAGTACGCGCCTTGTATTGTACCCTATTCTGATAAATGTTTAGCAATTGGACGTTGTTTTGAGTTTTTATAAAGAATATTTCTTCTTCTGATCTCTCTCATGATGGATTTTTTACAGTTTGCATGACTCGCGGGGTCGACGTATCCAATTAATACGTCTATTATACATCGATCAATTGCTTGTGCATCATTCATTAATTCACCTACACCGTTCTATATCTTAACAAGACCAGAGAAGCAATTCGAAAAGCGAATAAAGATAGAGAAGGACACAGTAAAAATAGCAATATTGAGCTCCCTCCCATCACCTACTTCTATCAAGACCCCTATCTATAACACCGATCGATGCTGGCAAAATCTTTGGCAAATTACAAGTTCTAGCTTGTTCCCTGTTTCTATTTCTTTTTGATATAATTCTTTTGCTACCTGTCCTGTGATCATATTTTCACAGTCAGCGTCAGCTAACCTTCATCATTAATAATAGACAGTTCCTTCAACCAGAGGGGTGACATTTTTTTCTACTTCAAGAACCGGAATTGATCGAAATTGCAGCACCAAGAAAAATTACAACAACAGCGCATGTCCCATGTCCTGACGTTGTTATCAGAAAAGAAAATTCGCTACCTAGGCAGAATAGACAGAATGATAAAAACGTTTGTAGGTAATACCGAAATGTCCAAAAAAAATTCGTCTAGTAACTTAATTATCCAAATTTTGAGATTTTTCACTTAAAGGTGAAATTAATTTAATTCCTCTAAAGGTGCCCCCCAAATTAAGAGGAAATTTACCAAGCGACGTTCACTTTCCCAGTTATGCTCGATAAACACGGTTTTATCAGACAACGAACACGTGTCTATTTGTCTCCAATTATAAATTTTTGAGACAGCTGAAATAGTAGCCCGTAATAATAATAAATTAATGAAAATTTAATGGTCTAGAAACCTATTTTAAGTAACCTGGATATAACTGCATTACAAAATTTCTCGTCGCACTTCTAAACTGGGTTACGAAAAATAAACATTACGGTTCCACGTAAATTGTTTTAAATTATATAAACACCCCAAGGTATTTTAAATATCACGATCAAGCTTGGATCATTTTCCTTGGAAGCATTTAACCATAATTTCAAATTTCGCGCCGTTTTTTAACTGTATATTTTTAACACAAGACACGTAAAACCGACAACAGTTTTTTTTTGGTAATTTGCTATTGTAACGTAGCTATTACGCATTCAACTCGTTAATGACCCAAAATCTAGGAACATTTTTTCGGTTGGTAGTAAACATTGAACAAATGTCAAATGTCAGTGTGAGTTTAAGGTTAAAGCTTCAAGGCAGATACAGAAAAATTTTATGGACAGCAAATTAACAGTGGCAATCTTGGAACACTAATTTTGCAACTAGGTTTAGTCTAGTTAATTCAAATTTAAAATGTCAACTTTGAAATAAAAGTTTCAACTGTCATGAAAATTCTAAAAATATCAAATTTGATATTATTTGTAAAAAAATGTATTTAATATGCAAATTAAAAAAAAATGCATAGAAAAAACTCGTTTTATAAACTTAACTTAATCATTTTTTGAGTGTGAATGTACGGAAGAAAATATTTAAATCTTATATTAAGAAATTAAAGAACTGTTTTTTGTGTTTTGAAATAGCTGGATTTCAGGTAATTACACAAAAAAGTAGAAAAATTCCAGACCTGTTTCTAGTAAATTAATATCCTGTTGTTTCTGGAATTGTAGTAATACTGTGCGTACTAATAAAATTAGTGGATTTTCATCTTCACCTTTTTTTCATAAGAAACATTTCAAATATGCAACATGAGAATTAATCGACTTTCTTCATTCAACAGTTTGTGAAAATGTATAATATTTTTTATACAAAACGAAAATTCTTGGGACTCTCATTGTAGGTTAGAATGCAATTAATTTTTCAAGAAGAATAGATCTATATTACAAAACAATTAGAATGTCCAACAATACGATCAATAGATGGGTGTTATGCACGTATTCCACTATACTAGGATTCCTCCTGCCGCAGCTATTATTTAAATAAAATTTGTTTACACTAGAATAGTTTTTTCACTGTTTGAAAACATTTGTAATTTTGGTGAATGCGCCAGGTTCAGAAATGTATTAAAATTCTTTACACTTTACTTCAAGACAACGCAAAGGCAACAAAGATGTTGTTTTATGAAATAAATACCAAGAAATTAGCTAAAAATGATAACAAAAATTACTATATAATATTACCTTGGGTGACAAATTAGTATTTTTTTGTTGGAAGATTGGCATACTAGCCTACCAATTTTTTAGGCATTTAACTCGAAAGTAAATAATTTTTGCGGAATTAAATTCCATAATATAAATATTGTCGATAACTAATTTTTTTATCGTTTTCGAAACAGTCAGCTTCTGTAGATGACGTATAATAACATTCCAAGTATAACTGGTTGCATACACTAAATTAATTAAAAAGCTTTCGTTGAAAGTCGTTTGAATCCGCTCACAGACACGTGACATTTTTTGACAAATGGTTTTCAACCTTGACAGAAAAGATCTAGGTTATATCACCTTTCCTATTAGTTTTTGTTTTATGTAGATTTATTTGTATACTGTTGCAGGACACTGCGAATAGAGGAAAAATATCGAAATATATTTAAAAAAAAGTTAAAAATACACCATGTTATGCATGAGAAGTAGATGCGGCCACAGTTTAAAATTAATGGTAAGGTGCAAATATCGATTGTTTTGTTATTAAAATCCCAATTGTAGGTTCAGTGGTCACGCTCGAATTCTTCAGTAGATTTTCCTGAACTAAGCTTCCAGCCAAAGCTCTCTCCTGCAGATCAGGAGAAAATTTTGGGGACACTGAATGAATCAAATGGCAGTAAATTATCAAGGTGAATACTTTTTATGTCTGTTTCATTAAAATGTAGTCTTTATGGTCTCATTTTGCACACTTAAGGTGCCACTTTAACGTGCTAATGAAATTAAGTCATTTATTTCATGGTTTTCACAAAATATGAGTGGATAAAAAAAATAGTGAAATCTTTCTACATCACAATTTTTTTTTTTGGCTTCTTTGATTTTATAATTTTTAATGAAATTAGACTTAGATGAGTTGTTATATGAATAATTGGGATCTAGTGGTTACAGCTCAAACTTTTCAGCTTAAATGTTGCCCAAAGCAAAATAAAGAGTCTAGAAAGCTATAAAAAGAGAAAAGGACCTTTCAAATCGTTGGATGAGCTCTTAGAAGTTGATGGTGTAAATATGAAGACGCTAGAAAAACTATGCATGCAAATAATTGCGGATGTACCCATTCAAAACATCAAATCTGTAAATAATGAGAAGAAAATCAAACAACTCTTAGTCCCACCACTGCCAGCACACGTAACAAATGTACGTTTTTTTTTACTTTGAATTTCAATAACAGAACAAATCATTTTTAGACACTGAATTCAGCAGTTGGAATCCACGTGGCCCCAATGGGTGTTAGTTGGGCTAAAATAAGAAAATCTACCAATGCTCTTGAAAGCTGGGGTCATCAGGACTTTGGAAGCCTTCCCAAAAAGCCGTGTTCTACAGACATATTCAAATTAGTATTCATTCCCATAATTAACGAAAAACTTCTCATTCAGAAATTGTAGGCGATAACCATCCTGAGCCAACTTCCAACCGGCGACGTGTACATTTTTGAAGGTAGCAACAGTATGAGCCCTCAAACCCAAAAACAACCCTCAACAGTGACTTCTTATACGCTGCAATTAGAATTATCTTCAATGTTACTAGCGCTCATCAACACCAGCACTCATCACAACAAACTTTGTCAAGATGATTTAACAAAATATGATTTGTTAGAGAACTGTGTGTATTTTTTAAAAGCGAAAATGGCAGCAAGGTATGTGGGAATGAATATTCCAAAATTTCCGTTTTCATTTTGAAATTTTAGATTGTTTAGAACTTTGGTTGGAAATGAATGTGTTTCAAATACAGCTACAATACTTCATTTACTGGGAGAAGAAAGTGGTGCTAATTTAGTTTTGCCATGCAGTTCTATTCTTGCAGATCAGCAATTAAAAAATGCCTATTTAGCTCAGTCATCTGCGCAGAAAGAACTTCTTGGGCAAGCTTTAATGCTGACGGTTGCTTTCACGGATCTCTGTGTTAAGAAGAATCCAGAGAGTATTAAAGCGCTAATGCCTGGGAAGAGATAATGTAAAGCTTTCGAGAATAAATTTTCTAAGTGCATAATGGTTATTTATTACACAAGACGGTAATGAATCACTTTAACCATTTTTTTTTCACATCGTTCGTCGTGTATAATACACTTTTTTTTCTAAAGCAGATTTTAAAGAGAAACTTTGATTTTAATGTATTAATTTGAAAAATAAGCACTCATTCATCGTGATATCCAAAATTGGATGTTATAGAATTTTTGTTATAAACAAAGTGAAAAATGTAAAATGAGGATTTAAACAGAGAAGTTTCCAATATTGACGATCAACAATCAATAATGATTGTCTCACCTATTGATACTTCGGCCAAGAAAGATCGGTCGCATTTTTTGCAGCTGTCATCCCAAAACATGCGAGGCACTGCTTTTGCCGCTCTCCAGTTACGATGTTGGCAAACACAGTGCTGATCTTGTCACGGTGACAACGGTAGGAACATCAGAATGTTTAAAAGCCATGAAGGTTATAGATCAAACACTACCTACCGTTAATTGTAAGTTTAATATTTATTCCAATAAATAATTAATAATTGTTTTTTTTATATAAAAAGATTTTGAATTTAAAATCTAAAGAAAAATTGCTTAAGCATGAGAAGATTTTAACTTTTGGAACTCTCCAAAGATGGACAGAACACAGAAAATCATAAAGTTTTAATAACCGAATAAACTTGTTCGTAAAACAATGCAACTTATAAACGAAATTTATTGTTTCAGTTTAAGCGTAGTTGTCCTACTTTCATCTTTATGGTGGAAATTTAGTCTGAAACTCCTCTTAAATAAATAAAAAGCCTCTTTTGATCCTGCTTGCACTAGCATTAACATAAGTAAATCGCTACAAACACGTTGTAGCCGCTTTTAATTATAAATATGGAGTGTGCGCTATAATTTCGTCAAACTAAATTTTAACAACTTATTATTGCAAATATTGTCTTTAGAAATTACAAAACCCATCTCCTAGGGGAAAAGAGGCATAAAAAGTTAATTAACATTTTTTAAGATACTGTCATAATAATTCTATCATAAAATCTATATTTCGTGTCAGCCTTATACTTTCTTGTATTGTTTTGAAACAGTAAATATAATTGGGCTTCAGCCTACAACCGACGCAATAATATCGATCAGTGCGGCACCGACGACCTAGAGTATTCAACCTTTTGCCTTGGCGCCACTGGAAAATTATCAAGACGAAATCGGTCTAACAGAACACCAAGTATAAAAAGTTAGTGATTTCTGGTTATACGAAAAGTGATTTTTGATTGTGTTTTTCAAAATGAGTAGACACACACGATATCGTATCAATGTAAGTATTCAATTCCAATCATTTTCTTTATGATAGGTACCGACCTTTGAAAGATTGAAGCATGCAACATGAGCTCATAACAAAAACAATTCACACCTTTTGCAACATAAATATTCCCGTTTCCTTTTCTTATAGTCAAGTGTTATTACTTAACCACACTGTTGATTTACTACCTTGTATACTCGTATTAATGATCGCAGCACATATCAATACTAATGTTTTATTATTTATATCAGCTGCTAACGAAGTTGTTTGCAGATTTGCTTGAGAAAATTATTTTGTCAACATCTTTTGTAAGCCAGAGTAAGATGTTGAAAGGTAAAACGTTAAAAAAATTTACCTTGCCGAGAGCTACCATAATTCATAACCAAAGCTAAATCTATATGGACAGGTGTTAAAAAATACCTTGACTGTGTTGGAAAAATATAAACAAGGTAAAAAATAATCAGATTCAAAGAAAATACTAACAATTAGTTACTTTAAGACGACTTCATCTTCGCATTATGCCATTTTCAAACAAACTACTACTGTGCCTGTAGTGAATGAAAAAGAACGACAATAAACCTAAATTCCGAACCGACACATTTAAAAAAAACATGATGAATCAGCGATTATTTCGCTCGTCGAGACTAAACGTGATGAGTTTGAGGCTGACCTAAATTTTAAACAACTAATTACATCTTTATTATCATTTTATAACATATTTCGACGATAAATTCACAAATGTAAAAACCACAGAATGATAAACCACATTTTTGGCAAAACATTAGTTTGACGGTTAATAAAATGAGTCATGTTTATAATAAAGTATTGAAAATATACGTTCACAGTGCCGAAATGAGTAATATACAGTGACGGCCAAAATAAAGTGGTACAAGTCTTGGAAAGCATTTGTTCAAAAATTTAGTTGTGTAAAGCGGGTGAACGAAGTAGACATGATGATTTTTATTGTAGGCTTAACGATGACATTAATAAAACAAATGAAAAAAATGACATTCTTTAACTTTTTAAAATGCACCAAAGTCAATCGGTTGATGTTTTTTGTATTAGTAGTACCAATATGTCATGATTTGACAGGCAGCAATAACTATATTAATTTATTTACCAGGTGGTGTAAAATAAAATGAAATAATATCATTTCGGTATCAAGACATTTTCAAATGAGTAGGTACATGTAATCTCGAGTTTCATCTCAATACTAACTGTCATTAAAAAATTAAACAAGTGAACTGGTTTTGGTAGGCACAGTAGTTCAATGTATGTATTAATTTTTGACCCATATTACAATGACAAAATCAAACTGTACCACTTTATTTTGGCCGTCACTGTACTTAAGAAAATAACACTAACATAAAAAATATTGTTTTTATTAATAATTTCTATTATTATTTTTATTATAGACATTAATAACACTCCGGAATAAATTCATCATTCAGGGCCATGTAATTTATTTGTCATCTAAACTATAAAACCTAAAATCACCATGACAATGTTGAACCGCGTCGACTATTTATAATTTATAATTTTTTATATGTGCTAACGTAAATAATTTAAGAGCTGTCGTTATAAACGTTAAATCTAAAATTTGTTTTAAGGCAGACAGGTTCAGTTTCGGAGTATACATTTTTTTCTTAGAGAATTGGTCCACTGTTAATGATTGTGTAAAACGTTAAATTTGTGATTAATTTGTTCTGTTTATTACTTTATTGATAAATTGTTGCTTAACTGTATAAAAAATTATAAAACCTGTTCAACCTATAATTGGAATTTTTTTTAAATTTCGTTTCCATCGAGTTATAATGAAAATTTCAATGAAAAGCAGATATTAATAATCACAGTTTCCGCATTAAATTTTTGTAAAATATGAAAAAAAATTAAAAAAAAACATGCCAATATAGCAAAGTAAGGTCTTCTCCATGTTCTACCAAAAGATGGCTGACGACCTAATCCCAATTTTCTAGACGTTTTCTTATTTGGGTTTTTGAATATTACCAATATAATATCTCTTCTATCCTTAATATTATCTAGGACCACTAGAATTTTCACCGTGCATCACGAAAAGACGAAATTTGAAAAAAACTTCGGTTGTTCAAAACAATAATTGTTTCTAGCGCAACAAACGTGAATTATGAATTTTGTAAAAATGATGCCCACAATTTGGAGTTTTTTGTTGGTATCGCCGAGGGTATTATGAAAAGTATTGAGCGATATTCGGCCAATACGCAAATAACAGACGCGATTGATTTGTTTGTTTGTTATTGGCAAGTTATCGGCCTCATGACGCTAATAACTTTAACATATAAATTAAAAATAAAAGCTAACACATGCAGTTTTCAAGAAATTTGCTTTTTGTCATTAGAAGTAACTGTTCACATTGTCATTGTAGAACCTTCTCTGAAGAAAAGTAAGAAAACTAAGGTTTACTTTTCTCGCTCTGGAACAAGAAAAAGAAGTTGAGAGAAATTTTAATTGAAGAAACAGTTGGAATCCAAATAGGTAAAAACTTGTATGTGGAAAAAATAATGGAAAGTATGAAACTGAAAAAGATGCAATAAAATATAATCAAGCACACATAAATCAATTACAATTATAATTAGGAAGTGGAAACCTGATATCAACAGAGAATATAGGTCATAATAACAACTTCATGTTTTTTACATTATTTGTGTATATCTATTTCTTTTGCCAATTTCTTTATGACTTCATTAATCAACAAAGTCAAATTTTTCTTTAGTGTATGAATGAAAAAAAAAGTAGTGTATAAATGAAAATCATCCTGAAATATCGACATTAGCGCTTGAAGCTGTTGCTAGTTTATTACCCTCGAAACGACGAGATAAATATGAGAAGACCTACAATATTTTTAATTCCTGGAGGACTTCAAAGAATGTAAGGAATATCGACGAAGAAGTTTTCATGAAAAGGGTAGTTTCCGGAACACATTTATAAATTTTCAAGTTTTATCTTTATATTTGATGACAGGCTGAAAGACTAACATCTCCCACGCTGAACTCAACATATTCCATGTTCAAAAGTACGTTGAGTGTAAAAGAAATCGATGGAATTTTGGAGAGTTCCACTTATATTTAAAGCGGCAAAATGAGGGAAATGGAGCTAGAAATCAAAAATTTCATCGGAGGATGATGTGTCAAAATTTTTGACAGAAGCTGATGGTACCTATCTGCGGATTAAAATTGGGTCTGTATGGTGCATGTCGTAAGGAGGAGCTAAGAATGTTAAAAGTGGAGGATATCGAGGATACCGGCTGCATTTTGGTTGACACCCTTCATGACAAGGAAGAAGCGTTATGACGGAAACAGTAGGAAATCATCAAGATTCTTCATATGCACAGTGCAAGCAGATGGGATCTCGAAGAATTGCCTATTTTTTGGAACATTGGACTCTGTCTACGTCGAACGACAACTACTTTTCTTGCTGAGGGTGGAGCTCACATCAAGAGGCTCGAAAGTAATGGAGGATGGCTCCAGAAGAAAGAATTAACCATAAAATGACGATTTAGAATCGGCCATTATAAGATTTTGCCCTAGAACCTACTGAATTACAATTGGCTGCTGCACGTGGCGATCCATCATCTTCTACATCAAATGGAGGACTTCATCAGGAGGTTTTATCAAAATAGACACTATCATTTAATGATTTACAGTTAACAGTGTACAAATATAACTTTCTCTGACGTTAATAGTTGTTCATTTTGTTGATATACAAAAAATATACTTCACGATTTGTATAAGGAAATGTAGTCATTGAGTACTCTATTAAAAATTTTGTCTGCTGGAATATTTCTAGAACTCTTATTGTCTACTGGGAAACTGAATCTTTAAAGAAACGTTGAAAACTACAGCGGAAATTTTCATAAAATTGTGTACAAACACCACAAGAAGAAATGACTCATTTTAACAAAATGTAAACAGCAAACAATTCATTAAAACAGTAAGACAAAGCAAGGAATTTAAATAGTCGACGTGACTCCCTCGGATCACGTCCCATCATTTTCCATTGGGTGTAACATATGCACCCAGTAATACATTGGTAGTTTTATTCTAACGAGGTGTATATCGTGTATTTATCAGCAGTTAGAAAATTGTGAAGGAGTAGAGGTCAGAACGTGGCAGCAGTTGAGTTGTAGTGACTTAAACACGAATTTAGTAAACAACATTAATCGCTCGCCTTAAAAATAATGTGTATTGAACGATATTTTGAAGTGTGATTAGTATCAAAAGTGACTGAGTGAATTTAGGTTTCTTTGTTGGTGAATCTAAAGTAGGACAACTATTTTCCAGGTAGAGTAAATATCGTTTTTGGGGCCACAAACGAACGGGTTTTGGATGTGACCTTTATTGGCATGTTTTTACTATTAACTGTAGTATTTAGTCGAGATTTTTATGCGAGAATTTTAGTAATTATCGGAGACAAAAATTATACACTCCTTGTGGCACGTACGTATTGAAAACAATCTAAAATAGTCAACAACTGATTTGACGCTGACGTCTTATATACAAACAATAGCATATTTTCACAATACCATAATTTTGAGAAAGATAAGTAAATCCTCATTGTCGGTGCAACTGGTTTGCATATGAACATCGTAAATTTAATTCATTCCTGCTCGAACTAGACAATTTAGGAGTGTTGAAACTCCTTTATATGCTTTGCATACAAAGCAGTTTAAAGATAATACTACATGTACCTACTTAATTTAATTTCTTAATATGAGCACTTAAAATCTAATCTAAGATCATTTTTCCGAGAACGACCACAAAGCGTTATCTATTTCAAAATTTCAAGCCTACAAAACGATCATTACTCGAATTCGATGCTGATTCACGCGGGTTATACATGCAGGAATTTTTGAAACGGTACTTTCGTTTTTTATTGATTTATTTTTATTTCTTTAACGACAGAACTGTATATTTGTACAGGCATATAAATGGTGGTGCAGCCAGAACCGCAAAAAATTCAGATGTGTAATCAAAAAGTGTAAACACAACAATTAAGCGGCGGTCTGGAGCTTTCGTTCCACACTTATGTTCCATAATAGTGTTGATATGTTGACACTACCGTGAAGATATCGTACACAATGATTCGATTTGAAACAGGCTGAAACATAAATGTAAACATTTTCAGTAGCAAATGCGGATTGATTCTGCGGCCCGGTAGCTGGTGGTTCATTAAAAACCGGATATTTTCGGAAAGCAAACGTAACGGACTGGAGTGATACAGTTCGTAATGACATCTGTAATCTTCGATGACTTTTCTTGTCCAAATGACCGTGAGGATTTGGAAGAAATGATTGCCCATGGTTTGCTTTTCTGTAGACGAACTAGGATCTGCTTTGGACTACTCGCAGATTTGTGTAGATTTGTGCAATTAACATGGGCCAGTAGCTAAATGAATGACTTCAGATCCTTCGCTAAAATTTGAAGTAAGTAGGTAATGATCTCATCGAAAGTTTGTGACTTACTATCGGAAGTATGTCTTCATTAAAATCTCTTCTTTTGCTTATACTTTCCATCTATTTTTTTTGTTCTTGTTGTTTTTCTTTTCAATTATTCAATCCTTTTATTAATGATTGCTAATTTCTTCTTGGGAAACATGATTTCTTTCTCTGAATCGTCAATTTCAAATACGTTGCTTCTACTCCAACTCTGAATGTTCGAAATCTTCCTCCAGTCCCTTCGACTCATCGATAACTCATAAAAGTCGCTCACAGTAGTCAGAAGGAAATTTTTATTTAATATATAACCAATTAATGTCAGCTACAGTTTTAGTTATTTTTTATTGAAATCTGAAAGTCAAAATCTTAAAGTATAACAAAATTATTACTTCAAAACACGACAACAATTTCAAAAATTAACACAGAATTTCCAGATATCACAAACTTTTTTTGTAAATTTTCATATTAAAATTTTAAAATTTGAGAAACTGGTTGCTCCAAAGGCCCCGAGACTTTCAATTGAGACTCTAATGTTGATTTGAAAAGCTGTTGGGAAATTTTTTGCTCACAAATTTCTCGACATATTGCTCAGCAACAGTTGAAGATTTCCCACCTCCAAACTTCTGGTCTCTTCCATCTTCTACCAAAAGACTGGCTGAGGACCTTCCAAACTCGTATACATCTCAGGGTATTCCCTGTTGTGGATTCTCCGGATTTTTTCTTGGAACACCTATTTTATGAATGCCTACAAATCGTCGAATACATTCCTATAATACAAAAAAAATGAATGCTCGCAGTGGCGCATATTTTCTAAATATTTCTAGATGGTTTATTTTTTGTGTCTTCTCATGTTACCAATGGAAGATCTCTATTCTAAATATTATCCAGAACTAGTTTAACCAGCTCTTCACGGCGACAGGCACCAAAAATTCCAAACAACAAGATAAATTAATTAATGAATAATAAATAATACACATATTATCGAATCTACTAGAACGAACTTGATTTTTCTTTTGAAAAAATTACACTGAAAACATTTGTCTAGAATCTGCTGCGGTTCCGTGTTTTCCTTTCCATTTACATTAGGATTTAAGTCTCGACAATACCGCCGTCATAAGGTAAACGTGACTTCAAATTCGAGTATTTATTCCAAGCGAATTATGAAAATTAGAAGATTTAACATTCAATTTGAGACTTATTGCAAATAATTAGATGTTATCAACCAAAGTCGTTGCATAGAATTCACGTTTTGTGTTGTTTTCAAGCAGGTCAGGGATTTCTTTTCAGATTATTATTTGTTTAAGGTAAATTACTTGACATTAAGAAAATTTGGATTTGACTAACTCCCGTATCTATTAAAATATCTGACAATGATCGTCCATTTCAATTTAACAAAACTAGCAGAAAATTTACACGCGAAATTGTTGATTCTTAAAGGCCAAAGCTTCTTCGTGGAATTGTATTAAACCATCTGGTGATCATGGTTTTTATTAGTTTTTGCTGCAGGGTTACCATAAACTGTCTGAGGAATGAAGACTTTACATATTTGCGTAACATTTTTGTTGTGGCCAGATTTTCGATTTAAAACAGCAATTTTTCCTGATGTAGAATGTTGGACTTGGTTTTCTGACACCGAGGATGATTTTCATCCACCTATTCGTTTAACGGTGACAAAATCGACACCGTGTTTGCCAACATTGTAGCTGCAGAGCGGCGACAGCAATGCACAATATACGTTTCGGGATTTCACTTTTGCTGTCTGTGGCGACTAAGAATTTCCTGCGAGGAACGTTTTTAGGACGCAAGCCTCAATATTTTCGTCCAATTTCCAGAAAAGTGTCCAAAAAATTTGCCGTTTTTACTCACCAGCATCATGCTCTTTAGCACTGAGGACCACGAATTCTTGACTTGACATTGTATTTTCGACATCTTCTAAAATGAAAAATTTGTTTATATCGATGTCCGAATGTATATTTTTCAAATTCGTAAATTAAAATCCAAGTTTCTCTTTATAATGTGCTATAAAAAATAGTGTATTATACACAACGATAAAGCATTTTTAACGATCTCGTGAATTAATCAACAATTTTCATTTGATAGTTAAAGTAGTCGTTTATAGTCTTTTATAATAAATAACTATTTTTCTGTAAATATGGAAATACTAGAAACTTTCTATTTGTAACTAAACTATTTTGCAAACAATACTATCAAGCAGTAGAGTGTAAAACCTTCGCACTTATGTCATAAGAACTGCATACCATAATGTTATGCATGGTATGCATACAATTTTTTTCAGAGCTTCGGATATTTTTATACGATCGCATTTCTTTCTACTTTGATTCTAATTTAAACCACATTTGCTATGTCTGATAAAAAGATATGTAATATAAGCAAACAGAAGACAGAAACGAACATCATTATCGTTAAAACTGTGTTTTTCACACGGTGTATTCGAACAAAAAAATTATTAGCGCACACCAGATTTTCACTAACTACAATAAACAATGCAAAAATAAAAAATGTAGTGTAGTTATTTATATATTTTCCGAAGATATACACGATATGCCAACACGTTTCAGTGAACGAGCGTTCTTTTGTTTTAAATTCCCAGTAGAATTCAAGGTTTTACTTCTTGTAAAACATTCTTACATAAACCTTGATGTACTGATACCATTTAATTGTTTCTCAATAACTATTGTTTCGATTAAACCACATTAGGAGAATAAAAAAAAATTATTGTTTTCCGCACTAATTCATCGTTTTATTATTATTATTATTATTGTGGTTTTTGATTGTTATTCATCTATAATTATGTGAATTAAAATAACTTCTAATTGGCACTGTAATAAAATGCTCGGAGATGATTCGAATAAACGACCTTGTTTGCAATTCCGGTATTTAGCATCTTTATCGTAATTAGGGTTTTTCAAACAATGAATATAGTGTATAATCAATTGCTTTGTGGTGTCACTACCAGGAGATGCTCGGCGGTGTTGAACTTATCGATTGGAGTGCTTTAAAATGCTCAAGGCACTTGGGAATAAAATTATTAAATCATGGTTATTTATCATTGATATTATGCATGTCTTCGCAGTGTATTCTATTAATAAAAGTAGTTCTTGGAAATGGCGACCAAACCTGATCAAGATGGAAAATGCAATAAAAAACACTAAACTGCACACGTTCGCATTCAGACCGATTATGTAAATGACTTAATTGTTGCTTTAAAAGTGTCTTTTTTTTTAATTCTCATTTTAAATTGTAATGTTTTTAGTGATTTCTTTTTTATTTCGAGCCATGGTTCGCTTATTTCCCTAGTGCATCGATGTTTGCAAAACGATTCGATTTCACGAAGTCTTTGTTACCATGGGACAACGACGACAAAAATAGAAGAGTGAAAGCGATAAAAAAATACAATAAACTAAGTCATACACGTGGGAAATTCGGTCATGAAAAATATACGCCTACCTTTGAACTACTAATGAACGTCATACCGTGTGTGTGAAGTTAATGCCGGTTTTAGATTCGTTTTAGTAATATATTCAACAATTTAAACGAGTTTTGCTGAGACAATTTGCACAAACCAGTTTTTAAAAATAAAAATAATTTGGTAGTTTTCAAGAAATCCGGTTTACAAAATTCTTTTCTATTATGGATGTTATTCTAGCTATTTCGACAGGCAAAAACTGTTTTAACTAAAATTTCTGTTTGTTTCAGAATTGCTTTGGGATTTTTGGTACCACAGTTCACAATGACGGTAAGTTTAGAATAGATTAAATTAGGCAAGAGACAACGTTTTGTCCTGCGTTTTCAACACATTCAAAATATTTTTTTTTTTTAACACAACATTTCTCTGACTACGCTTTGTTTCTACGTTTGCAGTTGTAATTTAATTTCTTTACATCGGTAGTTGGCTTGAAATGTAAAAAAGTTCTATTTTTAAGTATGATATAGAGAAAAATAACTTCTGTTTTGAACCTTTAACTATTTTTAAAACGACCTCATAAAATATCAGTCTACTTGTTTTAATTATTTTTTTGTTGAAGTTTCCACTATTTCCTCAACCAGTTATACTTCTCAAGATGTACTTTTTGTGGGCGAATTTCAACTGTGCTGCATTTAAATAGCTATCATTTTAAATATTATTCATTTATGGAACACGATATTTTTTAAACAAAGCGCTCATAATCGAAATTAAATTCATAAAATTAGACTAGCGTAGCGTTGCCTTTGCATGAACATGAACATCATTTTAGTATTCTTTTAATTTCAATTATTCCTTAGAGTTATAAACAACCAAAGGTGAATCTCCGTCAGTACACATAAATAACATGTTATTTCTAGATGTTTATAATTTCGAAAGTAATCGTATTGGAAAAATTCTCAAATTTATTTTTCCAGGAACAGGCTGTTACTAAATATGTTTTACTAAAATAAAATTGTGTCATCGAAAATATTAATACTTACACTTTCTTATCTGTATAAAATATGTACGATAAGCTATTCGCATTTTTTTCTTGAGTTCAATAATTTTCTTTTTTCTAATTTGCTGTTGTAACAACGCTAAGACTAAGAACTAAGCTAAGTTAAGCTAGACTATTACCAAACTCAAAATCTAGGAACTTTTTTTTGAGTGGTAACGCACATCGGACGAAATGTCAAATGTAGTGTGAGTTTGAGGTTGCAGTTTCAACCGTGGCATTTTCTGCAATTTAACGTATTTCTAGCGGCGTACAGGGAATTTCTAAATTCATCTTGAAACACTAATTTTGCAATTTCACTTGGAAAAATTACTGATGTTTAGTCTATTTGATTCAGTTTTCAAATTTCAACTTTGAAAGGTTTCACCAACTGTCACAAAATTCCCTAAATTATCAATCACGTAATATATATTTTTCAACGGACAAATACGAAAATTATCTTGACACTTTTTGGCGTTAATGACTAAACGCAAACTACTCATTATACAGTATCGATTATTTTATCTTTGACTTCTATAGCAGCCACCCGTCTTCTAATTCTGAGGAAGGAAAGTGAGGTTACTCGTAAATCTTAATTTTTTAATAATTTTGAACATTTGAGCACCATATGTGGGCCAGCTTAAATATGTTAAACATGCTGTGTTTATAATTGCAAATTTCAAGGTCATTTTCATATTATATCATATTTCCTCTACCTGAACGCGATTGAGATTGTGAGTCAATGACAGGAACACCTTTTCTCTAAATGCAATAAAATTATTGTCAATGAAAGCGTTTCTGGTTTCTACCGTCGTTTTTATCTAGAAAAATCACATTCTTCGAGTAATAAATCTTTTTAGTAACACCCGAAAAGTATCTATAACTAGAATAGGATGTTGCACAAATTCGTTTACCGTGTTTAGCAACTTAACAGCAATTTAGAACTTTCTTTCTTTTCCACGATGCAAATGGAGCATAGAACCTTTTGTAATTTAGCCATCTCGTTTCGAAACTCAAATATCGTGATTTTTAATTCAATCTCATTTAGGCTGTCCAAATTCAAGGAACACCGCCGTTTAAATTTACTCAACCTCGATTCGGGTTTCTCCACATTTAACCCATTTATTTTTTTACGTGTATAAACCAACAAAAGTATTTTCCATCCTGAACCGTTCGCACTACTTTCCAACTTGTGTTTTTTATTTTAAGCCTGGCATTTATGACGTCTGATGCAGACATCATTGTAGAAATTAATACGTTGCCCCAGAATTACTCACGAGGCTGAATCATGCGTTTGTTTCAGGCTCTAAAGAAGATCTTTTTATCTCCACGTAAATCAACAATTTTGCTCCGCGATGACGTTGCCCATCCAGCCACTTTGTGGCGATAATACATCATTACCATTACGTGGAGGTGTGGGAAGAAGAAGAGTTTGTCTGAGCGCTGCTTGGGCTGACCCACCGACACGAAGAGAAAGACGTCGCGCAATTTGCTCATGGTCTGTCGGCTATGGGACGTTGACAGAACAAGACGAGTTGCCAATAAAGCAGGATTTTCTTCATAAGAAAGGTTAGTTTGATGGCTCAGATTATAGCTATACGGTTTCCCCATATGGTAGAAAAGTTTTTGCTACTTATTGTTTTTTTGGTCCTTGAGTGTAAGTTGTGTTGGACATTATTAGTTGTAAACGCCTTGTTTCCCCTTTCAAGTAAGTAATTTTACCTTGTTAGTTGCAGATATTAATACGAATATGGTCTCGTGGTAGCATAACCATAAAATCCAATAAATTAATGTGTTTTGCTTAGGAACTAGACGGGTTGCCACAACTCGTCGTAATGTTAATTTCAAACAAGACTGACTAATCTTGAAAAAAATATATTAACAAATCAATATGTACAAAACTCGTTAAAAATATTAACACATCTTTCGTTAAAAACTTCCTAAAAGTTTACCGTCTTGTTGTGACAAAGGAGTGCTAAGTTTATTGTTTTTTTTTTAATTGAAATAAAAAACGACAAGGTGAAAATGAACACTTTTAAGAATGAATTGGTAAAATCGATGAAAAAAATAATTAGCTCGGAAATTGATAAGTAAAGGTGTGGTATTTAGTCATCGATAATTAAAATATTTACAATTTGTTTACAACTTATCATTCAAGGGCGGCTAACATTTGAAGAAAACCACATTTTCACGAATTACTAGAAAACTCTAGAAACTCTCACGGTAATGATGTGTACAGGAAACGTACTTTAATCGGTTTTAGATGAATATGCGTGCTGTTATTTTGAGCTAATTCTTTGAAACCGATAACGAAACGAGCGAATCACATTTAATTTTAGTTATAAATAACCAACAGCAGCATATACGGCATTGTTGTAACCTTGGATTTTTCAAAAAATTTGGCAGTGTTCGGCGTGTAAAAATTCACAGCGGACACAGATTTATTTAATTACTCCCTAAAAACCTGATCGTTGCATTTGTTAGAGGGTGGGACGGCGAAATTAAAAATATCCCAGAAACAGGAAGTGATTTATTTTGATCTGAAACTTTTTAATCAAAAATAGCCCCCGATTCAGTTTGCTAAATTTAATCATCTGTAGGTGATAGCTATAAAGTGCAACTTAAACGTAAAATTTATTAAGGCGTGGGTTTGATTTCAATTATTGTTTGAGGCGACCAAAGTGAAAATTTGAAAATATGAAAATACACACATCTTTTGGAAGTTTTCCAACCGATGGTAAGATTAACATCCTGCTTAATTTTCAAAGTGATAAAGAAAAAACGTTCATTCAAGTAGAGTAAGATTTGTGCATGGAAAAGACATACAAAAAAAAACTTAATTTCTCTTGCTCTAACCTACTTGAAGGTAACTTTGAATTGATTTGCATACAATGTGTTTTGCTTCACTTTGCTAAAATTATTTTATGTATTTAAGCACCTGATCGCAAATATTTTGATGTTTTGAAATGAAGCATCATCTTTGTTTTGAAATTAGCAACAAACAACTGTGTTCATTAAATTTTATCAAGAATCTGATGGCATTTTAATCAGTTACACAATTAACACCTAACAAACCGTTGAAATGGCTGTCTTTACGAAGAGGGTTGTAAAAATGCAGAAACAACAGTTTCACTTCTTTTGCAATGTGTGCAGTAAAGGTAATTTTACAATGTCAGTTTAGTGTCAAATAGGTGTCGATACGCTATAATATAATGGTTTCAGTTGATTTCTTCGGCCAACACGGTGTTACAATTGTAAGGTTACCGTTTTTTGTCACCGTGTTACATGAAGTGTGTTAAAACTGTTGATATTTGTCAATTTTAGAATACTTTCAGGTATATTTTTTAAGACGTTCAGAATATTTATGTTTTTAGAATTGTTTATATATTATTTTAATTTGCTGTTACGTTAATAGACCATTACCAAAGCCAAAATCTAGGAACTTTTTTTGGTTGGTAACAGACATTGGAGGAAATGTTAAATGGCAGTGCGAGATTAACTTACAGTTTCAATCCAGATACAGAAAATTTTCATCGACAGCAAATTAACAGTGGCACTTTCTGAAATTTGTGGGGTGCAGGCAATTTCTAAATTCATTTTCAAACACTAATTTTGCATCACTTGGAAAAATGACAATGATATTTAGTCTACTTGATTCAAGATTTAAATATCAACTTTGAAGGGTTTCACCAACTGTCACAAAATTCCCTAAATTATCGACTTTGATTTTCTTTATAAATAAAAGAGCACTCGTCGTACGACAGTCACGCTGCAAACTTACACTAAGTTTGTAGCACTAGTTTAAGTTTCCCAAAACATATTAGCAAGACCGACATAAAAATGAGAAAGTAAATTTCAAATTTCGCGCCTTCGATTATGGGGTGGCAAAAATAAAATCACTAACATTTAAGTCACGTGTGACGTTCAATGTGAAGCGAATTGTCACATTATGTCGGCTGTTTCTAAAGAATTACCAAACCTGCCAAATTCCGGTAAAATATAACTGAAATCCCTCATAGTATCCATTATTATTCGTTTATCGCAGTTTTTTTTCCGTTTTCTGTTATGCCGTAACGCACTATCTAATCGTTTTATTGCCCATATTCCGTTCACATGGCGGCATTAATTTTATCATCCACTTGTACGTTTACAGATCTCTCTAATCAAAGTTGTCTTTACAGGAAAAGTGGCTGACAACGCCACTTTATTGGAACCGCGGGGCCGTCGGCTAGTAACCTCCATCGCTACCACTCATGCGTCTCCTTCGGCGTCTCGCCGGTCCCGCAGCAAAGTGGATCTTCTGGCTATGCCCGGAATTAAAACTCTTGTAAATCGTCGACGAAACAGCGGTTCAGAAACACAAGCTCCCTTGGTGAAACAGAATGGAAGTTCTGGAAACCTCATCAAACCAGCTGCCAGCATGGCAAGTTTACGGAAGTACGAAACCGTCCTGGCACTCACTGGAGTTCTTAGATCTTCTTCTTCTTCAAGTAGCGTTGAACCATTGCAACCCGTTAATAGACTAAGAGTACCTCCGCAAGATTCTAGTTCACGGTTTTGTTCTCGGTGTTCTAGCATACTCACGTTAGCTTCGACTTCGAGGTATTCTTTGAATTCGTCCACTGGAGGATTTGTCCCCATTTTGAAAGAGACTTTACTACTTTGTAAGCTTTGTTTGGAGGAAAAGCCTGCGAAAGATGCGTGTTGTATTGAAGACTGCAAATGTTCCTTTTGCGCGAAGGTAAGACCTCCGAAAATTCCGTTTTCATCGTACAATTTTACGTCGTGTTAATCATTTTTTACTAGTTCTGATAGTTAGAAAAAAATTAAACAATTTGATTATTTTTTCAGATTTCATGTTTGTGATGACGCTAAACAAAACAACACGATCTAAAGTTTATTTTATGTAAATTCCGATGATGCATTCGGAAAGAAATGCATTGTATACTTTTAACGTGTTAAAAAATACCTTGTACTGCTCAAATTGAAAAGTTTCTATGTGTTTGCAACACGCCTTTATCTACACAAAAAACAAATCGAAAAAAAAAGAAAATGAGTCATTTTTTAGAGGTCAAGACCGAGACCTCCCGTTATGTAGACTTTAATTTTTGATTAATTAACCTACTCTGATGTAAAACAAAGAACCTGTCCAAGTTAATCACACGGACGATTTTCTGGTTTTATTCTAATCAATGGAAAAAGAAACCAACGTCAGACATTGATTGCTAACACGTGAAAATATAAATAACGATCGTGGTCAGTTATTGTACTAATTTGAACCCTGTCTGTGATATTGGTAATTAATTTTGCGTTTTACATAATTGGAGTGTTAAATTTTTACGTAAAGACAGAAAAAATGCTGTTGATGTTTATTTGAGAGATCTAATTGAAAAATCGCAGTTTTTAATTCTCCGTTCGCGCCCCCCAGAAAAATATTGGAACTTTTAATCAAGACATTCATAATTATGTTATTTGCAAAGTTTTATGCAACGTAAAACTGTGACGGCAGTCGATCGTTAATGTTGGCATTAGTAATTTATTATCTTTTTTGTTTAAATATATAACGCTATTTAAAGCAAACATGCATTTTGCTTTTACGTTCTCTGTTTACGATATACTTTTTATTTTCTGTCTCCTTACGGCTCAATTGGCGGTGGACAGAGCAAATATCAATCAACCAAGGAGTGCCCTGTAACAGTAAAATTAAAAGCGATATGACGACGTATTTTTTCATTTTTCGTTATGGCTAAGAAAAACATTACACTTGCCAGCACCTAATTAGGGAACATTACGTTCCAAATATGTATTTTTAATGTCACCAGTTGTTTGCAAAAATGTTAAAATCTGGAACTAGGTCATATTCTTAGTTTTCTTGGTAGATTTCAATTCGAGATTATCTTTGCCCCGTGCAAAGGCACTTAATTCATTTAGTATTCATTGTTTCAAAGTGGTCACGAGAGTAGCCCTAAGTAAGTTCAATTTCCCCACTTAGCTTTATGGCTGTAGTTTTTTTCCATTGTTGGCAGGAGTAGTTTCACCCTGTATTGATCCTTGAATGATTAATAGCCGAAATTAGCATTGTTATCAGTTTAATTTGTTCCAGTGCATGCGTGCTTACGTCGAATTTGAAATAGCACAAGGAGCTTACGACATTTCGTGTCCAGATGCCCAGTGTCCATCAAAAGGGGTCCTACATGAAGAAGAGATAAAAAGACTGGCTGGAGATGATTTATTTGAAAAACACAAAAAGTACAGATTAAATAGAGGTAAAATTGGAATAGAACCCGTGATGGTACTACTCTCTTTCTCTTCCAGAGATAGAATTAGATAAGACTCGCACATGGTGTCCGCGAGCAGGTTGTGAAACAGTCTGCAGTCTGTGTCCTGCTCAACAATGTCAACCTCAGAGTGTTCATTGTCCAAATTGTACAACAGACTTTTGCAGCAATTGCAAATTAGAATGGCATGCAGGTCTATCGTGCGAGGACAACACCAAGAAGTTGGCAAAAGAAGGCAAAGCTGAAGAACCTGGCATACCGTTAAATTCAGATCTCATTAAATACTGCCCCATGTGTAATGTTCCTATCGAAAAAGACGAAGGCTGTGCTCAAATGATGTGCAAACGGTGCAAACATGTTTTCTGTTGGTATTGTCTGGCCAGCCTCGATGTAAAATAACTCATTTTGTGTGTAAACAAGACTCATGGTTTTTTTTAGGACGACTTTTTACTTCGACACTACGATAAGGGACCTTGTAAAAATAAATTAGGACATTCTAGAGCTTCAGTGATTTGGCATAGAACACAAGTAATTGGAATATTTGCCGGATTCGGAATCCTGCTTCTTGTTGCTTCGCCTCTGCTTCTGCTTGCCGCACCTTGTATAGTTTGTTGTAAATGCAGAGTGTGCAATGCAGGGACCACGAAATTAGACAACGAAGAAGACGTTCCGGTCGAAGAACCATAATGTGTTTTATAGTGAAACTACACTTAAATACGACGACTATTTTATTTACCTGAATCTTTGAGAAACGTTGAAAGAAAACGAGTTCTTCACAAAACGTAAAGCTATTTAGACGTGACTATTTTTTTTTTCTTGAAAGTTTCTCTTAACAAAAGATGTCTAGTCTGGCGTTCGTTGCAGTCTTCGTTTGAAAACATCACTAATTTTATTTAAGTTGCAGTTTAAACATGGACGGAATCTGTGATAGAACTGTGATTATGAAAAACCGTCTGTGTCTTGAACTTAGTTACATAAATTATTTGTCTTATTGCGTGATTTGTTAAATAATTTCAGTTTTAAAATTTACGTTATGAGCTGTTGATTAGAATGCTGTGATATTAAGAGAAGGAGTTGCATTATGAAGTATTAGTTAGTTTTAACAGTGTACACGCAATGCATTCTGTTTTAAGTATAATGTATTCTGTTGGCTTGCAGTATTCTACTACACAGCAATTAGAAAAAGTGATTTTAGGGCCTTATATGTACAGTTATTGTTTCTTAGGTTGTTGAGTTCTGTTGATTTTTAATGTATGTAAATAAGAAAGTTTTTTATTTCGTTAGCACACCGCTGCTTCAAGTTACACAGTTATCTTTATTGACGATGAGAAATTGTGGATATTGAAATAATATAGATACTTATTTAAGTACCTAGTTATGAACCTTGTGTATACTATAATCTATAAACTAGAATTTAATGATTTAACATTAACTAAATTTTGTTCATTATTTTCTTTTCTCTTCTTTCAAATTCACTATTAATCCAATTACACACACCATTGATTACGACTGTACCTACATGTACATACTGTTAAAGCATCATAGATTTAATTAGGTACCATGTACTTATTATTAAAAATAGATACTATTCATATTAATGAGACTGTTTTTGTATGTGCTCCGTTCACTGTGTATATGATTTTTTGCCGTTTTATTGCTAAATTAGTTTAATCAGTTTGTTTTGTTAATTTGTTATATAATATCTCTAATTCTTCTACTTATTCATTTATTCTACAGAAACAGTTATGTAAGCTATCAAATTAAGAGATGATTTTTGTTGCGTAAAATTCCTAGCTTTCAATTCATTACATTCTCCCAAATCCTTGAAGTTAAGACAACTCATCCAAGATTGATGTTAATTTTTCTTTAACGGAAATCATCTTAGAAACAACATTCCTCTTTTATGAGAGTTTTAAATTTTCATTAAAAGTCTCACTACAACAGTTTTCAGAGAAATGACTGCCGATACCAGTTATCGTGTTTTTTGCTGGTCCGAATTGTATTTTTCTTGCAATATCCGGTTTATTCTGGATAGATTAATCTGCTGTCGAAGTACTTTGCCATCCTCCATATCTCTTCAAATCTCCTTCGGCGTTTATCAACAAAGTCGCCGAATTGCGTCGTATACATTCGTGTATACGTGTATTTTCCAAAATAATGTAAACCCACTGGTTGGATAATACATTTCCCTTCCTTGCCAATGGAGAGTATGAGACGGGCGTAGTGTCACAACGCGTGTATATAGCAAGATTTTTATTACCATTTCCTCGTCAACAACTACGGAGTGTCAAGGTTTATTCGTCTTGGATTCAGGAATGTGTACTATTAGAATGTTATCTCGATTTTCAATGTCATCGAGTAACATCCTTGATAAGTCGTCGCATCGACAGGTTCCAAACACGCCAAAATTAAGCTCGACCTGTAATAACATAGGCGAAATCGATTAATTCGAAGCAATTTAACCATCATAATTACTTACTTTCATGAATAGGAATTCCTTGTCGGGGACTTCAAGAAGATATTTATCATTAATCTAGTCGCGAAACAAATATGCAAGTGGTTCATGAAACTGTAGCATTTTCCTGAATTTTAAGCAAATAACTATTCCTTGTGTTTTATTCTGCCGGTAATTACAAGCAAAAAACAATCAATCGATTAAGAAGCGTTCAAATTAAAATTCGAGCCCTGGGTTTATGATAAGAAAAAAATAATTTAAACAAAATTGAACCTTTCCCGCCAAAAACCAGCCCGGCCCATTATCTAACATAACCTCACTCGCCAGTTCGTGTTTAAAATAAAACCATGATCAGCTAGTACTGACTTAAAATGATGAGTTTCTTCAGAGCAACGCATTTTCTTACCACCGGTGTGCTACCCCGAGCCCTAAATAACTTTGTTTGCAAAAGTAAGGTTAGGTTTTCATCATCGCAGCCCCTCGACGTAAATACAAACGTAGCTAAAGATGTCATCTTGTTCAAATATGATAACCCTCGTTTCTTTAAAATAATTAATATTTTCGCGGCTTGTCAGTTTATATTTTGGTCGTATTTATCAGTTTTCTCTTATACGACTCTACGGGATGCCCCTGTAGACCCTTCCAAAGAAAGTTCGTGGTGGAGGAAGATAAATTTGGGCGAAAATAAATATAGAAATGGGATAGCTATAGTATCCTTCGTTATAGGTTTGAAAGTAGGTCTTTTTATTCAGTTAAATTTAATTGATTTTGTAGGTTATGGAATTTTGAGTATTACTTGGGCGTACTCCTTAAAATCGGTGCGTTATCTGATTTTGCATCAAGGCGGTCAGAATATATCGCTAGTCACTTATACACCATTTGGGGCAAATAGAATTACCACAGTTCCTTTGAGAAATGTAAGTTGTAAAGAAGCTAGAACTGTCGCCAAGTCTCAGCTACCACTTAAAGTAAGGGGGCGATATTTACATTACATTCTTGATATGAGGGGTGAATTCAAGAACCCAACGCTTTTTGATCACACAGCAGGACTTAGAAGAAAGTGGAGATCAACATAATTTGTACTTTTCCTTAATAAAAACTAAATATGTACATAATATATTTTACAACGTAGTCCAATTTACCCCCTTAAGAAATTTTCTGACACAAACCTGTCATATTTCTTCTCACTAAAAGATGGCATATCTACAAGATCTTTCAGCGTCGTAAACGCTCCCTTCAGTTGCCTGCAACAAACTTCTGTTCTATCTGTTTCAAAAACGTAGAGAATTACCTGAAAACCATAATCTTCTCCGCTGTTTTCGCCCCTACAGTGTGTAATTTTTCTATATCTCTAAGAGTCCCCTCATTTAAAATAGTTAGAACTTGTTTGGAGCGTGCCGTCATTGGACTATCCGTCGATTTTAATTTAGAAAGACTTGGTGTTTTTTTAACACAGTTCATACACAGCGTTGAGGTCAATCTAAAATTCGAATTTGTTAAACAAAAAAAAAAAAAGTTAAGTAGATCAGTTACCGTTTATTCTTTGGTGAATTCTGTTTAGATTTACTTTGTGGCGTGGCTTGCATTTTCAATTTTAGTCTCATGCTTTTTCGTCTAGTACTCGAATTTGCCGAAGGCGTAATTATGGGGGTATTCGCTTTCAGTTGCAGTCGTACGCTTCGTCTTCTTCCAAACTTTTCGGGGGAGCTATCCGCCCCTTTGTCCCTCTTTGGTTTTTTGGGTTCAGGTACTTTAAAAACAAAGTCATCCAAAATTATTTGAGGTTCTTCCTGAGAATCAAGCTGAGGGATAAACATACGTAAGTAGACGCTAACAATTATAATTCTAGACTTACGTCGAGTTTCTTCGGTTTTAAGCTTTGCGTATTAGATACATCAACGTCTCTAACTGTGGTTGGTTCGTCATCAGGGCTGTCAGGTGAATAACTACTATCTCTGCTCGTTTTATCGGCGTCATCACTAACTCCATTCCATGAAATCCTAAATAATAATGTAAAAATAAGATAGATATGGACTTTTTTACCTTGGTGTCATCAAATTTTCTTTGTTCCGGTATTGGCGTGCGGGTCTTTTGAGACTGTTCTCAATGACATCCTTAAATTTGGCTAGAATTGAACTTTCCATTGCGTTAATATATTTTCTTATCACCGGACTGAAATTCTGTTGAGATTCACTGTTTATCGACGTCATGCTGGATGAACACAATGGAGAAATATCAAAATTTGAGTTATTTTCACAAAGAACAGGTTCACGTATTATCGGTAATGCATTTCTAGGCTTTTTGAAAGGAGTTTCGTACAAGAGCCCATTTCCTCGTTTGATGGGCGTTAATCCCTTGGCAAAAAGCGCGGAATTATCCTTTTTGTATTGCAACATAAATTCGTTGACTTCTGGCTTGTTTTTCATTCTTTTCACGCGGTTGGAAAACTCCAAAGTTTGAATGGTTTCCCACAGATCGTCAGAATTTGCGCTGACACAAGCAATTAATGAAACAAAGTTTTTCTTGTTCAAAGAGTCCTGTAAGATGGTCGTTATGACCGATTGGCGATAAGGAACATGATTTGAATTCGTTGATAATGCTGTCATTACTTGGCCCAAACTCAGCAACCCTTTATTTATATTGACTCCTTCTTGAAAGCTTGACCCATGGTTACCAGTTTTGCGGACGCTTTCACAACCTGCTAAATCGACTAGATTCAACTTGGCCACAGTTTCTGTTTCACTAAGAAAGTAAAGATATGTTAAACGCACAAAAAAAGACAAGTATTACCTATTTCTAATGCAACAGTGTATTGAAAAAATGGCGTGTGATCTGGAGCTGTTCAAGTTTTGTTTTGTCTCTCCAATGTGTCTTTTACTACTACCAAGATTCAGGTAATCTTCAGCTTCAACAATTGTCTTCACCCTTATTTTTTTAACGCCATGGACTGTAAATCCTACATAAAAACATGAGTATAAAAACTTGAATATAAAAAATAAACACCTTTAAGTGGAAGAGGAATTTTCTTGTCTTCTGGTCCCAGCAAATCAAACACTTTTTCATTGTAAATTTCCACAAATGAGACGGCAATATCAAAATCAACTTCTTCATCATCAAATAAAAAGAAGTCTTCCAAAGTTCTTGAAATTAGCCCTCTCTCATCTTCAGTTCTCACCTACAAATTTTTGATAAAATCGTGCAGTTCATATAAAAAGATACTCTGTACATTTGGATTTGTTCCTATGGTGTACGTTTTACCGGTGCCCGTTTGTCCGTAGGCAAAAACTGTGCAATTATACCCCAATTTGACCTTCTCCACCAATCTCTTCACAGATTTGTTATAAACTTCAATTTGTGGGGCATCATCGGTAAAAATGTTGTCAAAATGGTACATTTGAGGTTTCTCTGATATCAGCAAAACCTAAAACGGACAATGTGTACACAGAATCAACAAACTTGGACTTTTACAGCTGGATTCTTATTAACAACTTGCACACATGGATTCAAGACTTCTTCTTTTAATGGTGGTCTTATTCGAACAGAAACATTTACAAATTCATCCATTTTTTTCAAATCAAAACATACGAGAACATGTAAAAACAAGTTGACGATACGGAGCGTCAGTTTTAAATTTAGTGTTTAACCGTCAATCGTTGCGCAAAATGTCAGCACACGAAAATCCCTAAAAAATTTAAACTTTCCCGCACTTACCATTTGGTTTCCAACTCTTAACTGCCGAATTTCTTATCATTAATACACGTAAGTAATTTTCTAATAATTTATTATTGAAAATGTTTTAATGTAAGATCATCCATCCATTTTGTATAAATAATGTTACACTGTTTTGTTTACATATTTACTGAATTTTTCATTCAACAAGTCGTTTCTCACAAGTTAAAACATTTTGACGCAGATTTGTTTTGAATCTGAATTATAAGAACAAATCTACCTCAGCTGATTTAAAATCCAACAGCTAACTTGTCAAACATTCTTCAGTAAATATGTTAAATATATATCTAACTTTAATTACCTAAAATTCCTTAAAAAGATGTTAAAAATACAACAAAACTGTCTACATGAAGTAAAAAATTACGATCAGTCTGATTCGTCACTATCAAATACATATTTTGTCTGCTTAATATTCCTTCCCGCTCGCGCCGTTTTAATAGGTGGAGATTCAGCCTCTGAACCTCCTGAATCACTATTTGCTTGTTTCTTTTTAGATTTAGTTTTGGGTGGCAAATCAAAATCTTCGCTGTCTGACGACTTCTTTTTCTTTCTGGATTTCTGTTTCTTCCCCTCATCATTCTCAAGCTTCTTTTTCTTAGGTTTCGGTTTCTTCGTCTCTTTCTTCTCTGTGAAGATATCTGGATCTGATTCGGTATCCGTAATTTTTCGTTTTTGTACTTCTTTTTGTGCATGTTCAACAGATTCAACAGATTCGTTTGATTTCGTTCGACCAACTAATGAATCAAACATATCTTCAGACGTTTCGTGTCTTGGAGGTGGAGATTCGTTTTCACTATCTGAGCTGTCATTTATTTTTTCTTGGCTTGGCTTCTGTTCTTTGATAGCATCGTTGTCGAAAAGTTCTTCTTCGCCCGACGACGACGAAGAGTCCTTTAACAAATCGTCGTATTTTATTTGTTTGGTAGCGGCGCGTCTGCTTAGGACTCTCTCTTTCACTACTGGACTCGTTACATTAGAATATTCGACATCAGAGCCACTACGTGACCCGAAATCATCGTCCGAACCAAAGGCTTTTTTCCCACGTTTCTTCGGGGTGCCGTTGACTGTAAATAAAACGGAGTAATTATTAAAACAAATGCATCTAAAAAGCACTACTCACTTTTTCCATCAGGACTCTTCTTCTTGAAATTTAACTTGGTTTGTGTAAGACCGTCTTTCCCTTTTTTGTTTTTGCCTCTTTTTTCAGCTTCTTCTGGTGTGCCAAGTTTTTCCTTCAATGATTTACCTTCCACCATTAAATCGTATTCATCTTTCTCAGTCTAAAAATCGAATAATTAGAAGCGGATTTTCTCTGATACTTGCCACTTACCGGTTCTTTTTTCACACCCCTTTTTGCTTTAGTTTTAACAGCAAGTTGGATTTTCTTCTTTAGATCTTCTGAAATCGTCGGTGCAATTCTTTGGGCCATAGGCGACGGCATTGTTTCTTGATGTTGGAGCTTCTTTCTACCCTGTAAAATAATGGAAGATAAAAAGCTGTTTTCTATAGCCAGACTATCAGCAATCGTAAATCAAACTCACCCTTCCAGTTTTTATTTCCTTAGAAGCAAAACAAAAAAGCATTGACGGCGTTATAGCAAATTATTAGAAGAATTAATACAAATCCTTACCGCTTTTTCACTCTTATTCGCTAGCTTCTTATTGCTTCCCAGGTCGTCGTTTCTTTCTTTCTCCTCCACTTGGTCTAGTTTCTCCATAAACACCTCTAGATCGTCTCTCCACAAGTCAGCTTTAGTTTTCTTTTTCAACAACTGAAGTTCTTCCATCTTTTTATCTTTCTGTCTCAGTAACTCATTCTTCTTTTCGTCAGTCAACATCCACATAGACATTCCTAGTAAATAATCGAACTTCTGTACGTCAGACGAGTTTCTAAATTCTTTCTCTGGAAATAAAAATTGAGATAAAGATAACTAATTGTTACTGGCGAACTAACCAGGATCAGCTGGTGGTTTTTTCGCCTTTACAGCCGCATTATCTTGAGATTCATCCTCTTCCTCTTCTGGGGGTGCTTCGTCTTCCGCTTCTTCGTCCAACTGACTTCTCCGTTTCCACTCTTTGATCGGATCAGGGGCATAGCCTCTTTTTAAAAGTTCCTCGACGATGGTTTTTCTCTTTTTGTTTTCAACAACGAGTGTGTGGTTACACTTTTCCATTATAAAACGTGCTTGGTTACTTAATTTTGCAGCTTCAGCTTCCAACATCCCTTCTAAGTAATCTTTCCGTTTCTGGTACATTGTCAATCGTAGTGTGTAGTATTCTTTCAGAATATCCATCGGCGAATCGCATCTTAAATACACAATTTACAGAGAATCTCGTTATAAATGTTGAACCTTTACCTCTTAATGCACCCGAGTTCGTCAAAAATGCACATCGAACCAGTTCCAAAAAGACTTTGGAGTTTGAAAACTTTGTGTAAGCCATCTCTTTCCATTTGTTCTAATTGACCAGGTTGCAAGGTTACGACAAATTTCACGGTTATATCGGTATTGTAATCCTTATATTCAGATAAAACGGGCTTGACTTTATCCGAACCTAAAACAAGTCGCACTGAAGCAAATTTTTCACGGAGAAACTAACTTACCGTGAAGAAGCGGTTCCATAACGTTTTCCTTATAATTCTGCGTCCACGTGCCCACAGGCAATTCAGTAATTTCCAATTTATCACGGCCTATGATAGCCAATTCTCCACTGATTAAGAACCTGTTATCACCGCAATCATCGATGGTTCCTTTGAAATTTTTATACCAAGGTATCATCGGCTCTGGTTCCCCACCATCCAACATAATTCTCAAGTTTTTAACAATTTCTCGTGGATTATAATTCGGAATTTTTGTCATCCAACCTGTACCAATACCATCGGCGCCATTAACCAGTATCATGGGTATGATCGGGATGTACCAAACAGGTTCAATTTTCTGATTATCATCATATTCATGTTTCAACAGCGTATCGTCGTTCGGATGAAAAATCAGCCGCGTTAATGGCGACATTTTAGTGAAAATGTATCTTGGACTAGCACTGTCTTTTCCTCCCGCTACTCTAGTCCCAAACTGACCTATTGGTTGAAGCAGGTTGATGTTGTTACTTCCAACAAAGTTTTGGGCCAAATTCACAATTGTCATGGCTAAAGATATTTCTCCGTGGTGATATGCCGACATTTCTGCTACGGACCCAGCCAGCTGCGCCACCTTGACCTCTCTTTTGTCGTTACGTTTGAAGCATGTGAACATGACTTTTCGTTGGCCGGGTTTTAGACCGTCTACTAAGCTAGGAATGGATCGAATATTATCAGCGTTTGAGAACAAGACCAACTCCAAATTGACAAAATCGGTGTAACTGACGTATTTCGTGTCTTTGGCGTAGAGATATTTTTCAGGTAGCCCTATTTCCTTTCGTCTTCTGCTTTCAACCATGAAGTTAGTCAGCCACTCTTTACGATGTTCGACATGTTTTTTACTAAAGGCGAGTACTATATGATCATCATCTTGTTGGCCGTCGTACCGAAACCGGATTCGGTGTCTTGCCATGTCGCTGAAATACTCTTTGGCTTCCTTGGAAGTGGAAGTACCCAAACCTGAAAGAGACTTTATAACTGCTACAAAAATTTGTTACAAAATATAATACCTTTGTAGTACTTTATTTGATATGTATGGTGGTTTGCAGTGGCGGCCTTCCACTCTTCAAATTCTGGCAGTGAGTAAAATGATAGCTCTTGGTTCTTCTTCTTTGCCTTCACGATAGGTGTTATAAACTCCTCCAAGAAATTCTGCCTCAAAAGTTCCGGCCAATTATAATGGATGAAGTTGATCAGTAAACCCTTAATATGTGAACCGTCCTGATCTTGATCAGTCATTATCATCACTTTACCATATCGCAAAGTCTTCATATCGTCTTCCGTATTGTACTTTTTTTTGTACTGTAGACCAATGATCTTAATGAGATTGTTAATTTCCTGATTTTCCAAGATTTGTTTATGCGTGGCTTCTCTCACATTTAAAAGTTTACCTCTTAAAGGAAAGACTCCATAATAATCTCTACCGATAACTCCTAACCCGGCCACAGCTAACGTTTTAGCTGAGTCTCCCTCCGTCAAAATCAGAGTACATTTTAATGCGTTTTTAGTCCCAGCTTCGTTGGCGTCCTCTAATTTTGGAATGCCTTTTAGTTTTGATTGCTTTTTACCGCTGGTCGACTTTGCTAAATCGTTCTGAGCTTTAAACTTTGCCCATGAAAGTACGGATTCTACTATCCCACTCTTTACAATTTGAGTTATAAACTTTTCGGGTAAGACACATTTTGAGCCAAAACTTTTTGCTTGAAGTGTCATGTTTTCTTTAGTCTGGGAGTCAAAAGTTGGGTTTACTATTAAGCAATTAACAAAAACCCACATATGATTTTTAACTTGGAAAGGTTTGATCGCAATTCCACCTTTATTCTTTTTCTTTAACACCTCAATCAATTGCTTGACTATCATATCTACGATGTAGTCAACATGACGACCACCTTTAGTAGTGGCTATACTGTTTACAAACGACATTTGTTGAAATCCACGATCTGACAAGGTCATGGCTACTTCCCAACGTTCGTTGACGTTTTCATATACAACTTTTAATTGTCCACCCGTGTCGTCTTCTTTTCCTTTTATAAATAAATCGATATAGTCCTTAAAATTTTTCACGGGGACTCTTTTTCCGTTAAGAAAAACTTTAACTCCTCGAGTTGAAGCCGCAACGTCGTAAGCTCTTCTAGACATCAATGCAACAATATCATCATCTAATTTTTCCATTTTGAATTTCTCCAAGTCAGGACTGAACGTAATTTTTGTGAAATCTTCTCCTGAAAACTCTTTTATTTTCGGATCAGAGGCTTTTGTCATGTTGCTTCCCCAAGTTTGCTTATACTGTCGTTTATAATCTTTACAGGCCGTTTCAACAGTGAATTTTGTGCTAAAAATATTGCAAAGTTTTGCTCCGTATCCGTTTCTGCCTCCCGTGACTTTTTCTTCTTCGTCGTTGTAATTTGAAGACGTTAAGAGATGACCAAATATCATGGTCGGTACGTACATGTTCTCCTCTTTATGCATGACAACGGGAATACCTTGTCCGTTGTTCCAGATTGATATAACGTTACTCTCGGGATTAATTTCGATTTTTATGCAATCCATTTTTTTGTCTCTTTGTTTGTTATCAGCTGCATTCACTAAGATTTCATCGAATATTTTGTATAGGCCGGGAACATATTCTATTTGTTTTTGGAGTATCATATCCTTATCGCTATCAAAAACCCACATCAGTTCAGACACTTTTTCTACTGAACCGATGTATGTGTCGGGACGAAGAAGGATATGTTCGAGTTGAGACTTTTTTTGGTATGTTTTCTCTATAGTTTGTTTCTTTGACGCCGGTTTTGGCGGTGGGAAGTCACCACCGCCTCCATCTCCATCTTCCTTGGACATTTTGGTAAACATGCTCTAAAAAAAAAATAGGTTAGTGAAAATTCTTGTCGGTCCTCTACATAATGAGTTTTTTTGAACACGTGGAAAAACACATAATAACCTCTAGGTTAAGAGGGGGCTCACTGACAGTAATTTCGCCGCAGAGCAGCCACTTTAATCCTTGGCATTTTTTTCAAATTAAAATTAAAATTTACATCGAAGACAGTCGCAAAAAATTACAAACAGAAAGTGTGTCTAGATCGTTTTTCTCCAGACCAAAACTCAATTTTTTTATTTTAATTATGATCATGTGAAAAAAAATTCAAGTTTCCAAATGCTAGCTGCGAAAAATCGACCTTTTTTGTATGAAAACATTCGAGTTCGAGGCATTGACAAAATCAGACAATTAAAACTGGCGGAAACTGAGTATGAGAAATAATAAACCACTCATACAGCCCCTTAAATAAATTTTCTCGATGTGGTTATAACGGAAAATTTTAAACAACAAACAACGCTTGTAACATAACCTCAAATTCCTAGCGTATGTTGTCACAAAAATTCAGAGAAGAAAAAACTTTTATACCCTTATATCTGCCATAGTAGGTCACCAAAATTCCTGCCGTTTGCTCCCGAAGCACGAACAATGTTCGTCGTCACTTAACACATCTTCCCACAATGTTCAAATTCACATAAACAAATGGCCGGCAAAATTACATACAACACAAGCAAACACCAATTTTCTAGGCGAAGCTCCAGCATCAACGACTTTCGTTAATTAAAAAAATAAGATCGGGCACTTCCGTACAATGTCCGCACAAGCCACCAATGAAGAAAGTCGAGCACTCTCCACTGTTTCTTAAGAACCAATAAAATTCAAATTTTCAAACGCGAAGTTGTTTGGTTACTTTAAAATCAATATGGCTGGTCTACAAGCAGAAAAGTTTATTTTTCCCGCGCAAACACTTTCGCTTCATTCTTGCTTTTCGCAAAAAAAAAGTATAAAATTTCACGTTTTTTCCACAAAAATCATCATTTATTCGTTAATGATTGCAATAAAAACGCGGAATTCACTAATTCGTACCGAACGTCAACCTGCAGACTGACACCTGTAGAACAATAAAATCCCAATTACAGTGTGCAAACCGTCTCCCTAGCTCTTGGAGATGTCAGATTGTCAAGACTTTATAAATTCTCATGTGATTGTTTACTGTAGAATGTAGCAATAAATTGTTTTAGGTGAATTAGTATGACCAGTGACAAATCTCGGATAGAAAAAATCATCGATCAAATTAACGCAGCTAATGCGAAAAAAATTGCACTTTTGTTGGTGATAGGATTTGCATGTTACCATGGAATTCTTCATGTTAGATATGGTGAGCGCGTTCTCAATGTTTCCAACATTTTTAACTAACATTTTGTACCCACAGGAACAAACTCTTGTAAATGGCTACTGTCAAATGGCCGTTACAAAGGTGACCAGGAGTGGCAGCCCTACGGCTGTATGCTGCATCATTATACAAAGATGTATGATCACGGTCAACCTAAAACAACATTTCATGACTGTTTTTTAGTGATACGAGAAAATGCCTACGTTACATAGCATTTTATGGCACTAACACACACTTTGTGTTCATTGGAGATAGAAGAATTCAAGACCTGTATGTAACATTAATTAACCACCTTCTCGAAGAGGATGAAGCGCCTTTTACATCACCAGAAGATCTCGCGAAAAACTTAACTCTCATTGACCACAAATCTAAACTAAAAGTTGAATTTTTTGGAATACCAACAGTTTCCAAACTGATGATTGATAAATTCAGGTATATATAGAACTGGGTTGTATCTTCTCACTGTTATTTCTTTAAGACAGTGGCAAATATCCAAAGAACCCCCATCTGTGATAGTTGCTGGATGTGCACTAGAATCTATTAAATTATCAAATGCTTCTTTAGCAACAGTTGAAGAGTATAAAGTGAATTTGACGAGACTTGTTCAACCTATTAATAAGCTTCACAAGAAAAAAACTAAAATTTTATGGACTTTACAAGAACCTGTGAATTCTGATAAACTGAAACCTGAATTGCACATGATTACTAATGAAATTATTAGTCAGTATAATAAGGTTGTGGTTGAGGTAAGCTATTGGAGTTTTTTTTTTTTTTTAAGTTATTTAGTCGCTTTAGATTTTAAAGTACTCTGATGTGGAGATATGGAGAAGTAGTAGACTCGTGGCCGAGGGCATGTTATCAGATAGCCCTGATGGAATACATTTAGCATCAAGACCATTGCAGTTTGATATTCAAATTTTTATCAACATGTATTGTAACGACTACATGAATTTTAACGATGGGACGTGCTGTAGTTCTATGGAATCTTACACGACGTTGCAGATAGTTACATTCGTAATTCTTTGTATTTGGTAAGTACTTAGAAATTTATGGCGATACATATAACAGACTAAGCAGAATAAAACTTTAAATATCGCTGAATTGTAGTCTTCGATAACCTTTTAAAACTTTTAGAGCTTAAGAACTCTATGAAAAAAGGCAAAAATATTTAGGAATTCACTGTTGATTGTACTCAAAATAAAACTTTTTTTTACACCAATTAAGTAGGCACATCGAATAAGGGGTTCCGCGCGTGACCTTGAGTGGAGAACTGAAATAGGTAGGGAACTTTGTTTTACAAAAAAAAATTGAGTTAACATTTATAGTTTCATCCTCATGTTAATGTTACATGTTTTATGTAAATGTTATGTTTAAGTTATGTTTCGCGAAAAAAAAAACTCAATACCGCCAAAGTTTTTCTAAAATTTTGATCTTGTCGCAGGAAATCGCATTTTAAAATGAGCCTGTTTAGTGGCAATTAAAAATGTAGTGAGTTGTCTTTTGTAGCTTTCATAGATGTCTATTTGTATATTTGGCCAAAACACAATTCTGTGTAATTTTGTATTGGACACTTTCATTTATTTTGTCTTACAGATTCCTTTGATAACAAAGACAAATGATAAAGTAGAAAATGACCACAGTATATTAACATAAGCTAAAGTCCATTTTTTTTTAAAAAAACCACCAACACAGCTTGGCAATAAGCGGCAACACTGCTAGGGTTTTTTTTTAGTGGAAAAACGAAAAAGATAGGTTAGGTAGCGACTCTTGTCTAACGTCAAAATTATAACTTGGTTATGTACGTTTAAAAAAATAAGGATAAAACGTATATAATGTGTAAAAATTTAAATTGAGTAATGTCCAGATGTACTTGGCATGTTCGTTGTTTCAAGGTTTTCGGATTCCGAATCCGAGTCTGAAGATTCATCTTCACTAGAACTAAAATCCGCATCCTCTGCTAAATTGATAATAATTGGCGGTATATCTTGAACGCCAAAGTTCCCCATAGATTTGTGCCAGTTTTCTAAAATTAGTTCTTCACAGTGCCTAATACTGTTCTGTCACATTTCTGCACTGTACATGGATATGGCCTCTGCCCACAAATTTGCAGTTCGGTTTTGATATCATGTTAATATGTTTATTATAGTATTGTTTGCAAAATGCCCAAGCCAACTCTATGGGGTTATATTGACAATGATATGGAGGAAGTCTCAACACATCAATACCATTGCAATAACAAATTGTATCAATTTCATACTTAATGGGATGACTTCCCAGAGTAGATTCAACCAACTGCCACAATTCAGATTTCGTAAATGCGGGTGTGAAGTCAATTCGATGTCTTTTTAAATATTCCTGCATAGTGGTTTTATTTGAAGAACGAGTTGGTGGCTTTTCTAGACGAATGGATTGATAAGGTGCATTGTCCATAATGATGACGGTTTTGTGTCCATCAAAAGATAAGGCTGGTATCAATTGATTTTCCACCCATTCTCTAAAAATTTGGCCATTCATACTTTTATGGTAGTCCCTGTCATTTGTATTTGATTTCAGCAGTAATCCACAATTTTCTAGGAAACCACTTGAACAGCCAGCATGCAACACCGTGAATCTTGCACCTTCAGACTTTTGAATTCTAATACTAGTTGTTGGAAGAATGTCGTTGGTCCAGGTTTTGATACGTGAACCATTTTTATAAATCCATGTTTCATCTAAATATACAAACTTTATATTTGGATAATCTTCCTTGTATTTCAAATAAGTTTTTAAAAACTTAAGTCTTAGAGCTTTGTGTGGTCTTTCTATTAATATTTTACGATGATCTTCAATCTTATATTTGTACCTCATAGACTTTAGGATCTTATAAAGCACCGACCGCGATCCATCGTATTCCAAATTTTCTTTAGCAAACATTAAAATTTTGTCCAGGGTAAAATATTCGCCGCTTTGTTTGTACTCAAATATTTTACGCCCTAATTCTTCACGAAAGAAATTGTCATCATAAAACACAGATTTTTTACGACCACCAAGAGTTTTTGATGAATCTAATTCTTTACCGGCAATGTAAGCATACAACGAACACTACTTCTAGAAACCTACAAAAATTAATTATTGAATGATTATAAATCTATATTTTACACAAATTTACAGAAAAAATTTTGGACAGCTTTTCGTCTAATTGACGATCAGTAAGATGAGGTGCCAGGTTCACAATTTCATTTGCGCACTTAACCAATGCTTCTTTTAGTTTTTTGTCTAACAAATTTCTTTGTTTACGCGGCATCTTTGAATTTTAAATTTCTGTTTACGCTTGTGCAAAGAACTTTACTCTCACTTGACATGCGTCAACAAGCGTCAATGGCCGATTTCAAGTTATCCACTTTAAAAACATGAAAATCACTAATTTTAGGGTTAAGCTGAGTTGCCGCTTATTATTTCGCAAATGAAAGCGGTGTTGGTGGTTTTTTAAAAAAAAAATGGACTTTAAATCAAAATTGATAATAAATTCATAAATAAATTGAAAGCTTAATTTTTTTGACACGCTGGAAATTACGCCATTGTGAACTGCTCTTAACCTATAATAACCACTTACGTGAACGTGAAACTCATTTCTGTCATTGGAAAACAGGGAAAATTTCGAATTTCTGACAATTCTGTCACTTTTTCAAGTGATTTTGACTTGTGAAAAACTGCTGAATTTCTCATACTGAGAATTCCGTGGTTTTGTTTTTTTTACGAAATCTTTTTCCAAAAAAAGTAAATGTAAACTAATTATTTTTTGGTTACAAAGGTCACGCGTGAAATTCCTTATTCGATGTGGTGACTCAGTTTAGTTTTTTTTATTTTTTTGGTATCACAATAAATCACATTTCTGCTTCAAGACTGGCTAAAGTCGAAATTTTTCAGTGTGACTGTTGCTGTGATAATGATACTTTATCGCCTGCTTCTAAAACTAAAAGGTCGGCCTATCCACGAGTACAGTATACTACCAGAAAACGACCTCCAGTCCCAACAATCGGTACCTAGCAACTACTACAGCCTCTTCATTTCCCTCGCTAAAATGGCCCTCATAATGTCGTACTTTTTCATCTGTGACCGCACAAATTTCTTTATGAAAGAAAATAAATACTACTCCGAGTTTAGTTTCTGGCTTCCAATATGTTACGTGACCGTATTGGGTCTTTTCTTCACAGAAGACAGTAAATATACCAAAGTAATGCATCGTGATCAATTAAACGAATGGAAAGGTTGGATGCAGCTAGTAATTTTAGTCTACCACATCACAGGTGCTAACCGCATCTTACCTATAAATATGCATATAAAAGTGTTAATATCTTCGTATTTATTTTTGTTAGGATATGAACAGTTTTGTTCAGTTTGGCAGCGTGGTGATATAGGCATAGTTAGTTTTTTCCGCGTACTTTTCCAATTGAATTTTATGACTGTAACTTTATGTTTGTGTATGAATCGGCCATATCAGTTTTATTATTTTGTGCCGTTACTTTCGTTCTGGTATTTGATGATGTACTGTTTTCTAGCTTTCCCGCCACACATTACAGCGCAAAGCTCGGAAAATAACGTCATGCAGTATTTTTATTTACTTATAAAGTTCATTGTTTTGTTCACTGTTATTACAATTCTTTTTATGTCGGAAGTTTTCTTCGAAAAAGTATTCGTAACGAGACCATGGAAAGCTTTGTTTGTGACAACAGACGACGATATCCGCGAATGGTGGTTCCGATGGAAACTCGATAGGTACTCTATAATGTACGGAATGGGTTTCGCTGTAATTCTACACTTAGCCCAAAGATACAACATATACGATGACAACAATCACAGTAATTTATTTTCGAGAGGCTTAGCTCTCACCGGAACCTTGTCAGCAATAATGGGCATCGGTTGCTACATTTTCATTACTTTTTTATGTTCAACGGAATTAGAATGTAGCGAAATTCACTCTTATGTTGTTTTTATTCCCATTGTTGGATATATCGTGTTGCGGAATATTTCCGGAATATTGAGGACGCGATATTCAAGTTTGTTTGCGTGGTTCGGAGAAATATCGTTAGAATTGTTTATTAGTCAGTATCATATTTGGCTTGCTGCAGATACGCATGGAGTTCTGGTACTGATTCCTGGTTACCCCGTTTTAAATGTAATGATAACTTCGTTTATTTTTGTATGTGCTTCCCATGAAGTTCATCGCTTAACCAAAGTTTTGTTGCCGTATGCCGTACCATCTGACTGGAAAAGCGTATTGCGAAATTTTATTTTATTTTTGGCGATCTTGGTACCTATCGGAATTAATGACGGTATGTTTTAAGTTGTACTAAGTTATTTGTTTCATTTTGTACTTTTAACAGAGCGGTCGCATATTGTAAATATGTTTTTACATTTATAATTGTAAAGATTTCATTAATAAAAGTTTTTCGAAAACGTCTTTTTTTTATTTTGCACCTATCTACAATAAAATAATATATAGTAAAATACATTTCTATCCTCCCTGGTGTATTTTTTTTCTTAAATTGAGTGGTCTAAGTTTGTCTCTAAGGAGTTTAGGAAATATTCTGTCATCTGTCACAACAAGACATTGTGTAAGGTTATGTTTTTTCATGTTTGTTAATTAAATGTCAAATATTTTTTTTAGTGTAAAACAGCAGAGCAGAATGGAGATAGTACTAGAATGTACCAATCTTACTTTTTATCGAGTGCACCGATACACACGAATTCACCTACAGTAATAAAGTAGCGTTGTAACCCGGCGCACCCACCATTTTTTCACACAAAAATACAACTTTTTGAAATGATTTCCTATTTAGAAAACAAATTTTCACATTTTTTGGTAGGTACTACTAAAAATAGAATACTAATTCAATAAGAAAATTATTATCACCGTGGAAGATTTCGCACTTTTTTGTTATATATTAAATATATATATATATAACACAGTAATTTTTATTTGGTTGGTAACACATTGGATGAAAAGTCAAATGAAAAAAAACGAATGCAATCATCTGCGTAGAAAATTACGCGTTTTATTTTTAATTTTTTAAAAAGTAAATATGTTTGTTGCTCGATTTTCAGAGCTCTACTTTTGTTATCTCTATGAAACACACGTGATCAATTGACGTTTGTTTAAAATGACGTTTGACCTTTGTATTTATATAACCTCACTTTTTTACACCAGCAAAATAAATAAATATTAGTTGTACAAGTACAGACCTGAGACCATATTTTACGTAAAAATAGAATTAAAAAGAAAACACCAAGCCAGCATTTTATAATGGACCCAGAAGGTATGTTGTTTATGTAGAGACACAAACTGGAGCATTTCATTTTTCTAGAGAATGAACTCAATTTAAAGGATCAGTGGGGCCCTAAAGAATTTAATGATGAAGAGAAAGAAGAAACTCAAGCTTTTGTCGACAATAAAATTCTCAGAATGATGGTTGGAACAATGTAGAACTAGTTTTGTTGATATTACAAAATCACGTTTTAGAAAATGATGGGTTATCAGTCGGGTTATGGCCTAGGTAAAAACAATCAAGGAATGGTTCAGTTTGTAACTGTAAAAACGCAATGTCAAAGAAGAGGTTTAGGACTAAAAATTGAAAATTTGGAGCCTTCTTTGGAAGATTGGGACTTTTCTTTAGAGGTATAAAATTGAGTGCCTGTAAGTAACATATTTACTTGGTAGTTTGTTACATATAGGGTGATTTTTTCAGGAATTTGCTTGATCTCACCCAAATCACCCATTTATTAAGTACATAACTAAAATTTTGTTCTTTTCTAGAACTGTGCACCTGTAGAATCAATAGAGTGGTTGTATTCCTCACAACTTTCACCCCCTGATATGAAAGACATAAAACCTTGGCCCAAAGAAGAAAAACCTAAACACAACATGGAAGAGGAACATAATTTTTGCGACAAAGAGATTCTCCACAATGTTATAATAGCTAAAGTAAACCTCTCTGTATCTTTCAACAAATTTTAAATTACCTAATTCTAGAACATCTTTGACCATCTAGATATAAGAGAACTAAACCAAGCACGCGCACGTGCGAATCCTTTCGAAACTATCCGTTCTGTCTTTTTCATGAATCGGGCGTCTCTAAAAATGGCTAACATAGACGCCGCTACTGATTTCATGTTCACAAACATTGACCAAAATCCATATCATAAAGAACAAGGGCCTTATTATTTCGCAGATGTGTGCGCGGGCCCTGGAGGATTTACCGAATATGTCTTGTGGAGAAAAAAATGGCAGTTTAAAGGGTTTGGTTTTACATTACGTGGTGACAATGATTTTAGACTAACTGACTCTGTTTGTGCATCGCCGGTTACTTTTCTTCCATTGTATGGAATCTATGATGATGGCAATGTTTGTTGTCCGGAAAACATAGACGATTTCAAAGAGAAAGTTTTGTTTGAGACAAACAATGAAGGCGTTCATTTTATGATGTCAGATGGCGTAGGTATAAAATTTTTACTGAAACTGTAATAACTACTTTTGATCCAGGGCTTCTCCGTGGAAGGCCAAGAGAACATGCAAGAAATCTTATCGAAAAATATCTACATTTGTCAGTGCTTGGTGGCGTTGGAAATCTTGCGAAGTCACGGTCATTTTGTTACAAAAGTCTTTGATATGTTTACGAGATTTAGTGTTGGACTTTTGTATTTAATCTGTTGTTGTTTTGAGAAAGGTAATTTTATTCTCTTTCCACACTCGGAAATCACAAAATATTTTAGTTTCCATTCTGAAACCCAACTCCTCACGTCCCGCAAATTCAGAACGATACGTAATCTGCTCAAATTACAAAGGACGAAACGAGTCACAAATTATAAGGACGTATTTAAGAAAAATCGTGGAGAGATTGTGGAAACTGAGAAATGACCCAGATCTTGACGTAACAGAGCTTGTTCCTCTTGATATCTTGAAGGAAGATCGTAATTTTTTTTCGTACATCTATAGGAGTAACAATAGGTGATAATACACAAACCGTGATCGTGGTCTTTTAAACTAGAAGTATTGTTGTAGGATCGCGAAATCACAAACTATCAGTCTACGAAAATTAGCAACTTTTTGTAGAAATGTCTCGTTAGTGGAGCACCGCCAGGAAGAACTTAGAAGAAGTTGTTTAGCACATTGGCAGATCCCAGATAAACCTAAACTATCTCTATCTAAATACACCGTAGAAGATTTACTGTCAGAAGTCGTCTACAACAGAGGTAACTAAAAAAGGCGAAGAACGATTGCAATTGTAAGTTTCAGAACTGTTACTCGTCCAACCTCGAAAAATTTCTAGTTCTGACGACTTCAAAATTATCTTAGAAAACATGCAAGACTGGCGCTATGTCCCCATGTCTTGCGGAACTGCCCCGAATATTTGTAATTTTTACGCAGGTACTATTATGGTACTTCAAATTCGTCATTCTGAAAATGTTTCTTAGGTGTCGGCTTTTCAAGAGCTTACAGACTACAACACGACAAATGGGTCAAAGTGAAGAGTTTACAACTCACGCGTGGAACTTTGCTCTATGGAGAACTGGTAAAAGAAAAATGTTACAATAACTCTTCGGAATTACAACACAAGTACAGTCTTCACGTTATCGATGCGCTAAGACTTGGAGACATGGATCTAGCTCGGTTCAGTTTTGACGAAAGGTTTGTTTTTCATCAATCAATCAATGAATTTCTCGGATCTCACTTGGTGTTCACACACCAAAAAATTGTCAGAGAATTGTCGAGGAACTTGAGTGTGAGCTTGAATACTTTCCAAAAACTTGGATTGGATATGTAGAAGATTTTTTACCATTTTTGACTACTTTTTAAATTGATTAAATAATCAATTTCTAAGAAATGGACTCCAATTTGATGTACATATATCGTAAAGAAACATGTACGCTTCGCTACATTACCTCAGACTCCCACCATAAGATGGCGACCTTTAACTTTTTGATTCCCTAACCTTTAAATTGTTATTTAAACAAATTCAAAGATGCAGCGTGATGTAATAGTTGATAAGAATAATGAACAATGACGAACCTATTCCCTCCTCCTTCCTGTTCTCCCTCCTAAAGCACACCCGGAAAATTAAGGGCGTCAACAACTTTAGTAATAACTAGATTAATCATCATAATTTTAGTTTAATCATGGGTCTGATGATGATAGCTTAGCTGGTGAAACATGCTTCAGTACTTTTCGGTCAGTTTTTGGTGTGTGAGTTAACAAGTTTTTTAGTAATGTCTCAATGAAGAGTTTCTCGTTACATTTTTTTTTTAGGAATAAACTAATCAACACATATTGCAAAGCTGTGAATCACGAATTTAGGAAAAACACAATTAGAATTCGTCCAAAAGTTATAAACAAATTAGAATCACTGCCTGATTTACCTACCAAAGACGATACTTTTATTTCACGGTTACCTGTTTTAGGATATAAGGTGAAAGAAGAGTTTTTTGACGTAAATTCGATTCTGTTTTTAAAAACTGACAAAGGTAATTTCGATGTGTTGTTAGTGTTTGTTAACCCAGTTTTTTAGATCAGTCTTTTCATTCAACGTACGTGTTAAGGTCACAATACTTTTTTAATTCTGGAGATGAGAGTAGGGAAGATTTTTCGGTTGGATCTTTAATAAGTGCCATAAAAGGCAAAGAACTTTGAAGAAAGTTTGGAAGTTTTCACTCGAGAATAGTTTCAGACAATAAAATTTGAGAGTAAAAATGAAGATTTTTTAGTTTCAATGCATTCCTAATCCCTTATCTGTTATTAGGTAACGATTTCTTTGACCGTATAGACAAAAGCGAGGTTGGAATATCTAGTATGTGCTTTGAATAGCTTTGTCAACACTGTCATTTTTAGTTTTACAAGCTAAATTCTAAATGAATAAAAGATAAATTTCAGAATGGTGGACGAAGAATTGAACAGTCTACAATTAGATAAACCCCATGGTTGGGGCAAAGTAGTAAAGTACCTAAATAATTCGAAAAGTGTGAAGCGAACCTTACTGCATGATTTCTTTATTAACAAAGATTATTTTTCCCAATTACTTTCATAAATCGTAGTAAGATTCGCTTCTTTTATCAAATTAATTTTATGTGATTTATTTTTTAGTCAAATGATCAACTTGCGAAACACACCGTGGATTCACAATTTGAATCAAAGCCGATCGAACGGAGTTTACATCTGTTAAGGTGGGTGGTAAATACTCTGCATCTTCATTATTCGAATAATCTCAGCAATTAAATATTTATATTTCATAACAGTAACAGAAACAAAATAATTTGCAAATTTTCACATCATAAATTTTAGCTTATGAATTTTATTGAAAAAAAACCTAAGAAATATTGGTTGCCTATATTGCAGGTGACAGTTTGCCAGCTCAAATTTTACATAACCTAACTTTTATCATGTCCCAAAAATAACAAAAAAAAAAAAAACATTATTATTTTACAAAATGTAATGCATTAGGTCTTATTCCGATCACATTGTACTTTTAGCGACGCACAATGAGTGTAAATTTAGAAAATATTCCACAACTACCTTTAGAAAATGAATATTTACTACTGCAGGAGTTGTACATGTATCTAAGCCTATTTTTAAGTTCTCTAGATATAACTGTGTCCTTTTAGGAAAGGTGACGATGTCCAAAAACTAAGTGTCATTCAAGCTTTACCCCAACTTTTACAATATGATGCCAATGGAACACTCACCAGACTGGTGCCAAAAATTCAACAAGAACTGCCTAAGTCTTCCTGTGAATTTCACATCGCCACAAGCAAAATTTTTAAATTACTTATTGAAAAACAACTTCCTTTGAACTTAATCGGGGCTGTAATCCAAGGGACTGAGTCCAAAGATCCTGTGGTATCGAATGCCTGGATAGAAACCCTTTTGGCTGTTATTCCTGTTCTACCCATAGAACAGATAAAAAATTCAGTAAGTTATAAATGGCACTTTTTAGTACTAAGGCTAACAGTTTTCAAAAATTCTAGGTTGTGCCGTTGGCCTTAGCAAAGTCACAACCTTCAAGCCCTGTGTATTGTCGCGTTGCTAGCTGCAAAATTTTTGGGAAATGTGCTGCTCACCCTCAAATGAAAAGTATAGAGTATGATATAAGCCCTTAAATTGAACGTAATGTAATCGGCCTCAATTTTTAGTGTGAAATCTTTCATCCTACCAGCTGTCCAAAGCCTTTGTCAAGACTGTTTTCAAGATGTTAGGGCTACAATGTGTGCCCACTTACATTTCATAGCTCAGGGTTTGTTACTCACAAGTTAAAACAAGTTAGAATCTCCATTGTTGTAGGTTTGGGGGAAGACTTGGTAACAACTAGCTTACTTCCAAGTTTGGTTGAACTAGCTTCTGATGATAACATGTCAGTGAGATCAGCAGCTGTTGCTTCGGCTATTTTAATCATACCCTATTTAAATAAGCGTAGGGAGAGAACTTGGTATTTTTTTTGGAGTTATTGTGTAATTTTTAGCGACAAAAATTGAGACCATAGTCCCGTTGATCAAGCAGTTGTGTACAAAAACATCAGGACCTGGTGATACAACGTTTCCAACTATATCGCGCGAGTTTGGGAAATTGGTTCAAGCGTTACAGAATGATTTGGAGGTTGCCGATAGTGTTTGGATCTTGCAATTTTTTAAGACTTTAGCGACGAAAGGGCAAACTGTGAGAGTAGCAAACGATAATTCTGAGGTGACGCAAGTAAGTTTATTTTCAAAATTTTTACAGTATATAAGGTGGCTAGCTCTATAAACAATGCAATAAAATGAGATTTTTTGTTCCATTTTATGTCAAGATGCGCCAATAAAATTCCTTTGTTTGTAGAAGTCTTATAATTTTTCTTGTTCTAGGACGTGCTCTGCAGAGAACAATGCGCCTTCAATCTCCCACCGGTGACCGCATTCACCATGGCAAGAATTCCAACTCAATTAGAGCTGTGGCGCTCAATATTCAGCGGCTTAGCTAACGACTCCTGCTACGTTGTCCGAAAAATGACGGCATCCTGTGTTTTTGAGGTTACCAAAATTTTGGGTTAGTTACCATTTCCACTATTTCCCCAATTATCAACGATTTTGCAGGCCCACAATGCAAGTTAATAAAAGACGACTTGATCAAGTTATTACGGGACGACGCCGAAGAAGTTTTACAGATGTTGGTTCCTCATATTGGAACAACTTTGGAACTATTTTGCGTCCATGGAGTTCTCTCAAGGGAAACAAATCTTCCTTCTTGTCTAGAAATCACCAGAGCTCTCCTGAAATGTCAGCTGGAGCTAAGTAAAACGTACAATTGGCGAATCAAAACGAATTTTCTCCAAGAACTGGAGCACTTACCTAATTGTATGCCTCCTGATTTTATCCATCAACATTATACTCCGGTTATTTTGAACTTTGTTCTAGAATCGGTGAGTTAGTCTCTCTGGTTTACGTTGCTTGACAGATTTATTCCAGCGACCTAAACCCGTGAAATCCCAAGCCAGCAGAACTTTATTGGTTTTTTTACGTTACAATTTGAAAGAAGTTCAAAGAAAGTGGATCCGGGATAACTTGATATCACATTTGTGCTATTCAAACTCTTGTTACACTCGTCATATTTTTATTCTAGCGTGTGGACACGCATCGGAGATTTTCAGCAATAGTTATTTCAAGAAGTACTTTTTTGAACCATTGTTGTCTTTGGCAGGTTTGTTGTAACAGGCGAGAAAACACAAATTTGAGAGGAGTTTCAGATGATCCGGTGTCAAATATACGATTGTCCGTCATCGGTCTATTACCGATATTGTACAGAATGTTGGTGTTGCCAGAAGATAAAAAGCTGCAAACGAACATCGATAACATATTTCAGAAGTTAGACATGACAGAAAAAGATAAAGACGTCAAGGATATTTTGAGGGTTAAACTGAAACAAGTGAGGACTCTCGGCGCGATGAAAAATGATTATGTGGAAGATCAGAAACGTAAACAGGAGGAAGAAAGTAAGATTCTTCAAGGGAAGTTGCCGACAACGATGCCAGGAATCACACAAGGTAAAAGTACAAACTTTAAAATTAGAATTTTCACGTACATTTTTTTTAGGCAAGCCTCCGGTCACCTCCCACGCTGCCCCTCCGAAAGAGCCTGTAAATGTTTCTAGATCTCAGCCAGCTCTATCAAGACCCGTGGGCAGCAGTAACATCGCATCTCGCGTAGGAAAATCACCATCAGCAGGTTCAGGACAATACCCGAGGTACATAAATCTCGTCACTTAAAAAGTAGATGCTTATTTTCATAATTGTAGCGACATGAGCTTTTTAGAACAGCATTTTTACATAGACGCCGGTGTAAGCTTACCCTCTAGTAACATAGAAATTAGCTTAAATCAGGCTAAAAATCTAGAAGATTTAGATAACGCAAACCTAATAGGGAACGAAAATGAACCTCCGTCCATCACGTTAGTGGAAAACGTCAACATCGAAATGATGCTAGAAAGTGAGCTAGCGAAATTAGAAACTTCGACGAATATAACGGACGACGTTAAAGTAAATTTAAGAAAAAGGACGAAAAAAGGTTGTAAGACCACAGTGCCAAAACCGAACGTTAACTCCAAGAGGTATTCGAGTGTTTTTCCAACGACTAGCACGGATGCGACTGGTGCTATAAGCAAAAAGGCTTTAAATAGAAGAAGTTTGAATATTGGCGGCGGTGATGCTAGTAAAATCCCCGTTTGCATAAAAAAATCGCAGAGTAACACAGAGATAAAGAAGGAGTCTAGTGTTGATAAAAATACAAACGATAATGGTCTGCGAACGGGAACTTTAAGAAATAAAAATAGACCCAAATCTGAAATACTAACTGGAAGTAGTGACAAGCGACCCCCGATAATGGAAGAGAGTGGAAATTCAACGAATGCAATAAATGTCAGTATTAGTGAAACTAATGTGCCAATAAAAAATGGTGGTAAGTCATCAAAGACGTCAGGATTGCCAGTTCTGAGAAGGTAATAACAGCTTCATAATGCATGCTTAATAGTGATTTAGAATTCAAAGAACTTAAGGAATAAGTAATGCCAACATAAATTTTATCAAAAAATTTAATAATAATAATAATAATAATAATAATAATAATAATAAGTTATAATTTAAAGTTACCGTAGTTGTAACTACATTTTTTATTCCGCGGTGGCATTTCTCAATACATTCTGTCTGAACACATCAGTACAATAATAGTTGAGTAATGTGAGTTGGTTTTCTGTTACAGGAGAGCGCAGTCCGATTTCAAGAAATAAATTATTTATTTTGTTACATTTTTTCTAAAGTATCGATTTTATATGTTTTATATTTAATATATCAGTGTTAACACTATTGTTTGATTTCTCCAAGAATCTTTTCAACAGCCTCCACAAAACTAGGAAAAATTGCATCTGGTTTAGTTAATATTTTATTTTCATCTCCCGGTTGATATTTCCCCGTTTGAACTAAATATCCTTTGAGTCCAGCCTTCATGGCGCCTTCAACGTCGTCGGTTACATCCTAAAATTTCTTATTAAAATTAGAAACATGCTTGTTTTGATTCTAAAAGGGTGGAACTTGTAATGAAAGAAACAGTAAAAGAATTTCCCTTTTAGAATATGTTCATTTGACACCTTTCATACATCACCGATCATGATAGCTTCCTCAGGTTTGACCCCATCCAGAGCAGAATAAAAAAACATCTCTTGTGGTTTCCCCACGACCGTGGCCGTACATTGTGCCGAATACTCCAAAGCTTTGACAAAACACCCGGGCCCCAACGCCAATCCATCTTGTCGTTTATAATATTTAGCTGCATGAATCGCTATTAATTCAGCACCATTCAACAAACACCTAAACGCATCGTTCAGTCTTTCGTAATGAAACTCGTTTGGTGCTAAGCCAACAACTACAGCGTTTGGTGTTTCATGCTCTGCACATTGCAAATCTTCAAAGTCTTCTAAAACTTCCGAGGATATTAGCAAAAGAGGTTTTAATTTGCGACTCACAATCAATGACCTCGCGGCTGTTAAAGAACTGTATATCTGTTCTTTTTTGACAGGAAAACCCAAAGTTGTTAAGCGGTTGTACAAGAAGTTTTGGCTTTCTCTAGTCGTATTGGTTACAAATTTGATTGTTATGTTAGTTTGAAGTAATCTGAAGGGATAAATGTAGAAATTACAGGTATTTGATTTGATACTTGCTTCTTCAGTGCCTCGACGGCTCCTGGAATTGGTTGGTTATCGGTGTGTAAAGTGCCGCTTAGATCAATCAAAACTGCTCGTACCATGTTAACAGTTCACCAAATTTAGTCGTGATTATTATGTACTTAACGTTTATTTATAAAAATGTGGACTTTCTTTTGGATCAGGTTCAGAGATTATTTCGATGACGCCCTAAAGACACTTTCAGTAAGTAGACTTGCGGACTATTCAGAAAAGTGAGGTTATGTGCAGACATGGGCTGTCATAACTTTTGTGTATTTGTTATTACTTTATGAATTCTTACATCAGGAATTGGAAATGACTTGGCTTTTTTCAAAAAATCATTATCGTAATAATATATTCATAATATTTCGTAATAATTCTGTATATCGCCGATTTGGGTCTGAAAATGGTAGAATCTATGTCGAAACAGGTAGTGAAATGTACATAAATTTTTAGATTCTTTAGTTTTCAGATTCTTAAGTCGTTAGGTTCTCAGGTTCTTAAACTCTTTCATATTCTTTTTTTGATGTTTTTACATTGTCAATTTTTTAGTTCCTAAAGTCCACAATTTCTTAGTTTATTGAAACTACATATAAAGTCTAAATATGACTAATCATTATCGGCCTGAAGTTATCATAGATTATGGAAATGTCTCGATTATTACCACTTTAGCTGCACATAAAATTGTAATTTACCAATTGCCCCGAATGGTTGGTTCTCACACTTTATGTGGGCTCATACAACGATACAAGCGACGCAGATTCAACTAGTTATAAATCAGTGAAATATAATTAGAAGAACAACAAATAGCCGAAAAAAGTTTAGCAATTGATTCTATAATGTAGAGATATTTTTCTAATATAATTGCATGCATGCCTTGCTTGAAAACTAACCTTAGATGAATATGTTTAGAGTTGTTTTTCAAATTTCTTTAAGAAAAGTACTCGATAAATGTAAATTTGGAGTGTGTACTGTCTTTGATACCTACTTTTCGATGTATCGATGAGTTATTTGTTCTTTGTTCGAGAAGGTGCAGAATTTAGAAAAGAGAAAAAAAGAAAATAAAAGCCAAAAAATGAAATAAAATTTTAAAAAATATATAAAGATTTAATAAGAAACGAGAAAAGCAGATTAAGAAAAAAAAATGAAGCAGAAAGCAACATTTATTCTTGATTTTTTAACATGAAATTCAATTTATAAAAGTGTTCTTCTTTATCTCATCTTGTCCCATAGGGTACCCTCATCGAACTCATCTTATGTGGCAAGATGGGGGAACATGATTCCAGTTTAGTCTTTAATTCTGTATTCCGATATAAAGAAATAAATAATTTATTTAGTTACATTTCTTCTAAGTTCGTACAAATTTTATGTTTTATATTTACATTTTTAATTTATCAGTGTTAATACTAGAATTCGATTTCTCCAAGAATCTTATCGACAGCTTCCACAAAACTAGGAACCACCGCGTCTGGTTTAGGTGATATTTTATTTTCATCTCCCGGTTGATATTTCCCCGTTTGAACTAAATATCCTTTGATTCCAGCATTCATGGCACCTTCAACGTCGTCGGTTACATCCTGAAATTTCTCATTGAAATTAGGAACATGCTTTTATGTATTCTAAAAGGGTGGAACTTGAAATGTAATAACAATCAAAAATTCCCCTTTTAGAACGCGCTCATTTTCCACTTCACATACATCACCGATCATGATAGCTTCCTCAGGTTTAATCCCATCCAGAGCAGAATAGAAGAACATTTTCTGTGGTTTCCCCACGACCGTGGCCGTACATTGTGCCGAATACTCCAAAGCTTTGACAAAACACCCGGGCCCCAACGCTAATCCATCTTGTCGTTTATAATATTTTCCTGCATGAATCGCTATTAATTCAGCACCATTCAACAAACACCTAAACGCATCGTTCAGTCTTTCGTAATGAAACTCGTTTGGTGCTAAGCCAACAACTACAGCGTTTGGTGTTTCATGCTCTGCACATTGCAAACCCTCAAAGTCTTCTAAAGCTTCTGGGGCCACTAGTAAAAGAGGTTTTAATTTGCGGCTCACAATCAGTGACCTCGCCGCTGCTAAAGAACTGTATATCTGTTCTTTTTCGACAGGAAAACCTAAAGTTGTTAAGCGTTTGTACAAGAAGTTTTGGCTTTCTTTAGTCGTGTTGGTTACAAATTTGACTGTTAGCTTAGTTTGGAGTAACCTAAAGAAGTATATGTAGAAATTGAAGATATTTGATTAGATACTTGCTTCTTCAGTGCCTCGACGGCCCCCGGAATTGCTTGGTTTTCGATGTGTAAAGTGCCGCTTAGATCTATCAAGACTGCTCGTATCATGTTTACAGTTTACAAAATTTGATGATGATAATAAAGTTCTCAGTTTGTTTACACAAATGTGGACTTGTGATTTAGAGAGCAAAGGCGATTTCGATGACGTAAAAAGCCACTTTTTATAAGTAGACTTGAAGACAATTTAGAAAAGTGAGGTTATGTGCAGACATGGGTTGTCATAATATTTTTGTTTGTTATTAATTTTTGAACGAGGAGTTGCAAATACCTCCGGTTTTTTTCTAAAACTCAGTTTGTGGTCTTTTGAAATTCATAGAAAGATGTCTAATTTGTAAATGTTAAACTAAAATAATCTGAGTTATTACAGGTAACCTCAATTTCGAGGTTATGCAAACTATGGTAGCAACACTAGTAATTTAGCGCAAAAAGTACCATAACAATTAAAGACTGTATAAAATTTTCTAAAAATTTATTAATTTTGTCGTATATACAATATTTTGTTATTTTTATATTCAGATTTTCAGCTTCTTCTTCAGCTTCAAATTCTTAGAATGTTCAATTCCCACGTTCTCGAATCTCCAGATTATTAGATTTTTAACTTGTTCGATTAGCAGAATTTTAGTTTCTGGGATTCTCAAATTCTTAAGTTTTTAAATTCTTGAAGTTTGAAGCTTTCAGATTAGTGGATATTTAGATCATTGGATAACCACATTTTTAGAATTTCAAATTCTCAGGTTTAAATTTTAAAAATTGGTGGCCGACTTTAATTATATAGGTTTTTAAATTTTTGGGTTTGTTGTTACTTGTACTTCTAGATTCTAAAATTCACAGTTTCCATACTTTTTGGCCCTTAGATTCTCAGGTTTCGGTTTCGGTTATTAGGTTTCCACTTGTCATGTTCTCAGACTCTCAAGGTCTCAAGTTCATAGTTTTTTTTAATTTTCGGGTTTTTAAATTCTCAGATTATTAGACTAACGAAATCTTTGATTTTTCATTTTTCAAGTTTTCAGATTCTCCATAGATCCTAAGAACTTTCAGATGCTTAAATTTTTCAGAATCAGGTTCTAAGATTCTCTCAGATTTCCTTTTTCTTAGATTCTTAGATTTCTAAATTCACAGTTTAACATATTCTTTTGATCCTTAAACTCTCAGACTTTCAAATTTTCATATTCTTGGGTTTCCAAATTCCCATGTTCTTGGTTTTTCAGGATTTGAAATGCTCTCTGCTTCTCAGGCTCTTTGATTTTCAGGGACACAAATTTTTGGATTTCTATATTCTCTGATTAATAATTACTTAGTAAGTTCTTTGGTTCTTGGATTCTCAATTTCTTGTATTATTTTCAATATTTTGGATACATAAATTTTTAAATTTTAGATTTTCAGATTTTCGAATTTTCAACTTTTCAGGTGCTCATTTTCTCAGATAGAAATTTGCATTTCTTTAGTTTACCAGATTCTTAGGTTTTTAGGTTATTACATTTCCAGGTTTTCAAATTCTCAAACAAATCCTAAGTTATTCCCAAATGGGTCTCCTTTTTTTGAAAAATTCCAAAATCCAATTGTGAGCAACACAATTTTTCAGTTCTTTATTGAAAGCCATAAATAAAAAATGGAACTAAGTATAAAGTCTAAATTTGACTAATCATCATCGGCCTAAATTATCACTCTCTTTTTATTAGATTGTTGAAATGTCTCGGTTATTACCACTTTAGCTGCACATAAAATTGTAATTTACCATTTACCCCAAATGGTTGGTTCCCACACTTCCCGTTTTAAAAACGAAATCCTCCAATTATCGGGTCCAGTCCTGTGAACTATTCATAGCGAGAATGTCCAAAAAAAAATTTTCGCTACTTATTATATTTCTCATTTTCTCAACTTTTAATGCGTTGCAAATGAACGCCACAGGACGTTCTACTTTGACAAAATGTGTTACGGAAATTGTAAAAACACACTTTGTGTATTCTCGAACTGTCGTACTGAGTGAAGATAATGGTCTCCATCTGGATGGGTTTTTCTTCACTGGAATAACACGACTGAACTTTGCTCATTTGTACCTTCTTGAGAAAGTCCTCGAAAAATATAATCACATGATTTTAAAGTATAACAATCTACAAGCACTAAACAAAACTTTAGAGGTTTTAAAAACGATGGACAACTTCGATTCTAGAAGTAAATACTTGGTGGTAGTAAAACGTCCTGATGATCTCATTCCGGTATCACAAATTCTATGGTTTTACCGTTTGTACAAATCAGTAATGTTGCTGGAACAGAATGGTGCGGAAATCTACGAGATTGACTTTAAAAAATCACAGTGTGGACGTAACTTAACTGTTATTAAAGTTGGAGAGTACCAACGTGAACTCCGATTGGAGCGTGCATTGTTTAATCCTGACATGAAGATACAGTTTTATAATTGTCCTCTAAAAGTAATTTATTCTCGTGGTTATCCGTGGGTTAATGATAACTCTTCCGGAATTTTCGTTCGTGTTTTGAAAATCTTCGCTGAGAAAAGAAACGTCAAATTGATTTACATGCCCGAAGACCCCATTTATTTTGAAGAACTACATTTGAGCTACTCTTTCGAGACAGTCAGGGAGGACTTCGACAGTGGCTACGCTGACATTTTTATTGGTTTGGGAAATAACTTACCCCATTCTGTTTTAGAAACGACAGTTACCGTCTACGATGATAAACTATTCTGGGCTGTTCCTAAAGCTGCAAGAATGCCGTATTGGAAAGCAATGATTCATTTTCTGCCTTATCCGTTCTGGGTATCACTATTAGTCTTTTTTTTAATATCTTTATTAATTTTTTGTTTGATTGCGTATATCAGCAGAGAAAATTACTTCAAAGATTTGATCCGAAATGGGTTATCAATTTTTCTAATAATTTTAAATTATTCGATGCCAAGACTTCCTGAAAACGGAAGTTTGAGAAAAATGATCGCTTTAGTTTCCTTCATATCATTTTTAACATGCGCGATATTCCAAGCACGGTTATACGACATTTTCAGCAACCCACTTTACGAAAACGATATAACTGACTTGGATAAACTACTGGAATCGAACCTAGAAATAAAATTTATGGGGGCTATGGCGATACTGTTTATGTTTAATGGTCCTAAAAATAAGCAAGTTTATAACAGGTTGATCGAAACAAACCTATCGCTAAAAGAAAGTTTAGATGAATTGTTGATTTCTAATGATTTTGCAACAATCATTGATACTGGAGTTTTGATAATGGCCCCCAATATAAGAAACAAGGTCAACATTTTCGATATTGCTTATTTTCAAACAGTTATTTATATGAGAAAGTTCCATGAGCGGTTCGATATGCTAAACGACGCAATTACACAGATCGTAGAAAGCGGTTTGGTGAATAAAATAGTGTCAGATGTAAGCTGGAACTATTTTCTCAAAGACCGATCGTTGAAAGATGAAGATTTTTTTAAACTGTCTTTAGATCATCTTCAAGGTCCATTTTTAATTCTGGCTTTTGGACATTTTTCTGCGAGTGTAGTATTTGTAATTGAAGTATTATGTGGGCTCATACAACGATACAAACGACGCAGATTTAATTAGTTATAAATCAGTGAAATATAACTAGAAAAACAACAAACAAATTTTCTAATAAATTGCACGTATGTCTTGCTTGAAAACCAACGTACTCAATAAAAGCAAATTCAAAGTGTGTACTGTCTCTGATGTCTACTTTTCTTCGTCGTTTTGATACTGACGACGGCACAATCAACGTCGAAACATGTGCTAGATGTTAAAACAAGGAACTTAACTGCGGTTGAAAACAACAGGAAAATATTGTTTATATATTAATACATAAAATATGACAGAAAATGTTCGTATGAAATTATTGCCTCTGACGAATTGCTAGATATTTGTCCATTTCAGTGATTTTTCGGCAACTTTATCATTCTACTTTAATGAGATCAACAGGAAAGTGAATAGAAAGTATTCGATATTTTAGAAAAATTGACTCTCAATGTAGAATTAACCCGGCGCATTCACCATTTTATTTTTTAGATTGTTCAAATGTCTCGATTATTAATTACTACCTTAGGTGCACATAAAATTCTAATTTACCGTTGACCCCAAATGATTGGAATTTTTTTTGGAAACCTCCATTTACTTTTTCTAATTCCATGATTTATAATAATGTCCACAAAAAAATCACTACATATTTATTATTGCAAAAGTACGCGAAAAAAAATAATCACACGATTTTAAAAACGATGGAAGAATTCGATGCTAGAAGTGATAGATTTCATTCGAGTTTCACAAGTTCTATGGTTCTAAGTATTTGTGATGGAAATATTATGCAGACCGATACAAAGATGTGAAATTAATGTCACCGGCTTTATTAATTATAAATAAGTTTAATTTACAGCAGTGAAATATATTTAGAGCAAGGCACATAAAAGCCAAGCTTATGGGCTCTACAATACCACCTTTGATATTTAAATCATGCACTAAACATAAGCTCCTGAGATTTTTTGGTCTGTTTTAGTTATCTGAAGCAGTCAAGGCCATCACAGTGAAGTTCACATCTTCAGAATCTCTAGCGATGAATTCACGGCAGATTTTCGCTGCATCCTAGTTTTAGACAAAATCACATTAAAGAGCCACGAGAAATATGATAATTTGATAATTCACCTCCAAAAAAGTGTCTCGTGTTGTTGGTCCATGATTAATTGGAAATTCTTTACGGCCGTCTAACTCGTATAAGTGACCGTCTTTTTCCACTAGGGCGACAAAGTGGTGGTTAACTTGTTCGTTGGGATTAACCTAAAAGGGCAAAAGTGTGAAGTTTAGCATGCACTTTTAAAGAAATCTATGCAAGATATTCTTATTGAGCTTTATACCTCTGTTTGTCCTTCCATGGCCAGTTCTTGATGAGCTGTGATTAAATTAAAGACTTCGTTATTTTCTGACTTAAGAAGCAACTCTCCCCTTTCTTCAGGTGTCAAATTTTTGGCATCATCCAAGATTTTTTTGAATGGCCCCTCTTGAAGCCCTAAACTATCCCAACCATTAGAACATAAATTTAGCCGTTTTTTTTTAACTTACTTTTCAACATTGTTAGCCACACAATGGATAAGAGCAATCGTTCCACAGGCATTTGAAACATACTGCTTCATATAAAATAAGTTGGGTGCTAAAGTTTGTCCTTTTTCTTTAAGATCTGCACATTGTTGCTCAGCATGTTTGTAGAACTAAACTAATGTGAATTACATAAAGACTCAAATATTGATTTTACCTGTTCACTGCATGGAAATAATAAAATTAGAGCCAATACAGGTCGAGGAACCCAAGCTAACGCATCTCCATCTAAGCCATAAACATCAACAATGTTCCACTTATTTGGCACCCCCAACAAGTGAAGAAACTACAAATTTATGTTTTCGAAATCCAAAAGTGTTACTTTTGTGCTGAAATAAAAATTTTGTCGGACAACCTTACCTTGTTCATAACCTAAAATTCAAAAAATTGTTTATTTTGTTTTCTAAAGAGAAATACTCACGTCCGGGTTAGATTCTAAAGGTAACAAAGACATTCTTGTGTGAAATACTTCCGCAGTAAAATTTCTCAACAAATATAATGAGTTAATGAGTAATACCGGCTTTTTAAAGTTTTGACGTTTGTTGACAGATTTGACATGTACGCTGTCCTTGACAGCAAACGTAAATTCGATGTCAAAGGCGGGAAATTTGAATACGAAACTTTGTTGAAATGGATACAATTACGTAAAGAAAATTTTATTGGGGAACTTATTGTGTATCACAAAGCAATGCGACTCCTCTAAGAACCCAGTGCTCTGGAGGTTTTATAGTTTGAAGAAATAGCTCTGTGATGTAGTTTAAGCCTGTTCTTCGTATTTTTTTATATACCGGACACTAAAGATTCAATTTTAATATTCAGACAAAAAATAAAACTTTCTACTTACTATATAAAGATTACTCGATTTGATTTCGGTCCCGTAAATAGCAAAGATATGTACAACCGGGATCAGAGTGTACAATACTTTATTGATAGATTCGTTTAATCTACAATTTCTTCGGTCCCATCCGGCCCCGTCAAGAAACAGGCCATGAACAAGTACTCCTTCCTAGAAACAAACGAGGTTTATAAAATTCCTAATTTGTATTTGTCTTACAGGAGGTGCCGTAGCGATTTCTTCTTTTGTGTTTTTAGTAACTGTATTTTGTAGTTTGACTTGATCTAAGGCCCAACCTTTATGAGCTCGAGCTACTTCTTGTTTCATCGCTGTCAAGAAACCTTTTGGGGGTGTAAAATGAGATCTCATTTTTTAATTTACCTTGTGGGTTAAAAAATCCAGCCAACCAGAATGTTAAAGGTCTTCCGCCGAAACACCACTTACTGAATTGATCATTGCGTTCTAAAAACTCTGTAAACCAAAATCCCAAACTGTTCGCCGTCCAGGATCCTCTCCTCCAGACGGTTGGAACGCGAGCATCGTAAATGTTATCCAAAGCGTCTCTCAAGGACTAGAAATGAAAGTAAACCTTACTGATTCTAATGCACGACATTACTTCGTTCATGATAATGATTCCTTCGATGGCAAGCAAGAGTTCGCGCAAAGTTGTTCTGACATTCAAAATAACTTTCTGCATTCTGTCGATTTCCTGGCGCAGGAAAATATTCAGAGGATTCAGATTGCCCATAATTCGTAATCTAACTCAGTTATTAGTGATAGAATTTTTGTTTCAAGTTGTTACCTTTCTTTGACTTCATAAGGATCGTAGTTTGGTGGTAGTTTTTCTAACATTTCTTTTGCGTGTTTGGTCACGGCGTCTTCTCTAGTCTCTCCTCCACCAGAACCGGCTTCCTTCGGCTGTATAGAAACCATCGTGTAAAACATACTCGAAATTGTGTTGGTTTGGTAACTACGAAAACGAAATTATAAAACAAAAATCAAAGTTTTATAAGGAGTACGTTATATCCGCATTAGGATGGAGACCATACACTTGAGGAGGATCCACCGCAGCAAAAGTGTCAATATGTGCTATGTACTCAGTGACGTTCTTAAACTTCACTATTTTATACCCTTCGTAGAATATAAAATCATCGTTGAACATATCGTCATGGAACCACACTCTACAGAACGTGTTCAAAAGTCGTTTATCAAAATCGTCAGTCACGCGGCCACCGTAGTGTACTTCTCCCAACATATATCTTAGAAACGAACTTTAGAAACAAGTAAAGTTACGATTTTTATAGTACCGAACGGTTGCCCAACTAACACCTCTTTTTGGATCCAAATCGTCTAAATGGTTCTGGACGAACAAACAACTCGCCAACCAATCAGCTGAGTTAAATTCGTACGGAATGTTCCAGCCTAAAGGTCCATACTTTCTTCTTTCTTGGACCACAGTGTGCAGAAAAGAAATTGCGTAAATAAGAGGAATGTATTGCCAGGCATCGGAATAATCCAACATGTCTTGGTTCATGGAGGTGTACGTACGTTGTAGCCCCGCTCGAACACCTAAAAGAAACAAGTTTAAACAGAAAAGACCATGATCGTCAGAGTACCGGAAGGAGCTTCATTCGTAAACTTGATACAGATTTGTAGCAAACTGATAGGGAAGCTCTCGTGTACTTCTGTGGTTATCCATAATCTGAAGTCTCCATGAATTGTTCCGATTCCTTTTTCGAGCTCCAAGAACTGTCCTAATACTTCATTCATGTAGTCTAATGAAAGGTGACAATTTTGGAGTAGCGCCCAGAAACCCTAAAAGGAGTAAAATGGTGATAGTGTTTTGTACAAAATTTCGGATAACACTTCAGTCATCGCTTGCGTTAGAAGCTTTCTCGCATGGACTTCTTGCCCTTGACCCATCGATATAGATCTCACTTTTGTTTCGAGACGTTTTGCTAGTTGTTCTATGTATGGAGTAGGATCAGAACCCATGCTTAGAAAACAAATAATCGGTGTAAGAGGCCGAGACTCGTAATACATGGTTTCCAAATTTAAAATGATAGGTTCCGAGAATTTTTGACCAAGAGAACTAGCCAAGTATTTGGTTGCTTGTGTAACTGTCCGATCGGGGCACCACGCTCTACAAACAAAAAAAAGTTATGTTATCCAATCAAACTTAGATCAACCTAATGAGAAGAAGTTTCCTAAAAATGTCAATGTTATTGTATCCATCTGGTATAGTAGCTTCCTCGGGAGCATTCTTATCAAACCAAGCCTTCCAAACCTTATCGTTTGCAGAAACTTGCTGAATGATATACTGAAAGTGACGCAATTTGGAAATTTCAACCAAATTTAACCATGTCATATCCATGATCCACTTGGCCGGTTTCGGCGGACAAGCATTCAAATCCAACGCAGCACCTCCTTTGATAAAGAACTGAAATTCTTCATGAGTGATGTGCTCTCTATCCAGGTCGATTTTCAAGCACATCAGAAGCACAAACATGTATTTGTGTTGTTCGTAAAGTCCTCGTGATTTGTATTTGTACACTTCATACGTTAAGTATTCAATTATGAAAACGATACGTTTTGAAGTAACGTTGCTTTTCTCTGATTTTAACATGGATATGTCGAATCTTTCGAGGAACTGTACCAATGATGTTTGATACATGCAATTTACCATCGCCATGCTTACGACCAAAAAGTATAAGATGCTGCCTCTTGTAGCGACGGGCCTGGAACAAACAGTGTTTTAATCAGTTATGATCCAGTCAAAATAAAGGTTCAACTTCGGAAAAACTCGCATCGCATTTGATCTTAAACATTTTTTTTTTAGCCGAAGTGATATAATCAGTACCAGTTTTCAGTTCTACGCGAGTTTTTCCGAAGTTTATTTTTTTTGTCTATTTTGTTCTGTTATTATATCTATTTATCCAACCTGAATTCTTCTCTCGCTGCGTTTATTTTGATCTCTGTTTCTTTAGCGATAGTGAGCTTCTCTCGTATATCGCTGGCTGTATTACGTGTCACATTTAGCACGTCTATGACTGTGGGATCATCCAAAAGGGAGCCTTGCACTGTTGTTAGTTTGTACAAAAGATTCGCCTCCAACTCTTGCATTTTTCTTTGATTCGCCGTAGCGTCCCGAAGTAAGTTGGTTCTTTCAGATTCCAGTTCTTTCTTTTCGGTCAAAATCACTCTTCCTAGTAATTGGTCTTCCAGTCCTTTCATAGTTACTGTAAAGTCGATGACCGAAGTTCGAGCAAATATCTCCGGAGTGTATGAAGGATTCGCAAGTTTAGTTGTGATATACATTCGGAAATCTTTGTGGACATCCACTTCTTTATCTCCTACCTTCACTTTAAACGTCGTCCCCACTTTAATGTGATTTTTTTCCAAAACGTTATCCAACACTGGATCTAATTCTTCGTTAATATCTTCGATAATCATCGGATATCCCAATGAAACGGCATCCTCGATGTGGTTTCTAAAATATTTGTGATTCAACGAAGTCACAATCAAATTGTTTTCTTTTTCTTTGGCTTTAATCCAGAACTTTCCTTGACTTTGCGGGTCGATCAGTAATGGATATCTTCCAGCTGTGGTCACGATAATGCCATTCTGGATGGACAACTCGTCCGTTGGTAGACCTTGCAAATTCCATTCACCTATCTAAAATAGAGCAATATAACGTTTGTTTTTTTTTTATATATGTTGGTAACTAACCGTGGCCGTGTCCGTGAGACTGTCTATCAAATTTAGACTCATTGTCACTGGAATTTTTCGTTTAAGTAGCGCATCTAGTAAAAATTTTTGTAAATATCCTCGATATTCTTGATTAAAAGGTCCAGAGTAGTTTAGAAACCCAACGAGAATGGTTACGTCGCCGACTAATCTGTCGGTTTCTGCTTTAAATTGAGCCAGTTGATCGGTCCATCGGATTCTTTCACCAGCCAAACCGTCAATAAGAGCAGTTGCAGAGTCCATCTTGTTCTTGACTTTCATGGCGTCGTCAAAGACCGCCTAAAAATACTAACATGTATTGATTTTCACCAGAATCGGTAGAATACTTGTTTATGCTTCATTGCTTCTTCGTACTGGATCTGACATTGTCTTACTTCTTCTTCCTTTTCTGCCAGCAGGTGCATGGCCGCTGACAATTCATTTTGTGCCTTGTCAAGTTTGGCCTGTTGTATCGCCAAGTTAGCCTGCAATCAAGATATACAAAATAAGATGTTTTACACGTAAAAATAGTAAGTAGTAAGTATTTAGAAACTATGAAATTATCTACCTTCAAAGGCAAAACTTCCCGATTAACTTCGAAAAATGAAGCCATAGCTATGGTCCAAGAAATTAGCCCAGCCACATTACCACATGCAGTTTTTGCATTTTCGTAAGTGTACAAAGGAAACTGAAAATATGGTTGAAGTAAATCTACAATTTCTGCGTTAATAGTATCTTTCGGATACTCTTGAAGTTTGCTCAGAAATTTGGTGTCCGCCATGACCTTAACAAAACCATAAGTTTCTTAAGATTTAAACAGAATATTTAACCTTCAGTGACTCGTTCCAAGAAGTAATAAGAAACGATTTCTCCAAATCTGTTTTTACAGGCTCCAATTTCTTTTTGAAGTAAATCAACACGGCGTCCATAATGACAGTAATCAAGAATGGTGGTTTTCCCAGCTTTCGCACAGTCGCGATATCGGCAGCTTTGATTGTCTACATTACAAGAAAATGGTAACGAAACACAGAAAAAACGTATTTTACCAATAACGCCGCCTCTGCCGCGTCCAAAGCTGGTTTCGCCGCTAACAGCTTGCCCTCGGCTTCCTTTTGGTCAGCGCTAATGATGGTCACAAGATATTCGGCTTTATCTTTGACAATAGTCGCTTCCTCTTTGATTGTATTGGTGATTTCAGATGCCGCCATAACTTCGTCTAAAACTTTCTCTGCAGCGTCGGTGGCCACTTTCATTTCTTGTTCTTTGATGATCAGTTCTTTCTTCAATTCGTCGACGTTTTCTTGAGCTTCTACAAGTTTGGTAAGACCTGTACGCATTCGTAAATCCATGTCGGCGATGTTCTTTCGTTTTTGTACATAAAGCTTTTTGTACGATTCCAAGAAAGAAATGAAAGTTTTAGGTGTTACGTAGGTGCGTCGGCGGAACCTGAAAGAAGGTGCTCGTTACAGACTTCATGGCAGAAGCATCGTGCGCACTTTTCGAAATAACTATTACAAGTCAAGGCCACGTTTTCTTGGATTTCACCCATTATTAGAATGAGTTCATGTTTGGTTTCCGGAGTTGCCACCACATCAAACCGGATTAGGAAGTGTTCTGATACTTCGACTAGAGCGTCTTTCGGCCATCTAAAGAACCAGTCGATGGTGCATCCGGAAATTAAGCCTGGGAACTTCAAGGCTCTGTTTCTGAATTTTTCTCCAACCTAGTAAAGAAAAATTGTCAGGGTTAATATTATAGAGTATTATATTATCTTACAGGTGAAAAGCACAAGACCACGTGAAGATTAGATCGCGCTCTGCTGATAAAAAATTCGTATAAATTATCCCCAGTTGGAGGTTTCTTCGGGAGCGCTTTTTTCATAACAGGTATCAAAGTTGACTGTATTTCATCTATCTCGTCTTTTGCAAACAGATTTGCTATTTCACCCGAACTAAGAATATTGTTGAGACTTTCAAGAAAGGTTTCATCTTTAATTTCGTTGTCCGTAAAGATAAAAGTGATGCCCTTTCCGTCGCCTCCAGCAGTACGGTACAAGTATTTCATATCATCCATTAGGTTACCCACGTTGTAAGTCCTGCAACATTTCTTTTTGACATTGATAGATTTTACCTTGCCTTACCTTGTCATCTGTATCTGGAAAGACTTATAATTAGCTATGAAAGAAGAAAGTCGAGTAAGACTTTGTTTGCCTGAACCTCCAACACCTACTAACAATGCATTTCCTCTTGCGGTTCTGATGATTCTGGAAATAATCATTAAATGTACCATAGCGTCGTGGAAGAAGACTAGATCCATGGCGGCTCCTCTTATTTGTTCGTTGTACTGGTCCACAAAAGCTAAAGACTCGTTCAAAAAAAAAGTAGTGATGAATTTTGACTACGTACAGAACAACTTTTCTTTAAGGAACTCCCAACTTGGTATTTCTTCATATATTTTTGGAGCGTCAAAGACGAAGTCGTCGGGTTCGTCACCTGTCGGTTCTGGCGGTTCCCTTAGAAAATCAACCCAATAAGTGATTTCTTCAGGATATTGGTCAAAAACGTCAGAAAGATCATTTTTTACACAGTTTTTCAAAACTTCTTGGAACCATTCTCGTTCTTTTTGTTTTATGAATCTGAAACACACGTTATATTGGAGACGAAACAAAATTGAAGACTACCTATCAGATATGACTCTGGTACACTCGTGTTGCCACAACTTCAACAAAGAACTGATGCTCTGGCACTCCAATCTTTGCACAGTCAAAATTCCCTGCCAAATTCTTGACAAGTCTCTTAAATTGAACACGTAATGGAATTTTGCTGGTGTCGGCAACATTTTAACTTTGGTCTGTTGCCAAATGTTCCTGGTGAGCGGAATCAAGCGTGGAACAAACTCTACAATCTGTTGATCGAATCGTTCGATGCAAAAGTACCCACAAGCGATTTGACCTAGATTAATGTTAGTTTTGTACTAGTTTCCAAACTTACTAAAAATAACATCCATGGCGTTAATACTGGGTAAGGTGCAATTGAAGACACAAAATTGTCGTTTTAGTCTGTGTGGAATGTCGTTTCGACCACCACCTGGATGGATCATTGCCGCGAGAAAATTACAATCAACAATTGAGGAGAAATCTCCTGGCTTGTCTAGACTGTAAAAACCTCCACACTCCATAACTTGGCGGACGATTTCATTAGTTATTTGATCTCCCCAGTCGTTTATGACGGGCATGTTGATGTCGTCGATGAAGATGGTTAGAGTCTTACCTGCCGGAGGACCATAAGTGGTGCCCACTCTTTTGTCGACGTAAGATTCAATAATTCGCTAAAATTATGTTTGGATACCGATGATATAAATTGGCGAAGGAAATACCTGGACCATATTCGGTGTTGTAGCAGAAGAGAAGTTAAAACATTTGCTTAGTTTATATTCAGGGTCGAATTGCTGGGTGTAGCCTTTTATCATGACCGTTTTGGCCGTTCCCTGTTCCCCTGAAAAGTACAAATTTACAAAAAAATTACAAAAACGAAAATTATAATAACTAATCTAGCTTATATACAAAAGTTGTTGAGGCCTTTAATTTTTCGTGGGTGTTTTAGGAAGGAGAACAGGGAGAAGGAATGATTACATTTTTGTAAATGTCAAGAAATTTATAACGGTACAATTTGGAAATAAAACAATAAAAAGAATTACCAATTAGTAAAACAGCTTTGTTCTGCTTGGCCACTGTATCAATCAAAAATCCCGTTCTGATGTTGTCGACATTTGGTACTAAGATGTTAGTAAATTCCAAAACAGAATCAGTCGGATACACAAACTCCTCAACTCTTTCCGACCAATGCTGCCAAGTTCCCGTCTTGGGGTTTACAGTATACTCAAATATTGTTTCTTTCTCTTTACATTTCGGCCAGTCAAGCTTTGGTGTATTCTGTAAACAATATTCTTCCATCTTAACACGATCATCCAGTTCTAAGACAGCTCCCAGAGACCACATAATAGAAAACAGAATCAGTCTTTCTAACTGTTTGTCAGTCCAGACTTCTACAATTTCAAGTTTTATTACAGAAAGTAAATAAACTCGGCCAACTTTACTAGTTTCATCCCCCACGTCTAGAATTCCAGCTAGAACGTCGTAGCATTGGCGAATGTACAAAGCCTCGGTGATTTTCATTTTGGCTTTAAGTCTCATTTGGATGAAGGAATGAAGGCCTTCGTACACTTTTCCAAAGACATTTTTACAAACTTCGGTTTCTTGGGGACTTCTGGTTTTGAGCCATGCCTGAAGGAGGCAAGTTGGGAAAAATCGTTGAAACGGGGAGATTTACCTCTAAAATTGGGCCCCAAGGTAAAACAGAGGCGCTCATGAAGACCATACCCATGCGAGATACGGTAGCTGGACTTGCGTTGTCTACGTTGTCTGGTTCGAAGACTAGTTTGGCGTTGGGGGCCATTACGATGCGGTCGCCGTTAGCGAGAGTTAGAGTTTTGTTGTCGTCCAATACCGAATTTAGATTTTCTATCCAAACTGCGTCGACAGGGCCGTCCAAAACCAGCCTTAGAAAGGTGAAAATATAATTCAGATTCTATCTACTAACTTTAAATTGTTGTTTAAACGAGTATCTCTCATCGCCACAACAAAACTATCTTACCAAACGAAGTCACTCTTCTTAATTTTCAAAGTTCTTCGCCACAAAGTTGAAAAAATACCGTCGGTCCAGTCATTGGTTGCCACATCTAACTTTCCGAACATTTGTGGAGCTGTTATTGCCTTAAAAATTCTCTCTTAGTTGGGAATTTTACTCAGTACTTAGGCACTTTACCTTCGGATTCATCCTCAATTCTTTGTGCGGTAATCCCGTTTCGGTCATTGCTTTCATCAGACAATGCATGCATTGAGTTTTGCCCGCACCAGTGGGACCTAAATTTCTCAAAATAAAAATACAGGTCAAAATGTCACAACAAAGTACCTAACACCATCAATCCATGCCGTACCAACGAAGTTTCATACAACTGAATTACTTTTAAATTCCACGCTGGGTAATTTACAACACCCATTTCCTGGCACTGATTGGCTATAGCTTTCTGCAGGTCTTTCCAAGAATACGTTGACAATTTAATGCCGGGGAACATGTCTTCAATCAATGAAAGAAACAGTGGTTCGTCTTCGTCGATCAATTTACTTAAATTCATATCTCTAAAAGTTTGTAAAAAGTGGTGAAATTCGTTACAAAAAAAAAAAACAAATACCTTAAAACTCTCATCACAATAGTTTCTTCGGTGTCCGAAGGATGCGCTCGTTTTTGCGCACCCAAAGTCCTTAACACAGACAGAATGTTGCGCAACCCAAAATCATAGTGCACCTAAAATAGATTTTTTTTACTGTTCTATAAAAAACGACCTTACTTGTTTAGAAAGTTGTTCTTCGCACAATTGATAAAGCGTAAAGAATTTCCTGGCTAAAATTATGTTGTCTTTAAAACCACAAGATGCCAGCTTCACTCGTATAATAATTTGCCTGTCTGGTACCATCATGGCAACGCTCCTGAACATTATCTTTAAATTCTCTGGCAGTTCCTGTCGTCCTGCGTATCCAGGATTCATTGTTAAGAAGATACCAAACTCCATATTCATTGACACATTATCACCGTCCCTGAAAAAAAACATGACAATGGCTTCTCGTGTTGTGCGCTTCAAACATACATGAAAATGAACATTGCTTTTCTTTCTTTGCGGGCCTGAAGCACAATGTAGATTTGTTGTGCTGCTACCGAGAGCACAGGAAGCTCAATACGATTAAACTCATCAAAGCATCCCCACGTTCCAGACTGAGCTAACCCCTGACGAAAAATATTGAATCAAAGACGGTTATTAATTTGTTACTGTACTTTAAAAATTCGGCCTAAACCTCGAAAGTCCATCTGATCCGAGCAATTGAAAACCACGACGAATTTGCCTAGAGTTCGCCCCATATCTTTTGTTGTTTCTGTCTTGCCGGTTCCTGCAGGACCTGCTGGGGCTCCTCCCATGTTGATCCCTGATAACGATAATCAAATTTTTGATAAGAGAAAAAAAAAACTTACAAATGGCCTGGGCCAAGGTGATGTAGCATCGATCTGTCAGTGGTGTGATACATAATCGTTCTGTGATTCCCAGATATTCGTTTTGATAAATGAAAATGACATCGGTGATTTTTACAGTAACTTCGTCGTTTTCTTCGTTGTAGTAAAATCGTGTTTGTTGTTGCCAGTCAAAGTCCAACAGGTTCTTCACTTTTAGTTTGACCATTGCGTCGAAGATGTCTCTGTAACGTTTGATAGTTTGAAAATTAACAAAACGAAAATAAATTACCTTTGATGGACGTGTATTGTGACCATAGTCTCAAACCTAGTCCTTTCTCGCTTCGACAGGTCTTTCCCTGTCAAGTCAATGAGACCATTAAGAAGATCCAAAAATCTCACATTTGTCATTTTCATTATTATCTTATCGACTCTCGCCTTCCTGATGGCAATTTCCGCCTCTTTAGTCCATAAGAGTTGAATACCAACAAGGCCAGCCTTAATTATATTCATAAGCACCGTCATCGTTTTTTTTATCAAAGCACAATAAAATAAGCTTTTTGCCTTGTTGCATGAGATTTTCCATTCGTTGTTTACTAATTTGAGATGGCTAATTTTAAACAGGAAATATTTAGTTTTTTGACTTCAGATAAAGATGTCGTGAGTTATCCTCCCATGTTTCTTTTCTCAAGTGAACCTGTACCTGTACCTACCACACACTCTAAGTCGACGATATTTGAAATCAGCATTAAAAATACAATCACACTCATATAAAAATCTCATGCAGCAGAAACACTGGGCAGTATTATAAATACCTGAGCACACAACGGTAGGAACCCCTGTATAAAATCATATTCCGGATCCGCTAACATTTGGGCCTGTGCTGCAATCACTGCTTTAACAGTTTCTTTAACCATCTCCAAGAGACTGTTTAACCACAATTCAACACCACCGACGCAACTAACTGGTTTTTCAAAATTAACAACCTCTCCTAAATCGGACATCATGGCGATAATATGGTCTGGCTTCTTTGGATCGAATTCCACTCTATACACTGCATCGAATAAACTTGGAAGATGACCCTGGATTGATGTGGGGTCGGAACTTTGACCCAAAATTTCCAAGAGAACCGGGTCCGAGATGAAGAAGAACCGTGGGAAACAAAGACGTTTTGACTCTAAAGAGAATCTTTAAAAAAGAAAATTTTAGAGAAACGAGTACCTAAATATCCAGTTAAACTCTTCTGACAAGTTTCTAGCTGCTCCAAAAGGTGTGGTAAAAGTTGTCCCATTGTTTCATCACCAGTGCAGCACTCCACAGCGTTGGGAAGTTCATGGGCTCTTGTCATTATTTTTACCCAAGATTTATCGATGTTCTGGAAGGTGGTAATGAGTTAAAATTTTAGTGGTCATTAGTTACTTACATTGAATCGTTTGGCTTCTCCGGGTAACTGCTTCGCAATGTCACCACCGACAAAGACAGCCTCCAAGTAAACCCACAGGTTTTGTACTATTAACCATTTTTCCAAGATCTCCGAGGTGTTCACCAGTTTGTGAACCCAAGTTTGAATGTCTTTTTTGAATGGTGCGTTATACCTTTAAAATAAGATTTTTCATTTATTATCAACATTAGGTGATTATAGACCTGTTACTCAGCAGCGAGTTCATTATCATCAAGCTGTCTTCCAGCGCCATAATAATTTCACCCGTTTCCGTTCCTTTCAGAAGCAGCTCTCCTCTAGTTTTAAATTGAGAGAAAGACAGCTCAACGATGGACCAATCCGCAATAACTTGTTTTAACTTTGCTTCTATATCTTTCTCTTTAACGGCGCTTATACAAATATCTTCCACATCGTCTTTGAATTTTAGTAGAGGTGCCTCCATGACATTCCTCAACGTAAAAGTCGGAGAATCAATATCAAAAGTGTAATTACAGGTCGTTGATATTCTCTTCCAATGTCTTTCTTTCATCGCTTTATTGGCCATCAACTCCAATAGAGGACACGTCTCGGAAAAGTCATCGATTTTCTTCTTTAGATCCAAGAAAGCGGGCCAATCCTTCATGCCTTTGGGCAGTTTACGACATCTAAAAAAAGTGTCTTATTTCTTCTTTAATTGTTTAACATCATACCTATTTTGGAACTCTTGCAACTCAGCAAAAATGACTTCGGTGTCGACATCAACCCATAGAATGTCATAATATCCATCAATACTATGATTGACAGCCAAGTACAAACCGTACAATTTATTTAAAAGATTAAACTCCTTCTTGCGTTTGTGTAAAATAGGATAATCGTTGACTTCCAAACCGAAAAGTTTTTCTCCACTGCTATACATCTCGAATTTTCGCCAAAGTTCGTCAAAACGATCCTGGAAAGCTAGAACTCGATCGCTGGCTTCACGTGCTGAAAGTCCCGGAATCATGGGACCATTTAGATCAAAATCAACGTCGAAGGCTTCGACTTCGTCTCTGAAGTGTGCAACTCCTTCTGTGAGTTCTTGTAGCAATGGTCCTTGGACATTGCATATATTTTCTTGAACGGATTTAGCCTGAAAGAATGTTTTAAAAATGGTTTTTGTGGTGTCATGACTTACATGATTGACCATGTTATTGAAGTTGAATCGAAGGGATTCAACTCTTTCCATGTCTTCTTTCGGAATGTCGATTTTGTATTTGGCGAAAACGGTGTAAGCTTCTTCCATGTTTATTAAGTCTAAATCGATTTCGATGAAATTTTCTCTGATTAGTTCCAAACAGGCCATCGCAAGTCTGTAGAAAAGCAGTTTAGTTTCGTTTGGTTTTGGCTAAAATGGTGTTTAGTCATGCGGAAAAAAAATAGTGTGCATACTCTTGAGATCTGAGAAAAAGTTGAAATTTTAACTATTCCTCTATAGCTCTATTGAGGTATACCTTAACTAAACTAAATCCTTACCTATAACTTATATTTTTTAAGATATCGCAATTTAAAAAAAGCGACAGATATAAAAAGCTCAAAATGTACCTGCAATCATCTAGATCTTTTATGGGTTTATTTAACACTTTTTCTCGGTTTTTAATAAAGTCTACGAGCTCCAGAAGTTTCACCTTGTATCTCTTCGCTAGATCTTTGCCCAAAATTTGCTTCCAAGCGTCAGATTCGACAAGCAGAGCCAATTTAAACTTTGCTGTAAATCAAATTAAAAGTTTTATATAAAAAAAAAAAAAACAAAAATAGGTACCCATGTCAACTTGTATCGAATCAATAATATGACTTTCTGGCAGCTGTCGAATACTTTCTCCTCTATTTTCAAACTCTTGAAATTTCTCAGCTATTTCTACAGTCAATGGATCTTTCTTGGTAAACTCTTCAATTATATCAACTCTGCTTTCTGCCCATAGTGGTGCGTAGGAAAGATAATCCTGCAAATAACTCCATCAAATAAAAAATGAGTAGAAATGTAATCTACCCGTAGTAATTTTGCAACATCTGGTTTCAGCAAATACATGACACCTTGCAGACTCACGAAAATACGAACAATTTCTTTGTTTTCGGTGACGATTTTGAAATAATTTCGGTCCTTGGGCGGCGACTTTGCTACCCGTTTGGCTAAAAAATGTTAGCGTTTTTTAATTACAGAAGAGTTTTTTTTTTCCTTTACCGATATCTTTAAACTTGAGCGGGTTCAATCTAGGTGGTTTCTTTTTGGTGCCACGTTGTCCCCACATGCAGACATATTTCATGGTATCCTGGAGATTATTAATAACTTGTGTGAAATAATTTTGGATTTCATCTAGAGTTGGATTAATGACAATTATTGGGATTTGTAGTTCCATATTAGTTTTCATGATGGGAGGATTAATCGTGCTGCTGTCTCTTATACTAACGAAATTTGTTAGAAGCTGCTTTATTTCACAAAAAAAAAATGGCTATACTAACCTTGCAGTCCTTTTCTTGATTTGTTCCAACGAGAACTTGATACACTTAACCAAAGCTTCGCTAAGTTTCATGTTGAAAAAGGCAAATAGTTCTAAACAGTCTGAATGTATCGAGCTAAGATCCAGAGGAACGTTCCTGTCGATTTCCTTGAAAGCTTTAAGAAAGGTGTTAAACTATTCTTTGTTTTTCACTTCGTACCTGCTTCAGGACTGAAAGTTAATCTCGATGCAGATCCGACAGGTTTAACGGCTTTTTCGGCATCTAACCACTCGAATTTGTTTTCTTGTAGCTCAGGTTGTTCAATCGCGCTCAAGAATTTTTCAATAAGATCTATAACAGCGCGTTCGGCAGTTGATGACTTCGTTTCGATCTCCTTCACTGTTGATTACAATAAGAAGATGTTGCGGTAAAAATTTAGAGTTACCTCCTTGTTCCATGAATTCCTTGTTGTGTTTCTGGAAGTCACTCGGCATCAAAGCTTCAGGAGGAAGGTGTACAAGACAAGTAGCGGCTATTGCATCCAAAACCTCATCAATTCTAGCTTCTTTCATGTCTTTGACTTCTTTCACAAACATTTCGATATAATCCAAGACTTTAGTGACACTATCGCAGAATTCTGGAATTCTTGTGGACGTCCAAGTGATGACAGAGAATCCAGGTCTGAAGGCATCTTCCATTTTGATCAGTTGGAGACGGATCAGGGAAATGAAAAGTGTTGGAATGTTGCTCCTAATGTAGTCGTTTCGTTCAACTAATTGTTTAATGACTTCATACGAGTTAAGTATCTTCTCCTTGCAAAATACGAGAACTTGACCTACGTCAGGTACCGCTGCAATTTTCTAACTTTAGAGAGAGTAATTTTGCAACTGATTTTTACCCAAATCGAGTTTGTACATGTATTCTGATTCCCGAAGAACCTCAACGATATAAGGATGGAAATTAACTTTATATCTTTTAGTTTTCGGATCCTTGGTGAGAATTGGACTGTTCAAGCAAGCACGAACCTAAAAAAAGTGTCTAAATGGAGACACCAGACAAAAATCATCATTACTTGTCCTGCAAACTTGTACCAAGCTTCGTGATATATTTGCTCGTAATGAACAAAAACCATAGCTAGAGCATTATGCAATTGGATACATTTCTGCACGTGCCTGTGTCTCATTACTCTCGGTTTAGTAATAAACACATCCATACACTCTTCCATTCTTCTGTACAAGTGTCTTATCCACATAACGCGCCCGCTTACTGGGGGCATATTTCTAGGCAACAAAGGTGATTGTCTTTCTTCATTATAACGATCTCGCAAGAATTCTAATTCTTTTTGGAACATTTCCATTGCTTCAAGATAGCGTTCATCCAAATGAAGACACTCTAAGTTAAGTTTCTCAAACCTAAACAAATCCTGGTAAATTAGTGCGCATTCATGATAAGATTTTACCGTTTTAAGAGTCTCAAAACATTATACACGTTAGTGTTCTTTTCCAAAGAAGTACCAACAAACTCCTCCATTTCCCACTCAGTGTCTACCACATTCTGCTTAAATTCGCTGTAGTCTTTATTAAAATGTGGCAACCGATGGTTTAGAGCGTCGTACTTTTGGATGGAAATTTTTTTGAAGAAACTTTTAAATTTTTCGGCGAAGACGTCGATTCCTTCGATTTTGCTGCTTTGTAGAATTGAATACCGTGTGGTGGTTTCGAGGACGTCCACAATCTTAAGTTAAATAATTCAGAAAAAGAAAGTAGTGATAAAGACGATACCTCTTCTACTCTTTTTTTGAAGGTTTCGAATTTTCCGAACACGTACATTTCCGAGCATTCAAAAGGGGCTTCTCCTGCTTCCTTCATTTCTTCTTGGATGTGTTTAAAACATTGGTAATATTTCAGATAAATGTCGAGACAAACCTGAAAGAGTACAGAAGATAACGTGTGGGTATTAAATTCAAGTTAGGAAGTTACTTTGATTTTTTCCAGTATCACTGTCTTCTTTTGATTCCAAACCGTTTTCGTTCCGTCGCAATTCAAATACGATCTACACACATTAATCATTTGATTAGACACTTTAACGAGGAAAGCCGTCACATTCGCTGTATTATTATAATATCTGGAAGTCGTATAAGTCATTCTGATTGCATGCAAGAGTGGAGGAATATGATGTAACAACTCTGTAGCTTCGCATCTGTACAGAGGATTAACAAACTTTTCTAAAGCGTACAAGTATTTCATGTTGTCTGTACACTCATTCTTCGCTTCTATTACTGCGCTTTCATGTTTGTTCCAAACCTAAACACCAAGAATTTATACTCGGATTTCTAGAACGCACACTAACTTTCATGATTTTGCTTTTACAAGCTTCCAGAAATTGAATGTGGGTTCTACAAGGAGTGTCCTGTATAAATTCCACAATACTGGTGAAACGAGAAAGCTGTCTCCTCCAGTATTCTATTTCGACAAGAGGACCAACAAATTCGTTTTCTCTTCGTAACTGCTGGTATTGTACTAAAGCCTAGAAAAGTATGAAAAATAAAAGTGTTCGATTTTTCGTTATCTCTTACTCTTTCCATTTGTTTGCACCAAGCTCTAACGACTTGCTCCACACTACGAATGATGCCTGGATTGAGCAAAGCGTCGGTGCGTTTCTTCTCGTTTATCAGTTCTTTCCGATATAAGGTTCTGTTGAAGGTGAAATCAATAACCATGTCAAGATCAAGTTTTGTTTCTAAAATTTTAATTATAGTTGTCGTAACCCAAGTTTAACTCCTACGTCTGATAAATTCAACGAATGAGTTGAAATCTCCTTCAAAATTATTTTTTTGTCGAAGTCCTACTTCCGTTTTGGGTAAGTCTCCCCAGTCTCTATTCAGCTTGAAAGAAGGAGCTACAAGTCCTGCCAGGATGTCATAAGCAACAGACACTGAATTGCAGTTTTCTGCTAAATAGTCAAATTTTGTAAAGAAAAGTATCTGAAATTAACTCTGTTTGAAAGAATAAATTTTTAGTCTTCTTACATCTGTGATGTTTTTCATCGTGACCTCGACGTTGTTTATTTTGTATATTCCAATGACGATTCCTTTTATTTTATCGGTCATTCCATCAGTGAAATATATTCTTTTCATGATTGAATCAGCAATAGCATTAGGATTGAACCTCCCAGTTTCTAAGAAAAAAAAGTGAACTAAAAGTACACTGAATTTACCACACATACCAACTTCATAACTAGGCCCGTCTTGGTAATAAACCAACAACCCGTTAATTCCATCTTTTGAAAAGAGTTTATTCAATAAATCAACGTGCTCGTTACTATCAGCAGCGGCTTCAAGAACCTCATTTGGTTCTATATTCAACTGCATCGCTACGATGTCGAAAACATGTCTGTGTGGTAATTGGAGCTCCGCATATCGCACACTACGTAATTCCTTAGCGTTGTTCTAAAAAAAAAAGATATATGAATAAAGCAGTAGTGGTGTTGAACTTACTATTTTTTCCTTGAATGATTCTGCTAAAGCAAAAGCTGTAAAACTGCCAGTTTTTCGGGAAGTTTCGGCTGATTTTGCTATGTACTTGGCCACATCCATAAGGATGGCCAACTCATCGTCTTCCATCTTAGCTTTTAAAATTATATTCAATGTAAAGCATAAAATGTATTAAAATTAATTTTTGACATTTGCTTGTTACTGTTTGAACCTATAGCAACAGTTCTGAAAACAATGTAAAGTTCCATTGGCGACTTGATACCATTTTTGAAAAATTACTTCTACGTCTAGGAACTTTTCTTCGGTTGGTGACACACATTGGGCGAAATGTTAAATGTTAGTGGGATTTTAAGGTTCCAGTTGCGGGTACAGAAAATTTTCATCGAGGGCAAATTAACCGTGGCATTTTCTGCAATTTATCATTTTTCTGGCGGAGTGCAGATAATTTCTGAATTCATCCTAGAACATTAATTTTCTATTTTCATTTGGAAAAAATGACAGGTATGTTAAGTTTACTTGATTTCAGTTTAAAATGTTAATTTTGAAAGAAAAGTTTCACCAACTGTTACAAAATTCCCTAAATTACCAAATTTGTTGCTGTATGTCGTATATAAAAACACATCATAAAATTGGTCAAATTCATGTCTTCGATTTCATTTCAATTTTTAATTTTTCTGTATATTTTAGCAGGGTATGCAACCAGTAATACACAAAGTAACCAAGTCGATGTGGCTGTTTACCTGTCATCGATGACATTTAAAGGTTATCTTTTCCTAGCCTAAAAATGTTGAAACATTAATTTTTATTTTCACTAATAATTAAAACTATAACTGTGAAAAAAACTATTCTCTGAAGTTACAAGTTTACGTTTTGTGCAAACTAGTGGTACCTGAAATCAAAAAACAATTTTACAAGAGAAAAATAACAGAAAATGGAGTCGGAAAAAGTTACAATGTTGCGATACAGAGGCTCTAAGCTAAGCAAAGTTAAAAAAATAGACATATTTCCAAAAATTGAAGAAACATTCAAGGAAACATCTTCAGTAGGGGGCACCTGTAAGTCTACATTTTTCGAACTTTCTCTCATTCTAACGACATTCTAATAGTTTCAGTATTTAGTTTTATGCTAATTCTATGGCTGGTTTATTCAGAAATTAATTACTACTTAGACAGTAAATTCATTTTTAAGTTTTCCCCAGACGTAGATTTTGACGCCAAGTTAAAAATCAATGTAGATATCACGGTAGCAATGCCTTGTTCCAGTAAGTATTTACAAATTTATTAATTTCACTTTTAAGTGTGTTTTATGTAGATTTAGGTGCGGATATCCTAGACTCTACTAATCAAAATGCATACAAGTTTGGTTCTTTGGAGGAAGAAAGCACATGGTTCGAGTTGTCACCAAACCAGCGGTTACATTTTGACAATAAAAGGCACTTTAACTCGTATTTGAGAGAGGAGTACCATGCCGTGAAGGTAGAGAGTAGCAACAATCAAAAAATAAATTAATGACGGTAATTTTAGGACTTGCTGTGGAAAAGCAGCTTTTCCACAATGTTTGGCCACATGCCTGAAAGAATTTCAAAACCCGACAAACCTCACGATGCGTGTAGAATCCACGGCTCTTTAGTTCTAAACAAAGTATCTGGCAACTTCCACATAACAGCAGGCAAAAGCTTGAACCTTCCCAGAGGTCATATACATATCAGCGCGTTTATGAGCGAACGAGATTATAACTTTTCCCACAGAATCGATAGGTTTAGTTTTGGGGATCCCAGTCCTGGTATTGTGCATCCTCTAGAAGGAGACGAACTCATAACCCACAACGGTAATAAAACAGCTCCTCAAAGTCCAACTTGAACGGTTCTTTCAGGAATGACCCTCGTCAATTATTTCATCGAAGTTGTGCCCACGAGCGTTAAGACTTTCTTAACTTCTGTTAACACCTACCAGTACAGTGTCAAAGAACTGAACAGACCTATCGATCACGATAAAGGCAGTCACGGCATGCCCGGAATATTTTTCAAGTATGATATGTCGGCACTGAAAGTCACCGTGAGCCAGGAAAGAGATCACTTGGGGATGTTTTTAGCAAGGCTGTGTTCCATCATTGGAGGGATTTATGTTTGCTCAGGTAAAGAAATCTGGGTTAAAACTTTTTTTTATTGGGTTCTTTCAGGTTTTTTAAATAGTTTTGTACAATTTTCTTATAATTTTGTAATGTGTAACTGGAGCTCGGCGAACAAGAGTGAAGACGCGACGGAGTATAAAAGAGTTCCTGAAGTTGTTCCTGTTAGTTTGTGATGCACTAATAGTTTGTGACTGTTTTAATTTAATTTAACCAACACTGATTTTTATTTAATTGTGTTTTGCACTGATTTCCGTGTCAAATAAAGCTGTTATTTTATGTTTTTTATATTCTTGTTTTTGTGGTAAGCGGAAACTCGCTACCGGCTCGAAAACGATATGCTATAGAATGACAATTAGGCTACTAGAGGAAATGCAGAAGTACGAACGAAAGGAAAGAATGCGCACGGATAGCTAAGAGAAGCCGTACAAATGAAGAGGAAGATTCTTTAAATGAAGGAGAAGAAAATATAGACAAAGGAAGTAACTGGGATTAACATAAATAAACAACTATTCTAGAAGAATCAACTTAAGAAGAGATGCACGAGAACATAGTGAAAGGCCGGCAAAACATTACATTATCTTCGAATATGAACCTGAACTTGATATAGCGGCAGAAGATTGATGACAATCAAAGATGCTGCGAGATGTAATGGTTAAGTGATAAAATGGTTAGGGAATTTAGATTCAAAAAAGAAAAGAAAAAGAACTTGATTTTTTTTCCAGAGCATCAATCTGGAAGTGGTTTTCACTTTTGTACCAAGCCGCCGAAATCTTCTGGGTGAGTGGTGGACACACAATCATCTGCGGCCATTCAAGCCACTTTGAAACTCACGATTCTTGGGTTAACAAAACAAGTAGTTTTATAAAAATTTATTGCAACATGTAATAACAACTTATCCCAGAAATTAGAAGCAAAAAAAAGTTGCTTTTTGGTACCTCTCCTACAGAACTAAGATCCAGAGGAATGATATTGTCTTGCGTGTGGTGTTGAACTGGAGTAATCATCTCTTCAGTTAAATCTGCAAAAGAACACGCTATTTCGTCAATTCCACATCCATAAGATCTCACCCGCTCCAACTGTGGCAAACCGTAAAATTGGCGATGGTTTCGACCACCCAAATCTATTTCTCGACACTAAAAGCGCCTCATAAACAGTTTTCTCTTTCAACCCTTTGATAGTGTACGATTTCGAGTAAACAGGTCCCGAACTGTGTTCTGTCGGAATAGTTAATTTCGTCCATTCTGGTTTGCTTAAACCTCTTTTCGGTTTATATGGTTGAAACCATAAGTTGTATTCTATAATCGGAGTGTAACTATCAACTTCCCAGATTAACGTGTACGAGTCTTTGGAGTTAACATTTTTATCGTCGGTTTTTTTGAAGACGCCGGGATTTGGAACACCTGTGAATCGCGAAGATGTGTTAATTATTCTTAAAAACGGCAATCTACCTGATAATTGGATCTGGATCTCGCCCTGGCCTAACTCGTTGATGGCTTTGCACGTGTAGATTCCAAAATCACTTCGTTGAACATTTTTAATGAGCAGCGTGTGCTTATCACCATCAATTAAAGATAGAACTCTGGTATCTAAAGGAAGAAGATTATCTCCTTTCGTCCATGTTACCGTGGCTTGAGGATCTGCTGACACTTTGCATTCGAGTTGAACGCGATGACCGGGCGCCGTGTGTATCCATGATCGTGAGGTCATCAATTCGGGAGGATCTAAAACAGTTATTTATTATACAAGACGATTATAACCATTATGTGAAAATTCTTAACTCACGAGTGTGTTATACACAAAGTTTTTCTATGGCAGACTTTAAAAATATTCAAATGTACTAAAGTTGCTTTACAATTTCGATTTTTTACAATTTTCCACTTACAAATAACGTTCAGCTCGATTTGTGCACTCGCAGGTTCTCCTACGCCATTAGCAGCTTTACACTCATAAACTCCTGCCATTTGTCGGTCTGAAGCTGTGAATTTCAGCAATTCTCGGTGATTCAGTAATTTTATTTCTTCCCCCTTAAAAACAATGACTCATTTTTTTTTATTACAAGGTTCTTGTTCTACACACTTTCGTGTACCACGTGATGATGGGATAAGGAACGCCACTTCCTTTACACGACATTCGTACCTCTTCTCCTAGTTTCACTTGCAAAAAGCCGTTTGGAGGGAAAGGTTCGACGGATGGTGGATCTGGAAAAATCACTTTTATACATTATAAAACCGACTTAAATCTCTTCTTACGAAGGACTTCAATAGCATGTCTTTGTTTGATGGGTGCCCATGGCTCCGTTCTGATAATTTCGCAGATGTAAGTTCCGGTGTCGTTGGGAGTTACTCTAAAAATTTCCAAAGAACCATTTTCCCACAGCATGTGTCCTTCAGGAAGTGGCAGTTCTTCGTCGGCGCTGTCCACTATGAGATTCTCGTCTTTGTACCATCGTATTGCGGTGATGAATGGACCATCTAAGATGAGATATTTTTATTATTGATAACACAAAATGCATCTGTTGCTTTGTCTCTCTTCTGTATCTTTTTTTTAAGTTGGGAGGAAAGAAGTAGACGAAACAAGATACAAAAAAACTTTCGAAATAAATGTGTAGTACAAAAAGAAAAAAAAAAAAATACAATTTTAAATAAAAAATTTTGTTAGCAGTTCCATCTTAGTATTTATTTTTTACTTTACTTTGTACGATCTTTCATTTAGATTTATCAAATTTTATTTTGTGCCAAATTTCGGTTTTCTTTTCATTTGACATCTCTTTCTTCTCGGCTTTTTTTGTGTCTACTTTACCGTTATCTCTTTAACTACTAAACAAACTAAAGTTGCTTAATGCTTTGTCTTTTTTATGTCAGTTTTTTTGTCCTTCAAAAAGGAGTTCTAATACATTTACTTTTATATTTTTTATTATTTTTTTTTGTTTTTGTTTGTATCGGTCAGTTTCTGAACTAGTGCACGTACCAAAATAACTATTATGTATCTTACGTAGAATTTTACGAGGAATTTAACGGATTTTCCGGAATTGACGTGGGAGTCCAGGTTCCGAAGTTATTCAGTTTTGAAATTCTTAAAAGTTGCAATTTTCCAATTTATATTAAGAATCCAATCTTTAGTTTGAGCATCTACTTACATCTGTTTTATGTGTCGGATATAACACCCATGTTCTATTCTATAATTAATTTATTGTTGCTAGCGACTCCCAAGCTCCTTAAGCAGTTCTCGTTGCTTGTTTCACTTAAATATTTAATTATTTTCGACGTAATTCTTTCAATGCCTATCCCTTTTCGTACTTTTATTTCGGGAACCTTCGTTCAACTTGACTTAGGTGATTTGCTTTTTAATTTTAATTTTTATATTTTTTTGTGTTGGTGTTGGTTACTTTAGCAAACAAAAAAAAAATAACACTCTAAAATGAATTTTTACTACTAAACCAGAGACGTTGAAAACCTAAAGAAAAAAATTACTAAAGAAGGAATTTCGGCGTTTTTGACATTAAAAACACAAAACCTATTTGAGCACTCGACATTTTTATAAAATATCTCAATTATTAAACATCCCCAAAGGTTTTTTTTCTGGTCCAAAGTAATCAGGCACTGGTTATTTATATTGAGAATAAAAAGTTATACATTTTAGATGATTTTTTGTGGACTTTGTATTTTTGAAATCTTTTGGATTTTTTAGTTTTTCAATACCTTAGAAATTCAAAATTAATTTTTATATATTATTATTAAAACGCGTTAAATTTTTACATCCTTTTAATTATTTTAACTTTTATTTATTTTGAATTTTTTCTAGTTTTTAACAATCTTTGGATTCATTACCTCTTTAAATTATTTGTGAATTTTGAGATTAAGAATCTACAACCACTTTTTTGATAAAATTTCAACACAAAAATGAGAGGTTTGATTTTTCATGTGACCAATTTTAATAGTCTAATAAAATTCGCAGGTCATTTTTTGGATGCCTAAATGAGAAAACTTTGTAAAATTTTTCGCCTTTTCTTGGTAAATATTTCCAATTGTCTTATTAACACTGATCAGAAGTCCAAGTAGATATTTTTCACTTTTGGGATAATTAACATGAGAAACATTAAGAAATGTCGTTTAATTTTTTTGGTTTTTGAATTTTTTTGTATCTTTTTGGATTTTATTGTATTATTAAAAATTGTTGGAATTGGAGGCTTTTGATGTCCTGCATAGGTTTTTTTTAAATTTTGTTTGTTTGGATATTTTGTAGTTTATATTTTTTGAGATGTTCAGTTTTTTAAGGTTTTTTGGATTTCTTAGTATTTTAATACTCCAGACATCTAAAATTATTTTTGTATCATTAAGTCGGGTCAAATCTTTTATATTCTGTGGAATTATTTGAATTTTTGAAATTTTTGATTTTTTTTTACTTTTTTTTGAATTTTTGAAATTTCGATCTAGATTCTCAATAGTCTTTAGATTCATTACATTCGTTCAAGGAAATTAATTGTGAATTTTATAATTATAGTATTATGCTTAGACTTATCACAATTTTTTGTGATTTATAGAGATCTAAAATATAAAAAAATAGCTAATTTTTGGTGGTCCATAGACATGTATTTTTGGGGCATTTTTAAGTTTTTTTGTGTTGCCAGTTAGTCCGGTCTTTAAGTAACAACTTGAAGTCTACTTTTTCATGTTTGCATGCTATTCTTGACATTTTAGCAGCTGCTTTCTGTTGTTCATAATTTATTTTTCGAGCCTTTTTTTATCCGTCTTGCACGTTGTTTCCTTTCACTCGTCCATGTAGTTTCTCTTTAAGACTTATATGATACTTGTCTACATGACTCTTTGAGTTTATAGCACTTAATCATATTTCTTCTGTTCGCTTCCTTCTCTTCCTTCAACAAATAATCGTCGCTTTCTATTTTTACGTAATTATCTTCCTCTCCAGTTTTTCCAGATCGAAAGCGAACGTTAACAAAACTCTTTGTTTCCACTTCGTATAAAAGAAAAATTTCAAGTAACATAATTTGACACTTTTTCCGAGTAGTTTGCTGTGTTTTTTAATCTCGCCAATTTCAATATTCAAACAACTCAAATTTTATGTGAATAAAACCTGAACCAACATATTAGTAAATTTTTATTGAAGATAAATAATTGCGCTTTGTTTTTCGATGTGCATCAGCATCAGCTTCATTAAATACTTAATGTTTAAATTTGTTGCTATTATTTAAGTGGACCAAACAATTTATTTGCCTGCTCGTCCTGTCATAAAGGTAAAAGTATTGCACTCTAATTACCGGACATCCTGCATAATAAACACCTTTATGTGATGACATAATTTAGGTGAATTAAGTAAGCAGCGCATAACTAATTTGGTTCAATAAAATGAACGGAGAAAAATAATCGCAAACTTTAAAAAAAAAAAAAACAATGTGACACATGATTTCAAAACTCAAAAAAAAAAACAAATCTTACCGTTTGATCCCGTATTCAGATAACAAGGTAACAACACAGTATTATTTTCTTGCGCTTTAACAGTCGTGGGCACACTCAAAAATTCACTTATTTCACACTTAGTTGAACTGAAGGAACTAATCACCAAGATAAACAAAAATAAATTATAACACATTGTTTTGTTGTATGTAGGTGTGTGTCTGGATACGTGTGTGGTAAAAAAAAGGAACTACATCAATCAAGCGCTTGTAAGTGACGAAGCCTATTATGGCAGATGTAAGAGTAGGAACAATTACCAGGGGCCGAGAGCCATTCATTTCAGAATAGTTCTCTACCAATTAGTGCTGGTCTTGTCATTGAAATTATTGGATTAAAAATGGTAGTCGGACGGTGATTAAAAAATCGCTACTAGTTGATCGCGATAGTTCCAGACTTTCTTCCGCAAAAAATAATCTTCATACAACGAAAAGCTCTTAGATTTTTATGTTTTATTACGATTTTGTACATCAAGGCGATACAAATAATAAGGAAATGAAAGTCACATGTGGCTAAAGAAATAGCACCTAATTTGATATTGTATCTCAATTGCAGTATAATTGAATAAAACGTTCTTATTCACGTCTCATTTAAGCAATTCCAGCATGCGTGGTATTGGTCTGATACCGACAGATGTTCCCTCTTTGATTTTTTACCATCATGTTAGAAATCTCGGGATTAACTCACACTCAAAAACTAAAACTAACGAGACGTAGAAAATCACATTTCACGTTGAAAAAAAAAAAAGACGAAGACGAGACGGTGCTCAACAAAAAATTTGTTATGTGTGGTATTAAAGAATGACGAAGCTCACGGTGCAATTATGTGACGTTATGACTTCTCGGAGAATGTTGGCTCAATTAAAAAAAAGCAATTAGTAAATGAACAGAATCTTTGGCGATGACATCGGCTTGGGTCATATTTTCTCTGCCGGTCGTAATTGTTAATTGCTACAATAATTTGAGATTCAATTGAACATAATTACTAGAAATTAGCTTGGGAGTGTTTGGTTGAGTTTTTCTGTAAAAGTTCAAGTTCGTGAACTCTTTTTCAGCAAGTCGTTTTTATTGGAATTTTTTATTTGAAATTCAGATTCTTCTACAGTCATAAACAGATAAAACGAACAGCAATTTCAGAAAAGGTAAATTTCTAAACTTTTAATAAACAAATGCGTTTTTTAGAAGTTCTGAATTCTATGACAATTTTAAATCTTAAATCAGTAATAACTTTTTAAATCTTAAGTGTCATAATAAGTATTAAAACATAAACTCAATGAGCAATAAACTCAAGCACGCAATGAGATCATGTTAGAATTAATAATTTCTAACTCTTCAATAAAAAAAAAAATGCTGATTCCCAAATTATTGTCGTAGGTTGTAAAATTTTCAGACTTAAATTTAGCAAATTAATATTTTTTTTTGCTTTTTAGTTATGAATAATTTTTCTTTTTTTCAAAAGTAACTCTATGTGCACATCCATTTTGGGTTTTTGGGATATTTCAAATTCTTTGCACAATTGTAAGATTCTTCTTTAAATTTTTGAGATTTTATAGACTTTCTTAGTTTTCTTTGCTGTACTTTAGTTATTTTAATTTTTTTAGACTCTTAGATTTTTTGGTGAAACTTTTGTATTTTTTTAAAAACATTGTTTTTTACATGCTTTTTTGGTGTTATTGTTTTTTTTATATTTTTCTGATGTTTTAGATTCCCTTTTTTGGAATTCCCTTTACATAATGTTTAAAAAATTTAATGGATTTTCTTAGACTGTTTAGATTTTTGTTTTATTTAAGTTTGTTTAATTTTTTGAGTTAATGGATATTTTATACTCTTTGGAGTTTTTATATTTCTTTAAATCTCTAAATATTAAGGTTATTATTTTTTTCTGTTTCTAGAATTTTTAGATTCGTTGTCAGATTATTTTCTTCTTTGGAATTTTTATTATTATTTAAATGTTTTGATGTTGTTAATGTTCTTAATTCAGTAAATTTTTGAAGTTTTTAAATGCATTCCATCTACTTACTTCAAATTTTTGTTTTTGCTACAATATGAATTTGAACGTTTTCTGCCTTGAATTTCTAGATCCTTTAGATTATTTTTTTCTTTAAATTTTTATTGGTATTTATATGGTTGGATGTTTCAATTCGAAATTTTTTCTAGATTCTTTTTAAAATTCATAGATTTGCTTATGAAGTCTTTTAATTCTACACTTATTCTTAATTCAGTTAAGTTTTTAAATTTATTAATTTCTTTAAAATACAATTTAATACAATTTTTTGTTCTTGCTGCTCTCAGCTAGTTCTCAAACTTTTTGTAGATTTTCATAAATCTGCTAAGTTCTTATTGTTGTTTATTTTTTTGTTTTTCGATATTTTTTTTTTGATCATCTTGAATTTTATTATACGATTAAAAAATTTTGATGCTTTTGGTGTCCTCTATATTTTTTCTTTTGTTTGTTTGTATATTTTGGAGAGTTTATATTTTTTGAGATCTACAGTTTTTTACGGTTTGTTGGATTACATAGTTTTTCAATACTCCAGAGATCTAAAATTAATTTTTATATTGTTAAGACAGGTCAAATCTTTTATATGCTGTCGATTTTATGAATTTTTGAAACTTTGGATTATTTTTACTTTTTTTGAATTTTTGAAATTTTTTAGATCTTATTTGACTTATTTATTTTCATTTTCTTTGAGACCTTCAAATTTTTAACATTCTCTAGACTTTTTAGTTCTTCGATACTGTCTAGATCGTCTAGTTTTTTTTTTAATTCGTTTTAGAAATTTTATTTCTCTTGCCTCTTGAGATTATTTAAATGTTTCGGAATATCCTTTTTTTTTTCAGTTTCCTTAATTTCTCTTAAATCTATGATTTTAAAGTTCATAAATTTGTTTCTAATTTTTTTTTTTTCAGTTGGTTTTGAATGATAACAATGCGTTTTTGAGGTAAAAGTGTGTTCTAATTTTAAACGAAATTTTAGACGAAGTTAATTAATTTGTGCGAATCTAAGAAATTTTGCTTCTTCTTGGAAGTGTAAAGAAATACTTTCAAAATACAAGAATAAAAAATTTATTCTACATTTTTTCATTAATAAAATGCAGGTCTTGTGGTGAAAACTAGATGGCAGTTTTTTTTTAAATTTTGCTTTTGAAATGGGCTCTCTTTCCATTTTTTTACTTAATACCAACAATCTTTAAATAAAAAGACCTCTAGTTATACAATCCAGTTTTGTAGACGTATAACTGGTCACAGTGGTTAAAATAGAGATGTTTTACTGGTTGTCTAACTTTGGAGTTTTTATCTCACTGATTTAGTTAATGTCAGTTTATTTATCAGTATCGACTTGATATTGTATTGTAGCAAAATTAAAATAGTTTGAATAAATCTCAAAAGTTTTCATATTTAGTTAACCATACCCAGTTCAATTTATTAACTTCCTCAAGCTGATTATTTCTTTTGGCATTCATTACAACTAAAAACATAACAACATTTTTGAATTCAACATTTTGAAAACAATTAATACACCATCAGCGATCATTATAAATATACAAATCGACCCATGTATCCTACCACCCACACGGAATAAATCCATAAAACAAAAGATTAAGTAATATCATTATATCCAATAATCAAATTAGTACATACTCTCTTCAGCCGTTTCTATAATCAAATTTGTTGACTCATTCATAGGATGAATTTCCTTTTGTCTATATGTAAATCTCTAATCAAAATTCACAAATACTACGCCTAGACTCGTACGTGGACACTGAAATTGTTTTTCGGCTTTGATTTGTAATAAATTTGTTATTCACCAATCGAATTTATTGCGGGTAGTTGACGAGGTGAATAACTAATTATTCACAGAATGACGTGTTTTTTTTCTAACGTGTAGAATGATATCATAAAGTAATCAAAATTCCAAAGATGTGTGGCACCGCAACCACGAAATTAACCAGAAATTGTTGAAAATTGCTTGAAGTACGGAAAGCGGTCACCTTGTTTATTTCAAGAGAAAAAGCTAGTGTTGAAATTTTTCCAAGTGCAATCATTTATAAAACACGGGTACATACTCACTCGAATTATCGTATATATTTATAAATAAAATGTCATACTGACACGAACTGAGATGCACTCAATGATAATAATAATTAGTTTGTGTTTAAGATTCTTTAATTTTTATATGCGCTGGATTTTTATATTCTTGACTTTCAAAATTACAATAAATTAAATTAAATTAAAATTAAATTTGGGAAAATTCTGATATGCAATAAAACCATCAAATGGTTTAGATATTTTCTGATTTTATCGAATTATTGATTTTTTTTAACTCGTTGTTTTTTTGTACCATGTTTATTGTTATTGTTTGAATTTTTTAACTTTTCTTAGTCCTTAGTTGGGATTTTTGGTACATTCTTTTAGATTTTCAATATCACATTCTGCACATAAATGTAAGATTCTTCTTTAAATTCTTGAGATCTTATTGACTTTATAGGTTTCTTAAAAAATAAATATTTCAAATTCTATTAGACTCTTAGATTTTTTGTACTATTCAGGTTCGATGGAACTTTTGTATTTTTTTTAAATCTATAGATTTTTTTAAAATTGAAATTTTTCGATTTGCTACTCCTTTTGTAGCTTGAATTTTATTTATTTTATGAATCCGTAAATTTGTATTGTTTTTTCTAGAAGATTTCCTATCGTTTCTAGAGTCAGGTACAATTCTTTGTATTTTTATAAACATTATTTTTAGATCTTTAGATTTTTAACACTTTTAGATTTTTTAGTTTTCCGATACTCTAGAGCTCTAAAATTTTTTGAATTATTTTTTCGAATTCTTAAAAGTTTCTAGGTGTCCTCGATTCTCAATAGTTTTAATTTACTACATTTTCAAATTATATGTTAATTGTGAGATTTTTGCTATTTGTTTTTTGAATTATTTTTAGAATTTCAAGATTTGCTAGTTTGCTTTTGTAATTTGGATTTTATTTCTTTATGAGTAATTTTTTGTCTTCAAGATTTGCAGATTCTTCCTTGAATCTGTTGATTCGTTAAATTATTTTCTTTTTTTGGATTTGTATTAATATTTGAATGGTTTTTTGTTTCAATTCGTAAATTTCTTTAGTTTTTTTTAATTCATGGATTTATATATGAATTTAGAAAATTTTTGAAGTTTTTAAATTTATTTTTAGATGTACTTAATTCAAATTTTTGTTTTCGCTGCAATATAAATTTGAATATTTTGGATGTTTGTAGACTTTTTTTTAGTTTTTCAGTACTCAAAAGTTCAAAAATATATATATATTTTTTTGATTATTAAGACGCGTTAAAACTTTTATATTCTTTGAATTTTATGGATTTTTGAATGTTTTGAATTATTATTAATTAATTAATTATTTTTTCTAATTTTTGAAATTTTCTTGACCTCCTAGATTTTCAGTAGTCTTTGGATTCATTACATTTTTAAATGTAATGAATTTAATTATTCGTTAATTTTGAGTTTTTGTCTGTGTTTTAAGATTGTAGATTTTTTCTTGAATTTTTTAATTTTAATAAATAATTAATCAATAATAAATAATTTAGTTGGGGGTTTTAATTCGCAAATTTTTCTCGATCCCTTTTAAAATTCATAGATTTTCTTATGAATTTTTTAGATTCTTAAAATTTTTTGATTTTACACATGTTCTTAATTCAGTAAATTTTTAAGGTTTTTAAATTTATTAAGTTCTTTAGACTCACATCTAACACAAATTTTTGTTTTTGATCCAATCACTTAACTAAATTTTTCCTAGCTTTTTCTAGATCTTTATACATTTGTTAAATTATTATTTTTGTGTATTTTTTTGTTTTTTTGAATTTTTTAGTTTTTTTTGAGACGCGTTAAATCTTTTTAAAACTCGTTGGAGTTTTTGAATGTTTTGAATTTTTTTTATGAATTTTTGAAATTTTCTATACCCTCTTCGAATAGTCTTTGAATTCATTACATTTTAAAATTATTTATTAATTTTGAGATTTTCTCAATTCTGTTTTTTTTTTTTTAGAAGTTTGAAATTTGCTAGTTTTCTTTCGTAGCTTGTATTTTCTTTAGTTACGAATAGTTATAATTTTTTTTCTAGATTCTCTACATTATCCAAAGTTTCCATGCTAGTTTTTTTATATCTTTTAAGTTGGTTTGATGCATTTTTTTGCAATTTTTGAACTTAATGTTAGTTGTTTTCTTCCAAGTTTTTTTTTGACTTTGTCAAAACTCTCTACTTTTTCGATCTTCTCTGGATTGTCTAGTTCTTTTTTCCCCAAAGTTTCTAGAACTGTCACATTTTCTAAATTCTTGTTTTTTAGAAATTCAAAACTTCATATTTCAAGGTGACTAGTTTTGAAGAAATTTGAAGCCCAATCATTCACGATATGCTATACTGGCATGAACTAATAAACACTAATTGATAATAATAAGTTCGTGGGCAAAGCTTCTATAGAAAACTGGAAAGTTATAATTCTTTTTTTTGTCTGTCTCATAACGGCTCGTACAATCCTACCATTTAGTCTTACTCTTCTTTCGCCGTTTTAAATACAACAATATACAGATGTCATGTAGATATACAGAATACACGATTTTAGTCAACTTGCGCCTTTTCTGTGACGATGCAGCTGTGACAGAAAAAGCCGTTCCGAAAATACCGCTCAATATTCAACTGTAGAAACTTACCTGACCGTGAAACCTTTAAAATTCCTCCTAAATTGCATTTCCGAATGCCAAAGTCATTGTTCTTTATTGGACACTAGTTTTGAGGTATATTTCTACAGGTGGTCAAGAGATGAATGGGCTCTTGCTTCGATCGAACTTGAGTCCAAACAAAATTTTTATGACTGTCGTAATGGCATGAAGTCATTCTAAAATTAATACAGAAAATAAAACTCATCGTAAAATTTCCAGCTAAATCTGTTGAAAATACGATCGTGATCACATTGTTATGTTCAAGTTTCAAGTATAACTGACAATAAAGTTTTAATGCTGAGATTGTTAAGTAATGTTTGTAATAACAGCTGACGGCGTTGTTATATTAACAAAACACCATAATTTAATTATTTATAATTTTGTTAATTTAGCTCGAACAGGGAAAACCACGAACTTCAATTTAATTTAAATTCCAGAATTTGTTCATATTTGCATAACTTTTTAATCAATAACAGAACCGGACGAAATTTGTTTCTACCCCGAAATTTCAACAAAGATCCACGTTCGAAACAAATCAGGAATCGCTTACGGCGTAAGGTAATATTCGTTTCTGTTGATCATAAAAATCCAACCGCGTCCTATTCTTTTAAAGAAAATAAACTGTTATGGCTATCTTAAGCCATTAGGTTAAACATTGTGGAGGAATTTCTTTATTTCGCAATGTCCATTACGTGAATCATATGCAGGTTTTATTTTGTGGTTCTTTCTCGAAATAGCGGGAGCAGCTCGGGAGTATTTATATTTATTACGTTATAGTGTTACAAATTAATATTTATAGAAAAATATTTATGATACGATAGATTGAATGCTACGAGAAAAACTTAATGGTATGATAGTCTGGTCCGAGTCGTTTCATTTATTTAATTTATTTCGGCTATTAAAACAGGAAATAGTAAATGTTGATGCGCGTAAATAAACAATAAAATTATGATCTCTGATGGAATTTTTATTACAATATACAATATATTTATTTATGGGAACTTTAGAAATGACGCAGTGTAGTTAATTCAAGGCAAGGTTCATTTTTAATTTTGATCTAATTACAAGTTGTTCGTTCACAAAGAAGTTTTTAATTGATTTTGGATCTTCGACTAATTGTGGGAAACTGATTAATTTAATTCTAACGGAAATCATATTTTACGAGTACAAACGTAAGCCCAACGATAAATTATTTAAAAAATATTTCCTCTCTTGATGTCGCTCAAAAATAATGTACTTTCGGCTTTTGCTGAATTTATATTGGCAAATAAATTAAATTTTATACATACAATGTTCTTGCATGCTCTACACTTTTTGTGTTATTTCTCAACTTACAACTTTAACTCTTTACTATTTGAATTTTTTGACCCTTCTTTGTTTGGACTTAGCTTTCCTGTTTAGAATATTTGGATATTTCAAATTCTTCTCTTAGATTTTTTGTACTAAGATTCGATTAAACTTTTTAATTTTTTTTAACCCATTGATATTTTGGATGCTTTTTTTGACCTCATTATTTTTTGTTTTTTTTCAGTTTCTAAAATTTCCTATATTTTCTACTGATTTTTTGTTTTCTTTAGGTTTGTCTAATTTTTGGATATTTTAGATTCTTTGGTCTTTATATTTCTTCAAATCTTAATTTTTTTAAGGTTTTTTAATTTCTACAATTTCTAGATTCTTTGGGAAATTATTTTCTCCTTTTGAATTTTTATAAATATTTAAATAGTTGGTTATGTCAATTCGTAAATTTTTCTAGATTATTTTTAAAATTCATAGAATTATTTATGAATTCTTCGGATTTCATGGTTTTATAGAACTAAATTCTCTTCTTTTTTTAGAAATTTTAAACTTCATAAATTTTCTGAAATTACATATACATATAATATTTTTTGTAGGCTATATATTTTTTCAGATTTTCAGTTTTTTAAGGTTTTGGAATTTTTAGTTTTTTAATACTCTAATACTTTAATCCCGAGATTTAAAAATAATTTTTATATTTTCAAGACGCGTTAAAATTTTTAGATCTTTTGAACTCTATAGATTTTTTGAATGATTTGAATTATTTTTGAAATTTTCAAGACCCTCTAGATTTCTAGACAAATAGATTTTCGGATTCATTACATTTTTCAATTATTTGTTAATTTTGAGATTTTGCCATTTTTTTTAATTTCCTTGGGATTTTTTGATTTGTTAGTTTCCTTTTGCAGCTTGGATTTTTTTTTATAAATAGTTAGAATTTTTTGCTTTGTAGATTCTTTCTTGAATTTCTAGAATCTTTAGATTATTTTCTTCTTTTGAATTTTTATTAATACTTAAATAGTTGTATGGTTTAATTCGTAAATTTTTCATAGATTTTCATTTCATTCATAAATTCAATGCATTTTTTGATTCTACATGTTCTTAATTTTTGAAATTTTTGAAATTTTTAAATCAGTTAATTTCTTTAGATTTAAATCTAATACAAGTTAGTGTTTTTGCTGCAATCACTTGATTCTCTAGACGCTCTAAATTCCTAGATTTTTCTAGATCTATGTACATTTGTAAAATTATTTTTGTTTTTTTTTGAAATGTTTCGTATCTTCTTCGATTCTATTGTATTATTAAGAGACGATGGATTTTTTTAAATTTTTTTGGTGTCCTGTCCTGTATTCTTTTTTCTTTATTCTCTAGCTTCTCTTGATTTTTCTTAGATTTTCTTAGTTCTATGTACAATTATAAACTTCTTACAATTTAATTTTTGTTAATTTTTTATATCTTCTTGAATTTTCTTATTGTTGAAGTTTTTAGTGTGCTGTATTGCTTATTCTGCATCATATTTCCTGTTTCCTAGAACTCTGATTTCTTAAATTCCACTTTCTTTTTTTTGGAAATTTAAAACTTTATAGATTTTCTAAGATACTCTTTAGATTTTTTTGGTTTGAAAATTTTAAATTTTTGGTAGATTTTATATTTTCTGACATTTAGATTTCTAAGATTTTTTGTATTTTGAAGTTTTTCGGTGCTTTAAAGATTTAAAATTAATTTTTGAATTATTGAGACGCGTTAAAACTTGCAGATCCTTTGAATTCAATGAATTTTTAAAAGCTTTGAATTCTTCCCACTTTTTTTGAAATTTTTGAAATTTTCTAAATATTGTCGATTTTCAATAATCTGAATTCATTACATTATTTATGAATTTTGCATTTTTTCTTTTCTTTTGAATTTTATTGGAATTTTTAGATTTTCTTTTGTAACTTTAAATTTATTTATTTATGAATAGTTTCGATTTCTTGTTTCTTAGATTTTCTATATTATTTAAGTTTGTAACATTTCTTAGTGTTGAACATGCTTAGATGGGGTTCTTTCGACTTTAAGACTTTTTGGAATCGTTATATTTCTTCCATGCTTTCTAAATTTTCTATTTTTTTAAAATTATTTCTGGAATTTCTATATTTTTCAAATTATTCGTTTGTAATCCTCCAAACTCAAAATTTTAGGTTCTCCTAGTCCAAATTATTTTCAAAATCTTTGTATTTGCTGCAATGATAATTGCTCAACTTCTCCAACTTAAATTATTTTGAAACTTTTATTTTTATGTATCTTGTAAATTAATTGCATTTCTCTAGATTCACTAAATATCACTTTTTATTTATAAAATACGAAAGCAACTTGCACAATATGAGAACGTGCAAAACAACAAATTAGTCGTAAACATGTTTGATTAAAGTATTATTGACCCACGAACTGAAGATAATTTTTTCTTAAAATTCGCTTCTTACTTTTCTAATTTTTCCAACAGTTCAAAATCATTTGAAAATAAACTTTCATCTCGCATCAAAAAAAAAAAAATTTTCAGTTACAATTTTCGTTAGACACGACAAAAACTTTTCCCTTTCTCAAGAAACCGATAATTAAATTTAATCCCCTCATAAATCTGAAATTTAATCTGATAAACGACAATTTCATAAACACCGACGTTTGCATTTCGTTGAACCCGAGCGCACGCTTTTAATATAAAAAATTCCAGGTAAGTCAGTTTGAAAAATAATTCAGTGTATTTGTTTCTTCAATTATTGCTTATTCGTCTTTAAACAACGATTTATATTTAGGTAACTATTTTCGTGCGCGGCTGTTTATTAATTTTCCTGCATTTAGCGTGTTTTTATGACTCTTAAATTCGTGTAGGTTTATTAAAATTGGAAATTAGACCAACAAGGATCTATTTTAATTCAGATTGTATCAGAATATTTCTTTTATTGCTTTGGACGGATTTTTTACTAAATCCATCCTAAATCAACATCGGCCTGATGCTCTCTCAAGAACCTGCGAAAACTTTCAGGGCGGCGTTGTTTTTGTCAAGACGTAAAATTTAGACCCGCCAAATTTCCAGGTTAAATTAAAAGTTAAATTTTACTATAATTCTGTTCCTGAGACCGGTAACAAAAATCACGCGTCTATCATAAACCGATTACGAATTGCCTCGTATAGCACCTATACCCAAGTAGATCATTGTTAAATTTAGCCTGGCAAGAAATTCGTGCCCAAGTGCACACTACGTGTCCTGACTTTGCAATATCCAACTAGTTGCATACATAGTATGACTAATACCGAAGAAAATGAAGCCGATAACAAGTTTGCATAAATAAAAATGCAAAAAACGCAAAGCTCGCTCCTTTCTTGATGGAAAGTGGGAGAATTGTTTAGCGTTCGGCTCTGCCGAAGGTTTCCTCCGAGTCTCGACGCTAACATACGCGCAAGCGTATCTTTTAAAAATACATTCAGCTTTTGTCCCGCGAATGTTGTAGACTTCGAGCGAGTTTGTACGTGGTCGAGTGTTATGGAATGAAATAAAAAATAAAAACGAAAAATCGGACGGTGGCTTGCTTAACCCAAGGTTGTGTAATAAACTCGGTTTTTTCTAGTTCTGTGACACTAGGAAGATGGAAATCAAACTTTCTGCATTTATTTTTATATTCATATGTGCCGGTAAGAACGCTTTTCTATTATTTTTGGGACGATGAGTGACCAAATTCACGAAAATATCTCGCTACGTTGATGATAAGATGAGCTTGATATAAATAAATGAAAATATGTCTTCCAGACTGTTAATTAAGCGAGAAGGGCTCAAAAATCCCAAGTTAATAACTGGGAGCGGAGATTAAAATATCCAGCATCGGTTTTTATGCCATCATAATATCTAGTTCTAGTTCCATAAAACTCAAGTTCCAGAACGGATATTTTGAGTGCTTTCGTTTTTTTTTTTAGTTTGAATTTTCTAGAATTTGCAAATACATGTTCGAAAATTGCAAAAACATGAACCGTTTGAGAAAATTGCTTCATTTATCAATAATAATTGTTATTAATGTTAATGAGGCATTTAGTAAGTAACTTGGTTGACCTTGCATTTTCATCAAACTTGCAAGACTCACTGGAACTTGCAATTTATGCCAGATAATTCTCGAAAAACTTTGCGTTAATGAAAAGTAGCACGTTTTTCGAATGGAAAAATGAACTTTTTTTTACTAGTATAAAAGGCACTTAAATTCGCTTGTAAAAGTCAAAAATGTTTCCTATTTCGGGAAGAACTGAACAGTTACGTTAAAGTTTTTTCAGTGAGAAAATTTTCTGGAAGTTGTTGCGGAAGCAGACTTCTAAATTACTGTAATATCTGAGAAACGAGCGATTTCATTAAAGGAGCGAATTTTTGTTCATCTTGAATCACTCCGTATATTAATATAATTGTAATATTTTTATTATGGCTGTAGCTGCAGCAAAAATACAAATATTAATATAAATAAAAAAAAATTTGCTATAGATTAAAAACTAGAAACAATACGAATTTTAATGAAAAATGTTGATAATTTGGTTTATAATTTATATGATTTATGTTAAAAATAAAAACGGCTCTATTTTCTCCCGTTTGCACTACTGTGTTGAAATTTAACACAAAATATGTTTTAGCCAAAAATAGTAAATTTCTAAGATTTCAATGCTATAGCAAAATATGAAAATTTTCAGTCCATCCTAAGATTTTTTTTTCAAATTGTTCACTTCTGTACTAAAATTTTGCAAATTAACACAGACTATAAACTAGTAAAAAATAATAATCTCTCAAAATTTTATTGCGACAGTGTTAAAACAATTTTAATAAAAAACTTTTAGTTTATGCTAAAAATTAAAACTATTGAAATATTTTTTTTTTTTGTACTATAATTTTTTAATTTAACACAATTAATAATTTCGATTTGCATCACCCTGTATAATATTCTAACTGTAATTCTTTTGTGTAAACTGACGAAAGACAAAATCTCTTACAATGATAAAAGTTCATTGAATCGAGTCAGTTCCCATCAAAAATTCCAAATCATGCTTAATTATAACAAATTTTGCCAAAGAAATCGCGCAGGTTAAAACGTTAAAATTGTCTTCTGAATTGCAAAAATGTCTGTTACGTGCCATCGTGCACTGTGGAGTAACAAATAAACACGGAATTATTTTCCAGTCCGACGTGGGCGTCCTTTGGCTATTTTTATTTGAACTCTGTAATATAATTGTTCGGTAAACTTTTCTTCCGGTGAAACGCTAATCCCTCTGGAAAAAACGATAAACACAAACTCTTTGCGCAAGTGAGTGCAATAAAAATGATTTTTCTAGGTTGTGTTTATGTTACATTTCACTTTTAGATTGCGTGAAGAAGAAAGATTGATGTCACTTTTGTGAGTTTCGTTTATATTTACAAGCCGCATTCCCAGGCTTGGAATTTTATAACTTTTTGCCGATCCACACTGTGAACTGCAAGACGAGAATCAAAAATGTTTATTTATAATGGCATAAAAGCTCGCCAGTTTCGAGTAGAAACGTTGATAACTTTGAGGTCTGCACGTTTTATTGGCCGTAGCCGCGTGTCTGCTAATGAAATTCCATTGATAATAAATCCTTCAATGTCTAATGGTTGATGTAATAGACCTGTTATCTGGAATGGTTATAATTTTTATCAAGAGTAGGAAGTTTGAATGAGCTTCTGTTGTGTGTGTACACCGACTTTGAGCTTATCTGAAGAATATTAACATCACTGGCACGATGGCCGTTCGGTTTACTGTAAACAAGATATTGTTTATTGGGTCAAAATTGTATTGATGTGGAGGTATGCGATTAGCAAGCACTTTGGTTTGTTATTGTTTGCTATTAAAAGTCGTGCCAACACAAACCGATAATGGCGAAATCGGTTTTTTATTGGACGAGTGCAAAGAATCATTGCTATTTTAAGTTTTTCATTCACAATCGTTATTTATTATATGTTTATTCAAATCGGGTAATCAACGTCCAACAAATACCAAAGATATGACAAAATTACAAAGAGATTTTTTTTGTTTTTACTGATAATTTTTTTTTTTGTGATTTATAATCATATTAAAATCAGTAGCTATGAATCAATAAATGCCAAATTTATGGCTCCCAAACTTGGAGGATCAAAGTTTTTTGTTCTTACTAGTCAACAATTGTAAATTTTTAAAAATTGATTGTCAGCGTTAAAACGACATACAAACTATAAATTATTACTAAAAAATGTTAAAAATTAAAATTTCTAAAAGTTCTTCCTTCTGTACTACAATTTTGTTTTTTTATGCAGTTCGTTAACTTGTCAAAAATAGTGAATTGTCAATATGTCGTTGCAATAGTGTAACAACTAGAAATAATACAAATTTTAATGAAAAACGAAAATTTTCGGATCGTCCGAAGAATGAAAAATTCTAAAATTTATCTCTTCTGCATTACAGTTTTGTAAATTAACACAAATTATAGAATAATAAAAGTAATTTCTCAAAAACTTTTTGAAACGGCGTGAAAACTATCAGAAATGGGAATATTAATAAAAAAAATTTGAAAATTTTAGTTTATCCTAAAAAAAAAACGCTCAAACTTCTTCCTTCTGTACTATAGTTTTCTAATTTATCACAGTGAATAAACTATTCAAAATTAGTACTTTTTCAAAATTACATTACTAGCGTAAAAATTAGAAATAATTTTGGAAATTTTCGGTTTACCTTAAAAATAAAAATTTCTAAAAGTTGTCACTTCTGTTCTATAATTTTTGTAATTTAGCTCAGTTTGTAAACCAGTCAAAAATTGTAAATTTTCAAAATTCCATTGTTGTAGCTAAAAAATTAGAATATAAATTTTAGTGAAAAATATTAGAAATTTTCTTGCATCATATTTTTTTTTTTGAATTTGTCACTTTTGTTCCACGACTTCGTAATTTAGCACAGGTTGTAAACTAGTCGAGGATTGTAACTTCGCAAATTTTGAAAATTAACTTAACATGTAAACTACCAAAAATGCAAATGTTTATATAAAATGGCGGAAATTTTTGGATCGTCTTAAAAACGAAAATTTCTAAAATTCTCTCTTTTGTGCTACAATTTCGTAAATTAACGCAACTTATAAGCTAGTCAAAAATAGTAATTTTCCAAAATTTCCTTACAACTGTGCTAAAATTGCCAAAAATACAAATTTTAATAAAAAAATATTGCAGCTTTTGGTTTTTCCTAAAAATAAAACTCTAAAATTTTTTCCTTTTGTGGTACAAATCTGTAAGTTAGCACAGTTTATGAACTACTCAAAAATAATATGTATGTAAAATCTTATTGCTGCATCGTAAAAACTAGAAATAATACGAATTTTAATGAAAAATGTGGAAATTTTCAGTTCGTACTAAAAAGAAAAAATTCTAAAAATTGTCACTTCTGTTCTATCTTTTTGTAATGTAGAGCAGTTTATAAAGTAGTCAAGAGTAGTAACTTCCCAAAATTTCAATGAGGTAGCATTCAAACTACCAAAGATGTTGATGTTTATATCAAATTGTGAAAATTTTAGGATCATCTAATAAATAAAAAATTCTAAATTTTTTATCTTTTGTACTAAAATTTTGTAAATTAACACAAATTACAAACTAGTCAAAAATAATAATTTGACAAAATCTTATGGCAACAGTGTTAAAACTTAAAATATTAAAAAAATGTAAATTTGTGGTTTACCCCAAAATTTCTTTTTTCTGTACTACAATTTTGTAATTTAACACAGTTTGTTAATTAGCCAGACGTAGATAATTTCCAAATTATTGTGGTTAAATCGTAAAAACTAGAAATAATACAAATTTTGAATATTGAAATATTTCGATCTATTTTTAAACAAAATTTCAAAAATGTGCCATTTCTATAATTTTGTTATTAAGCACAGTTTATAACTTTCCCAAATTTCAATAAAATAGCATTTAAATAATTCTGTAATTTAGCACGACTTGAAAATTTTAATCATTTACATCGAATTCAAAATTTGTGTTTGTTACCGAGGCGAAAAAAATTATTTTACGGAAACACATTTATATCCTTCAATAAATATCAGATCCTATATTCCCCAAAAAAGAAAAAAAAAACGAAGTTCCAGTATAACTTAAATGAATGAGAACAGGAAATATTTTTTCGTTGCTTCAAGAAGAGATTTATTCTGCACCATTTGGCATTTGTTGCGTTCAAGACATAAAAAATCTTCAGAAGCCCCGTGCGGCCTTCCCATATCTAAGAACAAATATGCAATTCCGTCAGCCTTTTAGTTGGCCGAACAAAAGTCTAAGGAATAAAATTAAAATAAATTATTGTGTAAATGTCTCGTCGTTAGTCTCACAATGCAATGAGGGTTCATTAAAATGCATGTTGAAAGGAATTGTTATTTCAGACCACCGATTTTTTCGGCATTAATTTACACCCAAAGATCTTCATCCCCTCGCCAACTTTACAATTCGCAGTGCTATTGTCTGCTAACCATCCACAAGAACTTTCCTAATCGTATTTTCATCGATCTGTCGAAAGTAGTAAATAAAATTAAGAGCCTAGAGTCCCTGCAGTTTGTCGCTCTATCCTAGTATCGACTTTCTGGGAAATTTCATTCGGTTTAGGCTACAATAGATTTTATTGATTGAGTCATATCCTTTTTCGTTATGCTTCCAGTGACACCATCGAAACGCTTGTCTCGTGCCCATCCCCTAATGATAAATTGTTGTTTTGATAGAAAATCATCGAGCTTTCATTAATTTCATAGGCGATTTGGTAGTGAATATTTATAAAGGCAACATTTTAATTGGGGAGCTTTTCAACATTCCTTGAAATTGAAATCATTCAAATAAATTACAATTTGGGGCCCCTATATGGTGGATGCTTTAATGAATTATGAGTGGCGTCAAGTGAAGAGTGGATATTTGGTGGGTTTTTGAATTAAAGCAGGAAAGTGACGTCATTTTGGGTGTGTTTGAGGATATGGAGTTGTTGAAATCGATCGAGAGGTGTTCTTTAACACTTACCTCGTGGCAACATTTTATCATTTTTTTCCTCCCTTTAATTAAGATTATTGAATTGAATTTATTTCGTGGAAAATTGGATTTGTAACGTGATCTCGGTGAAACAGCGCTTCTTGCGAACTTGACTGAAGGATTTTGCATTCTTTGTGAGCTGAATTGTTGGGATTCAAGGGATCTTCAGAGAACGAACAAGCAAGAGGATAGTTCCTAGACTATAAATCGGAAAGTTGTGTTATTGGCAACCGTTTTCGATTCCCCTAAAGATGTAGTTTTTTACCTTGTTTATCGAAACGTTCGTTGTAAAAGCGTGGAGCACTCAATCGATACAGTTATTGCAGTTGACTATAAAGCATTTGTAGGTAATTTGTGGCAGTCGGATTGACTTTTTAGTTGTAGCTCGTTCACCGAGATCGTTCATTTTCTACAAGAAAAATTTGAATTTGAAATCGGTAAAGTGCGTAGAGGGAACGCTTTTCTGCATGTTCATTTTTACACTACGAAATTGCATTCTTACTTTTTCTGCTTGGTGATTTAATTTTTGCCAGGTTTTTATGAACGAGTATAATGCTAGGAAATTATAATAGAAACAAATGTTTGAACTTGGCCTCAGTTTCTATTTTTTTGTGCCAAGAAAAAAACTGAAATAATTTGCAGCTGTACGAATTATTTCAATTTTATTTACATTTAGCCTGCGAAACGAGGCATGAGGAGTCACGTTCGAGCTCGGTGTGTATGAAAGTGACAATTATTGAATGTGCAACGGTTTGCAATTTTAAACTCTTAATATTTTCACTTTTTTTCAAGATTTTCAGGATTTTAATGTTTTTCTGAGAATTTTTAAGAAAATTCTGTGACTACGCTTTTGGTAATTTTTTTCAACATCATTTTTTGGAATTTATCGGAATATGTATGTCGTCGATAAAAAAAATATTTTTTTTCCTAAAATGTTTTAACATGAAATTTTTTAAAAATTTTTTCTTCCGTACTACAATTTTGTAAATTAACACAGAAATTTAAGTAGTTAAAAAGAGTAATTTTCCAAAGTCTTATTGCAACAACGCTAAAACTACCATAAACAGCAATATTAATAAAAAAAAACTGAAAATTTTTAGTTTTTACTAATGATAAAAAATGCTGAAATTTTTCCCTTCTGGACTACATTTTTGTAATTTAACACAGTCAGTAAATTAGTCAAAAATAGTAAATTTCTAAAATTTGAATGCTGTAGCGTATAAACTAGAAATAATACGAATTTTAATTAAAAATATAGAAATTTTTAGTTCATCTAAAAAAAAAACTAAAATCGTTCGCTTCTGCTCTATAATTTTGTAATTTAGCACAGTTTACCAACTAGCCAAGAATAGAAATTTCCGCAAATTTCAATGTGATAGCGTTAAAACTACACAAAACAGAAATTTTTATATCAAGTGTCGGAAATTTTTGAGTTGTCCTATAAATGAAAATTTCTAAAATTTTGCTTTTGTACTACGATTTTGTAAGTAATTATACACTAATTATAACCTGTTCAAAACTAGTAATTTTCCAAAATCTCATTAAACCAGCGTTAAAATTACCAAAAATACAAATATTAATATAAAATGTTGGAAATTTTTGGTTTATCATAAAAATAAAAATTGCTAAATTTTATTCCTTTAGTACTATAATTTTATAATTTAACACAGTTTATAAACTAGTCAGAAATAATAAGCTTGTAAAATCTCATTGCTATAGCATAAAAACCAGAAATAATACGAATTTTAATGAAAAATGTTGAAAATCTCGGTCCATTCTGAAAATAAATATTTCTAAAATTTGGCACTTTTTTTCTATAATTTTGTAATTTAGCGCAGTTATTAAACTAGTCATAAATAATGAATTCCTAAAGTTTCGTTAGTATACCATAAAAATTAGAAATAATACAAATTTTTAATGGAAAATGGCCAAGAATGCGATTCATCCTAAAAATGAATTTCTTGCTCGTTTTTAACAATTTTAGATCACGTCTGAAGATTTTTCCTAAATTTATTATATTTAATTTTAGTTAGTTTATTTCTATACTTTGTTTAGAATTCCAAAATTTCTGTTTGAAAATCGTGTAAATTTTTTAACAATTTTTTTTTCAATAAAATTCAAAAATGACCGGTTAGGATTTAAAACGCAATATTTGATCCACAAAAAATTTCGTAGACGGTTTTACGTTAATTCATCAAGGAAAAAGAATTATTCTGTTTAACTAATACGATAGAGGTGCTCGACCAAGACTAAAACTAACAAAATGAAATAGGCTCCGAATGGAACAATGATACTAAAAGTTAGAAGGGAAGCATATGAAATCCATGTCACAACAACGAGATCTTAAGAATTTATTTTCAGCCTTGTTTCCTCAAGAACAATAGCATTAAAAAATCAAATAACACATACGAATTAATTTGCGCTCAAAAACATGTTTTCCTCGTTTTTTTTCACTCTCATTTCCATTATTTATTAAACCAAACCACTTTCATAATTCCAGGCATTTGTCGCCATAATACCCGCTCCGTTCCTCTCCTTCCGCCTTTAAACACCTTTCTAGATCAACACCAGAAGAAGGTTCTTCATATTTGTTAAGTCTACAAAGAATGTTTGGAATATTTTAATCTTCTAATCATCAATCATGCGTGTAAAGCTTTTGACGGTTGACACTTTTCTTCTCTCGACAGTTGAAGTGGACGTCGTATGTATAATCAGTCTACTGTTAAAGTCACCACTTTTATTCCTTACATTCCGATGCTACTGAGAATAAGATTTTCTCGTAGATAATAGAAGCGACGAACGTTTTATAACCACTTTTACTTTGGATTATTAATTTGTTTAACGAATTAATTTACGGTACCCTTTCTTAAACTGGCCTTGATAACAAGGCTACATCACCGGCTACGAGCAAGATAATACGATAAGCAGTCAAAAAATGTAGGTAGAAATGTTTAAGTACTACAAACAGCGGGCAAATAAAGCAATAAAAATTAAGCAAGCAGATAAACATTGTAAAGTGTGCAGATTTCGGACTGTGCGATAATGTCGCCAACAAATTATGGACTCTAATTTATGGGGGCCTTAATTTAGGTCGGTTTTTTAATATATTTGGTAACGTGAATGGAAATTGTGTCCGGCAGCACTACGTGGAATATGGAATGTGTCGGAGGCTGCAATGCGGTATTCAACCTCAAACTGCGAAGCGGACGATGTAATAATGTGGAGATACTGCACTGCATTCCAACATTTCTGGTTGGTTTAACCCGTTTCTTGGCTGAGAAATGTCCACGTGAAATTTCCACAATTTGGACTTACATTACATACAACTTTGTATGCAAAAATTACCTTCACCACTATTCATCTTCATCATAAGTCCATTTCACACGTCCGCAACATTTCCTTATGTCCTATTCTTGAATACTAATGTCTTTATATTCACTTTGAGCTTAACGCTCATTGAATTTTTTACGATAAAATCAAAAAAATTTACCGATGTGCTCGATTTGCCCAAAAGTATTATAAAGGTTTTTAGGCTACAATTTATTGTATGATTTTTTTTTTTGAAGTAACCAACTAAATGCAACTTTTTTGCGTTTTGAACTTTTTATACTATTTCATTGTTAATCGCTAAAGCGGGAACGCACAATTGGTGAAGAATTAATCTTGCCGGCAATAAACGAAGCTTTATAAACCAGCATCAGATATCATCGGAAAAATCCCTTTGAGTAATAATTGATGACATGGCTGAAGACGTTGAAAAATCATTGTGCGATTACCTGAAGACATCCGATTTTCCATGCTCGAAGAATTTATTCTATTAAACAATGAAGCATTACTCTTATACGATTCATAAAAAAAGAAACAGTTTGTTATGAATCTCTTTTTGTTAGAAATTTGAGAATGGATACAAAGAGAGAAGAATTAATATTGATTATTAATTATTTTTGTTATATAAACATTAAAAAATGAAAATGAACATTATTAAGAAAAAAAAACATTTGGTGGTGCATGAGAGCATTACGAGTGCAATACTGATACGAATTTTTGAAAAAACTAATAAACCTTAAAAAATGTTTTGCGGGGGACAAAAAGTTTGGGAACCTCTCCTCTAAACAAATAAATTTCCTCACGTGCATCTTGTTAATTGTAAATCTTCCAACGTTTGCATGCTTGTTGGAATCACACTCGACGCCACGTTCCGTTTTTCCTGTACAATGCTACAAATCTTCAATAAATTCAACATAATTTATTTGAAAGGAGGGTTGGCACCAAATTGGCACAGAAAAATTCGTAGGGTTGAAAATGAATGATGTCCCATTAACCGATTTGCGTGTCCATTTTTTAAGAGCGCCGCCTACCCAATAAAATAATAGTATAATTAAAAGCGAAATTTTATTGCCGGTAGTCCCTTCCTGGGCAGTTATTGATGGAAAGAGGGTAAAAATAAAAATAGTGATGAAGTGTCTCCAGACAACGGATTTTGCAACGACTACAACTCGGAGATTACGAAATCGGCGTCTTTGTGTGTCATCACTTCATAATGAAAAAACTAAATAAATAGTTACGTAAAATTCTTCAGTGGGAGTGTTTAAGGACATTTCGTACCTTCCTTCTAAATTGTGTGATGATGGATCCATTTCGTTATCTGTGTCAGTTGTAGCAACATCAAATAAACTGCAGTTGAAAATACATTGTGACGTCCGAAGAACTCCGCCGTCAGAGATAAAAATAAATACCACCATTTAAAAAAAAAAGAGAGATAACATCTACCTCGGCGTCTACGAATATTATAAAAATGTCTTACTCCGCCCTAACACTATTTTATAAAACTTGGGTGTGGCGGGAATTAAGTTATGTACGCTAAGTAACACGAGGATTCTTGGTGTATCTCGCAGATATTTACACAGTGGATAAAAAAAGTTTCTCAATCGTGTTTATCGTGGATGCAAGAGTTAAAGTTGCAGTTTGTACTGCACCTGTTGTAGAAGCACCGTAAAATTACGTGCACAATAAAAAAGCAGTGAATTCGTTGTTTAAAATTGGATTGAATTTTATTCTCATCAATTCCTTCTCTTTGTGGATTAGAAAGATTTAGCTCAAAAAAGGTTCAGTTTAGGTTCAAATTCCTAATCTTCTGATTTATAAATATTGTTGACTGGAATTAAAGCGCATACATGAAATTACTAAATTTGGCTAAACTAGATTTAGTTTAAGTGTAAAAAGACTAAATCATAAATCATAACTGCGTTAAGTTTGACTAAATCTAAATAAATTAGTTTGAAGCGAATTAATTTTTAACAAAAGACTAAATCTGAGTACAGTCGACTAAATTAGATTAAATAGAAAGTGGAAGTTTAGCGATTAAAAGAAATTTTAATTAAATTGAATTAAATAACGCAAATTTAGTAAATAACCAAATTACTAAAGCGGGGCGTGTGGAAAAAAATATTTGGACTATATTTAACTAAATTTACTGAAATATAGCTTTGACTAAAATATACCAAACCATACTAAATAAAAATAATTAATTTAACAAAATTGAGATAATTATATCGATTAAGTACGCTTTTAAAAAATATTGAAATGAATTCATTTCTAGAGGCTGAAATATAGAGAACAAATCGTTTTGTTCGTCCGTGGAAAGTCTTCATATTTTTAACTAATCTAAAAATGAATGCAAACAATCCGATGAAGCCAAAAACTTGAGTTCTAAAAGTACCAATTCAAAGAACCACAAGAAAAAATTTGAAGATCTAAATAGAGAAACCGCCACAAACAGCAGTTACAAGCGTTTTGAGAACATCGAAAAAGCTAAAATACCTAGTGAGAATTTGAAGCAGAAAAAAACAATTCTAAACGTCGAGACAAAATATTCAGAGTTCATCGGAGTACTAAAGAATTTAACAAGTCTAAACAATCCAAGAAAAGATTTTGTATCTGGTTTTTGTTTTTTTTTTAGAGATTTTTCAATTTTTTCTTAGGCCTTAAAAGTACGTTATGTTTTAAAGTTGTTTAGGTATGTTAATAACTAATCTGTCTAGAAATATCTCTTACATATTCCACGAATGCGCATAAACAGCAACAATTGCTAACGTAATCTCCATGTAAACGATAAGAAATCAGAAGCACTCGCTGGTTTGTAAAAATTATATCTTGTTCTAATTTTAATATTGTAGCGCAGGTATAATAAAAAGTAGTTTTTGATGGGCGTGTATAAGAGCTTTTAAAGCATTGGCGCCCTGCTTTAATAGCTTTCTTATACACTCATAATATACAATTTTTTTAAGAGCTTTGAAACTTTGATACAAAATTGACGTAACTTAATCTAATTTTCCTAAATTTTAGTAAGTTTGAAATTCTAGAGACTAATCCATTTCAGGAATTGATGTTTTTGTTTTTAAACTTTCTACAAATTTTATGAATTTCTATGATTTTCAAAAATCTGAGTATCTTTGTTTTTAAACCCATAAATTTATTCTCCGAAATTGTCATGTTTGTCAAGATCTTAAACTTAGAAGCGTTCAATAAATAATTCAAACCTACCGAGATGTAACAAAAATGGTCTCCAAAATGTGTGACAATATCCTTTTCCAAGCTTCTCCAAAAATAACCCACGGAACCTACCAAACACCGGAAGCTCACCCACAAATTAGTTACCTAAACTACTCTTAACCAATTGGTCAATAACACTCATTACTCAACGTTCGAAAAGCTAAAATCATGTTTTTATTATTCATAATGGCAACGTGTGGGTTGAAGATGCGGTTACGGTAACACGTGTAGCATCCATTCATACGCAACACAATTATGGTTTTAATGCCAGTTATGAACGGTTCTTACCCATCGTTTTTAGAGAACGACCGATAAAATAACTCAGGACATTCAACTTTATGAACTAGTAGTAATAGTAAACATCAATCATAGATAAAAATTGCTATTGTTGCTGATGAATTATTTCACGTTTTTTGACGTGGGTACGTCCATGCTTTTGTGATGAATGTCTGTAAACATGCAAATGCAGAAGTTCACTTCGAGTAGGTGAGTAGGCTAATGCATTCTTAATTAACACCTGGTGGTCGATAAGCGCTGTTATTATTATAAGAATGCGGTGAAGAAATGCAAGGAATTAATGATGTCGAAGAGATCGAAGTCCGGAGAAAAACGTACTGACAAACGAAAATTTTGCCCGTAATAATGTCGATATCTAATTTTCTTTAAGAGCCAACGTTTTTTTTTTGCTTCAAAAATAACTTTTTCTTTCAAATCACATTATTCACTTCTTCTCTTAACCACAACATTCGATTAGTCAGGAACGCTTCAGACGCCTGGACTCCACCAGAAATTTAACAGTTAAGCGACTGCATACCTTCATAATTATTATTTCGACACACGTTGTGAGTTATGCAATTGCTTTTCGGCTGTGAAGGAAACGTTAAATATAGTTTTTTACTGCATCGCAGGTTTTCCCACAGTCACCGAGTATAAATTTAGCTGTGCCCAACGAGAAAGCTTGAAATTTTAGCATTCCAAACAATGCTACTGTTCCGAAGAAAATCTAATTAAAAGAGCCGAGAAGAGACAGTTAAATGTATTCCGACATTTTTTTTCGTAAATGAAATTTCTTGCATTTCATGGGATTAGTTGATCATGGAACGAGTTAATTTTCGACTGACCAAGAGAAATTTAAATTGCTGTTAGCAACTGTCGATGGCTTTGTCATTGACTTGTGAATCAACGGCCAGACAATCGGGGTCGAAATTATTAAATATTGAGCGAAATTAGTTCCACGCAATTTGTCATAAGGTACAATAAAAAAGCTTCAGAAAAAGCGACGGATACTTCTTCTAGTATCAAAAATTGCATTGATGATCACATCCAGCTTATGTCATCGTTAGTCATAAAATGATTTATTTTTACTGTTTCCAGCAGAATTATCACGTTTTCTTCTAAAGTTGGTAGTCATTTAAAAGTCGGTCATAAATAATCATTAAGGCTCCATACATGGCCTGTTTTATAATTCATATGTTGTCTTTGTATGGGACGTTTAATTTTGTTTTACGTGCACTTCTACATATGATCACGGAGCGGCTTCCATGGGATAATTAATCGCTGTGACCACAGTAATTAGACCATTGTTATTTCAAAAGTCCCAATTACTGTAGATTACATCATTTTAAGATTAACGGGTGTTATGGTTCTCGAAATAATTGCGGATTACATCCCAGTGATTAGTTTTAATCAATTTTTTTTGGCCGAAAATGTTAGCATGTGTTAGGTAAGACGCCGGCCGTTAACAACATCTGGATTTTAGTCGTCTTTTTATTACAACCAAAATGGCTCCAGTTTTATGCTCAAAAAAAGTTACAGATTAAATTGTTGTAGATCGCTGGAAATGGTAATATCATGGCCGTTCATGGAATAAACGTTTTATTTGACTGAAATGAGACAAGATCTGTTTTTTTTTGTACGTTATTTCCAACAGTGACAAGAGCAATTAAAAAATGATCTGACTCGTTGACCCGGTTTTGCCGAGTGGTAAATAAATTCTTTTCTTTACCTTTATCTACTACTATTTATTTCAGCTTTGTTCGCTAAAACAAACACGATGAGCACTGATACGAAAGAACAACATAAATTCTACTAAATGGAACAGACATCAAGCTCGCAGGCTATTACAAAAACGCCAAAGTAAGAATAACAAGAACAAATTAAAGTAAATAAAAACAGATCTTAAACAATATCCGTGAGGTATATGAAGGAAGTTCGAAAGTCAGTCTTAATTTTTAGAAAACTAAATATTCAGGTTTTCTCAACAGTTTTACGTGTTCTTTCAAGTATTCAAAATATTTACAATTAAGAGAATTTAAAAGCTTTTTTGAACGTTGCATAACGTTTTCACGAAAGAAACGGGAAGTGTAATTTTGAATAATTTTGAATTCTTAATAAAGGTTGAAAATCGAAAACTTCAGGAATATGAAACGATTTTTAAATTTAGTAGTGTAATTCTGAAAAAATACTGTCAATTTTACAATTTTTATGATCATCGAAGAATTCTAGCATTGTGGAATACCATACGCTTATTAATTTTATGTAAGTCATTAAAAATGCTTCCACACAAGAATATTAAGTGCTTTTTACATTTTTTATTTATGTAGCAGCCTTCAGATTTTTTCTATGGGTTTCTGCCATTAGTTCTGAACGTAGTTATAGGTTCCACAAAAGAATTGCAGGTTTATCTGTTTGTCATAGTATACTAAAAAACTAGTTTTATGAGTTTTTAATGCTATTTTTTCTAATTTGGATATTTTTTTTTTGCAAATATGTATAATCAAATTTGATGGTTAGGGAATTGGTAAAACCTTTATTTCAAAGTTGAGTAAACATTGTTATTTTTCCCAGGTGAAATTGTGAAATTAGCGTTCCTAGATGAATTCAGAAATGATCTATATTATTTTGCATCATGAATTTTTCGAATTTTCTTTGAAATCTTCGTGGTGATTACTTTATCATTCTATTTTTTTGCACTTTTATACGGCTTTAATGCTCATGTCTCGTTTTTTTTTTTAGTTTTTCTATTATTTTTTTTTGTTTCTTAAAATTCTTTGTTTTTTCTGATAGTTTTTTTCATTTTTGATTTTCGATCATTTAATATTTTTTTTTATACATTTGTATTTTACGTAGTATCTAATTCTTTAAGCCTTTGGGTTTTTGGAACATTTTTATTTCTAAATTCTTTGATTTCTTAAAATTTTATAGGCTTCTACACAAAATTTTTGAAGCCTGATTAACTTTTTTTTTTCATAAATTTTACATTCTTTGCTTTTTCTTAAATTTTTTGCTTTTCTTAGTATTTTCAAATTTTTGTTGAATTTTGTAGATTCTCAAATCTGATACATTGATAGATTGATAGATTTTTTAAATTGGACGTATTTTCTACACTCATGTTTTTTTGGATTCTGTCATTTTTAGGCTTTTCTGGATCATCTCTAATTCATTTTTTTTGTCATTTTTCTCCAGGTGAAATTGCAAAATTAGCGTTCCTAGATGAATTCAGAAATGATCTGCACTCCGCAAGAAATCCGGCGAACAGTGGAGGATTTTTTTGTATCTGGCTTAAAACTGTAACCTTAAACTCACATTGACATTTGACATTTCGCCCGATGTGTGTTACCAACCGAAAAAAAATCCTAGATTTTTGATTTGGTAATGGCTTAATCGCTTAACGTATCAAAATGAGTGCGTTAACAGTTTTGTTACAACAACAAATTATGAAATAGATGCTGGAATTTTTTTGTTAGGAATTCTAGACTGGCAAATTTTTTTTTTTAGTCTTAGAATGGCATACTTTTAGAAACGCGCTTTTTATGCTTTGAAAAACTATAACAGAATCTGATTGTTTTAAAAGCAACAGTGTTTTTTCAATTTTTGCCAAAATTTAATTAAGAGTAATTACTTCCAGTTACTCAAAAATTAAAAATCATTGTGATGTTTACTTTGTTTTACAAAATTAATTTCTCTGAAATAAAAACAGAAACTTCGGTTCCAACCCAACAATCGCAGGAAGTGATTTGTAAACCGTTTAAATGAAAGACATAGTATAAAAAATTTCACTTTAAGAACAAAACTGATTGCAAAAAATTAAATCAGTTCCCCAGTTTCATCAGTGTGATAAAACCGTGTAACGTTTCCTCGACGAACTCCACAGAAATGTTACATCTCGTTTAAATTAAGTAGTTAGATTTTGTAACACAACGTCGCTTTGTCTATTCTTATTAAAATTCTTCAAAGTTCGTTGGCTCTCCAGCACTTATCAATGCGATTTTATAAATGAAGTGAATATAAATAAATCCTATAAGAACACCTGTACGATGAATTATTTATAATCTTCCTCCTGTCCGCCGTGAAGTTTCAAAGATTTGCATCGTGTTTGAATGTCACCATAATACTACAAAATTGCTATCGTATTTCGAAAAGCCAAACTTGGTCATCATCCACGATGATTACCCACTGCTTGCATACAATAGATGTTGTGAGCCAAATAAGACCTTTGACCAATCAAAATCGTGGTATTAAACGTAATCAAACTTGTTAATGAGTCGACAATGTCATTCATTGACAGTTACAAGATACAGCTTTCGCACTGTTAGGTTCATGAACTAGCGCTGTAACAATTCGTTCTTCCTGTTTGAAAACTCGGAAGATTGCATAGGCACTGTATAAATATTTGTGGAGTATAATGCAGCTTGCTGTTTCTGAATCGAAGTATTCATGGTAAAATAAGGAAGAAAGTGTTTACCGTGGGTTTCTTCCGTAAAATTCTTGATAACCATCGTGTGTCGTGTTGCAACGTGGCCGCTAATATTTGCCCCACTGAACATTTTATCACTTTTTGGAGGAACTACAAAGCGGAACCAAGATTTATTTTGTTGTCTAAACAGACTGGATAATGTTGATTTCTGCAGACAGAAACTATATTAATAGAAATAGTGTGATTCCGAGGTTCATTCAACCTACAACTTCAGGGTAAAACAAATGGTTAGCTAATCCCATCACAGAAAGAACTATCTGTATTTAATAATGTTGTTGACTGTTCCAGACAGTCTCCGTAAATATTTGCTCTCTTCTGTGTAAATTTTAATATCAACTACCATCACACATCAAGTGCTGTAAATTAACGAAAAGTGAAGAAACCCCTCTAATAACATGAAAAGCAAAGTAAAAGGTTTTCATCGAGTTAATTATATATATACAACGTCATTATATTACAGGATCAATTGTGTAATGTTTATACAGTTGTTTGCTTTGCATCGCACAGTTTCCTCATATCTTTTATAAAAAACACCAAAAATTCCATTAGCTTGAATGCTTCGAGTCCCGTAAAATTTGTTAACGCTTCATCCACATGTGTAGGCGTCTAAAAACAAATAAATCATTTCGGAGAGTTCTAAGGGTTGAATATTCGACACCCTTAAAAGTTCCGCCTGGAGACGCAGGGGTTGACGACCGCATAGAAAAGATAACTTGTAGATATCGTGCTTGAGTTTCGGAGATAACAACCAAGTTCTGAAAATTATCGTGGAAATGTGCTCTCTTTTGGTGTGAACGGCGATTTCGAGAGCTTCAGGATTGAAAAAGGTGCACTTGTTAAATTTAAAGGGGTTTTTGTGTTCCCAATTAATTTTATTTCTTATATAGTTTATTTTAAAGTGTGCTGTCTTTGGCTCAAAATGCGAGGCTATTTTTAACCAGCTTTGATACATTATTATTTTGTGGGTTAACTGCACTGTACTTGTGGCCAGATTTTCGCAAAGAATCGGATTTGAAACGGCATTTTTCTCGCTACTATTACTGTTGTTTTCTGATACCGAGGACGATTTCCAGCCGCCTTTTCGTTTAACAATGACAAGATCAGCATCGTGTTTGCCAACATCGTAGCTGCAGAGCGGTGAAAGCAATGTCCAGTACATGTTTCGGGATGTCACAGCTTCAAAAAATTGGCAATTATCTTTGGAACTTGATACGATGTATTGATTGCTACAGAATCGGATTCTGTCTATTTTTTATTTACATTTTTAAAAAAATTTGGACTTTATACAATTTTTTTAATTATCTTTAGAATAATATTATCTTTGATAGTTTTTAAATTAATTAAATTAAAATTATTTTTTAAGTTTTTTTCAATTGTGGATAACTTTTGTTAAGAGTATTTTTTTTATATTTTTTTGGGTCTTTTAATGTATTTGTTTTTTCATTTTGCGAATTCTTCCAATTTTCTGGGATTTTCTGTTTTTTTTTTTATGATCATTTTAGAATAACTATATTCTTTGGATGTTTTGGATTTTGTAAATTCTTCATATTTAATTTTTCTATTTTTTTTATTTTTAAATTCTCAATTTTTTTTATTTCATTTCTTAGGATTTTCTACAAAAAATGTTTATATAAACATAAATAAATATAATAATAATAATTATATTGCATAAATTTCATAGAATTGGTTGTATTTTTTGAATATTTCAGAATTTCTAGATTTTCTAAATTTCTCAAATTTTCTACACTTGAATGCTTTTGGTTTTATATTCGTTTTTTTTGGATTGTTGTACTTTTTTCGAATTTTGATCATTTAATATTTCCGCATTTTTTTACGTAGTATCTAATTCTTTGACTTCTTAAAATTTTCTAGTTTCTACTCAAAATTTTTGAAGCCTGATTAAATTTTCTTTATGTTTTACATTCTTTTAATTTTTTTTTTAAATTTCTGGACTACTTTATTTCGTTGCTTTTTTCATTTTTTTTCAAATTTTGTTGACTCTTTAAATTGTTTTAAAAGATAAAAAAAAATTCAAGGAATCCAAAAAATACAGAAAGTTTAAGGGCATTAAATAAGGAAGAATATGTTGGAAAATCAACAAAATTAAGAATTCGAAGCTAAAATCCAAACCATTCAAAGAATAGTGCAGTTGGTACCTTAAAAATATAGAAAAACTGAATAAAAAAAAAACTAAAAGGTCAATGGATTATAATAATTTAAATTATCTAAATTATTAGAACAACTGGATAACTTAAAAAGTCTAATAAATCTAGAGAACTTAGAAAACAGAGGATCTAGAGAAAATTCAATCAAAAAGTTCAAAAAGTATTTGAAAATTTTGTATTTTTCATTTTTTAAAATTCAACATACTCGAAAATGAAAAATCCTTTAGAAAAAATAGCGTATTATACACGACGATAAAGGATTTTTAACGCAAGAAATTAATTTTTCACTTGATGGTTAAAGCGGTTCTTTCTCCTCTTGCATAATAAAAAACTGTTAAATTATGAGTACAGCAGTAATTTACCTTGCAGTTTATGTTGTGGGCTTTTCTTGTAAACAAAAATTTAAAATTTTGTTTACACTGCCCGTTTTTGGACCAGTCTTCAAGACTAAAATTATCTCTCCGTTCACTGTCATTTTGTCGCGAAAACTCAAAAAACATTTCTATTTTTTGCATCTCTCGAGTACCGCGCTCCCCATCTTCATCGAAAGCTTTGCATAAGCTCCTCAGAACATTAGCCCGGCTTTGATTGTCAACTTCTGTAGACAGACAAATGAACTTTCCGTCATCGCGTTGTATCCGATTCTGTTGTGAAAGCTTTCAGAGGGTGGATTTCAATTTTTGCTGATCATAGATAGCGAACTACTGAGCAACCCCCGTGAAGGGGTCATGTTGGCTCGAATGTTAATGCAGATCTATTAAGTAATTGAGTAATTTAACGGTGAAGGGGTGTGTACTATTTGAATTTTAGTTAGTAGTTTACTGTGACTGTTTACCGACTTTTAGTGGCAATTTAATCCCGAAATAAACGATGGATTTCTACGCTTTTTGTGAGAGGAAAAGTTGTTCGGTTCCTATTGTCTCGTGTAGACGATTTAATTAATGTTATTTTGGAAGGACAATATGTGGCGGTTTTTCGAGTAAACCCCGAAGCAGACGCTTCCGGCGAATAAGCTATAAATAATTACAAGAGTTGAGAGGGCGGATCTACTCGTTCTCGTTTTACATCTTTTCTAATCAGTTATCGTACGCTAATAAAGACAAAACCGCTAACAGAAAAATGTATTTGTAGTAATACAATTTAAGCTCTTCCGTTGTGTTACAGTGATCAAGATCGAGAATGTCATTTCCTTCCGGTGCAATAAAATTTTATGCTATTTTTCCGGACTAGTTGACCCACCATGTGTACATTTCGTATAAATAAAACGAATTGCATCAGTGTGATGCAACGGATGCATCAGGTGCCTTCTGACTTCTGATAAGATGATTAATTAACATTTAAGTAGCGTATGCGTAACTGTTAGTTACCTAATTCGGTGCTCACATTCAGGAAATTTAACTACAGTTTACTCGGCGGTCGAGCGTGTGTTTCACGGCATTTGTTGTAAGTTACCTTTGTGGGGACAGTTAATTTGGCAACCCTCTGTTCTACTCGACAAATTTATTGTAACTGTCGAAGCAGCTGATTCTGACCGATAGCTTCGAATGCAGATGGCACGACAATGAAATGACCAGGAACTTTTGTATAGGAACTAATTAAAGATAAAGTGTAAGCGAAGGATTTGTGGTGTATGGAACAGATGCTAAAACGTGCGAATTTTGCCCTTTTAGTAATCTTCATAGAAACTATTACATTAGCTAATTGGATTTTTTGGGCTACTCCTTCATAAATATTGTCCCAAAGCGGTTAATTTATGTGTGGTCGGAACAGTATTTTAACAGGACATTTATGTTGGGAATTGTTTATATTAGTTGGAGGAATTTCGTATCGTGGTTTATCAACGTTTTACCAGAATTTCATTTTAAATTATTACATTCCAGTGAGCCTCTTCGTTTTTCTCTCGCAATATATTGGTTACCGTCGTATTTATTATTTATTCAAAGTTCTCATCTTTTTGAGTTAACTGGTTTTCGTTTTTTTTTTGTGGATATTTGTCTCTAATAATATTTGTGAGTTTTCCAGTATCAATTATTTTTTAAATTATTTTTTTTGTGAAAATTTGAGATTTCAGGAGTGGGAAAATAATGTAGAAGTAAGATTGGAGTAGCTCTCTTTTGGTCTTAAGGTCTTTAAATCGCGTCCAGGTTCTTATTTGCTCGTTTCACTCATTTAAGGTGCTTGTCGCTTTTCCCGACTTTGACCTGCGATTTTTGCTGTAACTTTGTTTTACCATTTAAGATTTGATTTGTCCGATGTGTCACGATCGATTATTATTCATTGAAATTGATCAAGTTTATTGTCTTTTTTTTGGTGAACGCTGCCTTCAAAATTACATCATATATATGACAAAGATGAAAAACTGGTAAAATATGCAATAGAATTTCTGGATTCTTTAGAAAAATAGTTTTCAATTTTCTGGAATTTCTTTGTTTGGATACTTCTGGAACTGTCTTTAGAATGTTTCTATTCTTTGCAAACTTTTAAGAATTGCGTATTTTATTAGCTTTTTAATATTTTTCACCAAAAATTAATCGTGTAATTTTGACCCTAGCGTCATAAATTTGATCTATCTTACGTAGAATCTCATAAGGAATTTCATGGTATTTACGGGATTGATGTACGAATTCACGGTCTGGAGTTATTCTGGTTTCAATTTTTGATTTCTAACTTTTTAATTCGGGCAAATATTGAGATATGCGGTCAACGCCATCGTGTTTCTGAGATTTTAAATGCTAAGAAATCGATCTTATCTTGACTTCAAAAATCACAAAATTTTTCGAACAAATTTCTGACTCGATCGATGGAAATTTGTTGATTTTTAGAAATTCCCTCATAACATTTAAACCGTTCGACATATCGAGATGAGTTTTTACACGTTAGTAGAACTCGTCGGGGCTATCTGTCAACGTGAAAAGTTCCAGATTTTGTCATGTTATCATCGAGAAAAAGGGTGTCAAAAATATGGGTCCGAAAAATCTCTTGAAAAGTTATGGTCCACGATAAATCTTTAATTATTGCATTTATGGTGATTAATTTAGTTCCATCTCACGTAGAATTTCACGAGGATTCTAAAGGTGGCACGGGAATTCACGTACGACCTCGGGTTCCAAAGTTATTTGAGTTTAAATTTTTGAAGAGTTGCATTTTGCGTCGAAAGGGCAAAAATTTAACGATTTCGACGATTTTTCAACTTTTTAATTAGGACAGATATCGATATGCGGTCAACGCTATCGAATTTCTGGAGGCCGAAATACTAAGAATCCAGTCGGATCTTAATTTGGAAAGTCGCAAAATCTTCAAAAAATCTAAAATTCAAACAAGTTGTCAAAAATTATTTTTGACATATTTTTAAACTAAAAGCATACAAAATATGAAATATACAAGATGAAAAATGTGTTCTCTAATAGTTTTCTTGTGTTTTTTACATGTATGAATTAAGTTCTTCAAACTATTCTAAATTTTTAGGTTTTTTTTTTGAGTGTTTTGGAAGGTTTCTACTTGTTGCAAATTTTTGGTGTTTTTGATTTCTTGTTTTTCACGTTTTTTCTGTTACTACAGATTTCATTACATTCTTTGCATTGTTAATATTTTTTCAAATCTTTTAAATAAAATCTAGCGCGTTTTTGAAATTTATCGTATAACATCAATTTGTGATCCTTGATGGATTAACTCACTGTGCTTACGCTCCGTTTGTCAGTTTTCTCATCTTGTAATATGAAACGATACGAAAATGATATCTTCTTTTCCCACGAGTGATAAACTAAGTATCGGGAAAATGAAATGCACATCGTATCGAAGAAAATAAAAGTATAAAAATCACCAGTTGCATTCATATTCATGATTTCAAGTCCTAAATTTGCTACATCTGGAAAACACAGTTGGACGGCATTTTTTACGCAGAAAATTTAATACTCTTGACAGAAAGTAATCGCTTCGGCTTTCTCAAGATGTAGGCAAAAACATAAATAACATTTTCGTACCCACTTTTTCGGAGTGCTTTCCTCAAGAAGATGTAACGTTTCAAGATGGATAAGATAAATATAATTGTTGGATTACATTTAAGAGATGAGTTTTGACTTGTTGGCAATAAACTGAAATGAATTCACACTTTCTTTTGGCAAGAAGCGGCCGTTTTGTTTTAACATAGCGAAGTGTCTGCGTGGTTTCCAGTTTAGCATTATGAAACCGCAAATTGAACCTCGGTGAATGTTTGGCTCAACCATTGGCACACCACTTCTAATTGCTTAGTAATCAAGCGGTTGAACATCTTTAAAAAGGTAAAAAAGACTCGCTAAGTGCTACCACTTAAATTAATCGTTGTTCAAGCTCAAACCACCCAAACGTGTATTGTCAATGTCAACTCGTTAAAAAGATTCCAAGAGACGAATTGTAAAATTTTAGAATCCGCGGTGTTTTATTTCGCCTGCATTATCTCGACCAGATTTCAGGAAGGCACATCACCATGGAGTTGTTTTAACAGCCGATGAATGTTTAAAGTTATAAATAAATTCGACTGAAAGCAGACGTCTTGCGAATTAAAAATTTTTCAAGATTTTGCGATCGTGCGCACAATGTCCGTCCGACTTTCCCCTGGGTGCGATAATAATAAATATTTAGCTCGTTTCCCATCAAGTCATAAGAGCTTCTTCAATCGATGGTTATTTAGGTCATCAAGTACGAAGTATTACGTAAAAGAACTTAATTAGGAAGTTAATAAGTGTCGAATTAAACGAACTGTGGCACGTGCTTTTCCTTTTGCTATTCTATTACCAACAATTTGTGATCTTGATAAAATGTGTCATCGCTAATGCATATAGCGAGTTGGCAAACATGACGTAAAAGAAGGGTGACGATCGATAGTAACGAAGGTATTTTTCTCCACAAAGACCGTAAAGTTTCACTAAAGTGTCTTGTTACACAAAAAAGCATATCGTGGGATACGATTTGTTCACAATAAAGATCTGCGACTGGAAAAAAAAGGGGGAGCCCGAAGATATGTGTATTGATTATGTACGATAAATTTAGGGATACCATACCCTTGAGCTGTCCAGATAATTATAGCCTTTGATCTTCTGATACAGCTTAAGAGCTTTATTGATTAAAAGCCGTGAAATCATTTTTCTACCCCGCCCTAGTAATGGAACTATCCTGAATTATGTTGAGATTTTAAAGAGTTGATTACACTGGAAAGGTTCCATTTTACCAATTAAGGTCGCTCTTCAGATGTGGGTGTGAAGAAAATGGGAGTCGGAGATTTATATCAATTAGCTTTTTATTCAAAGTGTACAAGCGAATAATCCGCCTGGTGTGTATCGTCATCGTGCGACGACTCCACTGTGGAACTGGACAATTGTCTGACTAAATGTTGTTCCACATATTACTTTATTTGGGGCCAACAATACGGTCGTTATGAATGAAGGCGTTGCTGCAAACCGTCATAATTCTTACTTGAGAAATCGTTGACGCTACATACATGTTCGGTGTATTTGTTTTTTTTCCAGGCAGATGAAAATATACTTGCACTTTTGGGACTTCATTAAAACGTTGATAAATAAGCCCAATATCGTCGGAGAACGAGAGCGAAATATGACAGGAACCTTGCATGTGCTTACCATATTCCATAACCCATATTCTAAATATAAGTTTTATAATAGTTCAGACAGTCAGTAGGCATTTTGTATAAATTAACATAAACATGACTAAACCATGAGGTTGTTGACCAACTGGCATCATTCCAAATTTTATCTTGACAGAATTAAATATAAGTAAATGAATTACGGACGAGTTTTTCGTCGATCTTGCCGAAAACGAGCGTTGCATTTCGAAATTTATAGGTAAAACGAATTTGCTCCATTTTTCTTGTTGGAGTAAATATTTTTACTTTTCATATTTTTCATGCACTTGATTGTTTTTTCAAACACTTTAATTCATTGAATTACATCATAATCAACATTGTCTAATAATAAATCAGACGTTTGGCTTTGTTCCTTTTCGGAATTCTTACAAAATTTCTAAATATTCACGAGCTTTGACGCTTCAAATTTTTTTAAAAAAAATCGACTGAAAACATTCAAAAATTGAAAATACTACGTTTGGTTTTATCAAAAATGCTTTTCACATGTTAGGATCTTGAGAGAGTTTAGAATTTCTGAAACAATCCTTTTTTCCTAGAAACTATGAATTGATTACCATTTTATTAGTTCAGAACATTGAAACGTTTTGAGTTTTGGAATTTGTACAATTTTTATTAAACATATTTTTTGATATTTAGAACTGTTAAATAATTGAATTAAATTTTTATTTTTATTGTTTTTTTTTTCGATATTGAGAATATTAAAAAAATAATAAATAAAATACCATCCAAAATATCTTTCAAGGCTTTTGACTACGTATATTATACATAATATTAAAAGCTCTAAAACGCTTTATTTAAGTTGCCTAAAATATTCAGAATTCTAGAAATCTCTAGTAAAATCATTTAAATCTAATAATTTTTTGTAGGAATTTTAAATTTCTCAAATTTTTTAAAAATTAAGAAATTTGAAATTCCTTTAAAGTTACTAAAAATCTTTGGTGTTTTTTTTTTTAATGAACCACGAGAATTAAAGTTTCACAACCTGACAAGGTGACAACTTAAAAAATTAATCAAAATTAAAATTTTCTCACAAGTTGTTCAAAACGAGTTTATTTTGCACATCCGCATAATGGAAATGTTGCTTGCATATTTTCTGAATATTCTGCATAATACGTTCAATTTTTAAAACAATCTTCAATTTTTTCGATAACAATTAGAATAAAAGTAAAGAAGTAATAATAAAGTGCCCCAGAAATCTTTAGTGTACGAACATAAAAATTATGAAGAATATAACAAAAAGAAAGGACCCAGAAAATTAAAATATATTGAAGAAAATTCAAAGCAGCCTAAAATTGTCCAGATTTTAGTTAATTAAATTTTTAAATTAAAAATTCTAGGATTTTTGATGCCTTAAAAACATTTAAGATTTTTGAGATTTAAATATTTAAGTTTTTTTGTGGGCATTCTTAATTTCTCATATTTTTTAAGCTGGTTCATAATTTACTTAATTATAATTACTTTCCTGTAATGAGTTAGTTTACAGTTGTTGGAGATTCGAAAAATTTCAAAACCTGATCAGGTGACAAATTGAGTTTTTTTTTTAATTAATTAACTATTTTTTTTAAGTTTGTTTTCGATGTGATCAAACTGTAAATTAACCATCATAATTCTAACAATTTAAAGATAGTTAAGATAGTTTTTCAGTCCTTCACGGCATTGCGAAATGTATAGGTAAAACGTTTTTTTTTCCATTTTTCTTTGAGCAAATATTTTAACTTGTCATATTTTTCATACATTTGATTGTTTTTTCAAACGCTTCAATTCATATTGGTGCGAAAGAGTAAACTTTGGCCAAGTTGCATTAAATTACATCGGAATCAACATTGTCTAATAATAAATCAGACGTTTTGCTTTTAGGAGAGGTAAATATTTAGTTGCCCGCAAAGCAAACAGACTTGTCATCTTTTCTTAGTGTTGAAAGAATAAAATTTTTGTTGGAAAATTTGGCAAGGATAATTTAGCAATTAAACCAGCAATATATAGATTAAATATTTTCGCCCAAATTCAGAGTAAAAAAAATTCCACGGTTTCAAAGATGTTTTTTATAATTTATACAAAATGTTATCACATGCAAAAGTTTCGTAAACGGTAATTATCACTCTTCTTTTTACCATAGAAAACACCGTTTATTGCACGCAACCGACTCATATAATCTCGGAATAGCAACCAGGAAACTTTTTGACCTTACATCACTTGCTTGATAACTATTTCATACAAATAAGTTGGATCCGTAAATATGACTAAATATAATTGACTCTTGAACCGAATGGATGAAAAGTTAATGGATATGGCCATGAAACAATAATTTCATAAACTAAACGGAAGCAGTTCCATTCAAGATTGTAGTAGAATTTTATTATCAACTTCGTAAAAGTTTTAATCGTTTGATAACGCTCTTTTTTACGACTTTTGGTAATTAACTGGAAATAAACAGAGCTAAGATCAATTTCTGCAGTTCACTGGAGCAGCAACGGTGCCTGTTTAAAAAAAAAAAACTTTCACGGAGGACGAGAACGTTATAAAAATGCAAAGTTTAAATTTGGCCGTTTGTTAAAATTAAAGTAAGTTCGTTTGAGCAAAAGTTTCGCGGAAAACTCGAATCCATCGTTTTTCTTGATTTTAACTTTTCGGTTATGATTATTTACAGCTGCTTTGTGAGTTTTAAACTCAAAAACTTGTCGGAGTTGGAAGTACACAACTATTCAGAGGGTGAATGAATATTCAGAAAAGACGTAAATCTGAATGAAAACGGAAATTAGAAAATGCCTTTTAACTGGCGCCAGTTAACACCAAGATTGAAGGAAATAAATCAAAATTGGGGTTAAAGTTTTTCATCAACAGTTCTCTATAGCCTTCAAGTTTTTAATTTCTTAAAAATTAATCAGATTAGAAGGAAACTGAATTTTTGACGAATTCTGCAAGGAAATGTAAGCCTAGCACACGAGGTGCCAGTGAAAATGTTCAGTGAAAGTTAAAATAAAAAAATTATAAGTCGAAACAATTTGAATTTTGAAGAATAAAATGTAAACGCATTTCAAGAAAATTTGGAAAATAAAAAAAATGTACAATAACCTGATGAAATTATAAAAATTTAAGTGCATCTTCAGCATGTTGATCTGGCAACACGTTTTAGCCATTTTTTAAGTTTCCCAAATATTGTAATTTCCAAAATTAATTAAACTCCCAGAGGAGTAATTTTGTACGAATTTCCGAGACGAACTTTGATACCAGCTCATGAGAGAACAGAAAAAAATTCACCAGAAAACACAGAAAATTAAAGCAGCAAACGAGGCGTGATATTATGTTATTATTACATTACAACACAAAAGTTTTCTTCTTTTTTTATGATAACTCGCGTGAGCTTGAAAAATTCACACAATGATTCAATTTCACTGTTAATAACTGTATTCATAAATTGAGCTTCGAAAATAAAACATTTTCTGTTTTTACGAGCACAAAATGAATTGCGGGGAAATTTGTTGTGGTGCTTCGGGCGAAGTTGATTTTTAGTTAAATATTACAGACACTTTCACAGTATAAGTACGAACACATTCATCAGCGAGCATCACGATTAACGAATAAAATAAATGATCTAGATGTTTGAAATTCTTCGCTGCGAAACAGAAGACGCTTTGTTTCCCGCTGGAAATTGAACAAAACCCTTTTGGCGCAATTTTCACGGCACCATTTTGGAATGAAAATGTGGACGTGTGCATACAGTTTTGAAAACAAGCACGCATAAATAACTGCGTTTTACGAATAATTAAAAAGTAGTGGACAAAAATAAATTTAGGTCAAATTCAACCAGCTCTAATTATAGAACTAGTGTGCCACTGAGAGAAAGGAAACGTTTTTATTGGATGCTCTAAGTGACCTTTTTCGTTCTGCTATAAAAACCCAATAACTAATTACTGTTCTAGTTATGGGAGCAACAATTTCAACAATAAGTTTCCACACTGTAGTTTTATTGCATTTTTTTCAACAAAAGGATTGTCGCTAATAAAACAACAGTTTGACTTTTAGCTTTAATAGCTTAATTGCATTTCCGCCGTTGACTAAATTGTTTCTAATGGCTGATTGTGCAAATTTCCCCCGTCACTCGATCAATAATTAGATAACTATAAATCGATATTACGATGTTTGTAGGGCATAACAGAAGTTAGTACGACTGCCGTCTATTTCGCAACTTCTTGAGCTTTATGTTCCAATCTTTTTTTAACTCTTCTCGACACATGTTCGCTGGATAGACTACATGTCTAGACTTAAAAAAGTGTAGAACGGTTATATAATACATCCATCAGCAACGGACTTCCATAATAGCGTTTAAAATAACGACATTTCCAACAGATAAAACGACCATAAAGTCGGGCTTATTAGAAAGTTGTTGTAATCAGACATAATCACTGTTTGTAGTGGGTCAATTATCGTTATGCGAAGGCAATGGGCTTCATTCATCGGGGTAATTAAATATGTTCCCGAACTGTTCAATGGAACATTAATTTTGAAGAAACAAGGATTTTGTTTTTTTTCTATAGCGGATTTTAAAATGCGATTTACAGGTCGCAATAGGAACATTGTACAATTTCAGTTTTTTAGATTTTTCAGAATTATTCTGTATCGAGAATTTTCTTCAATTGTAACGTTTTTTTTCATATATATTTTTTTTTTATTTTTGCATTTTTGTTTTTTTCATTTTACGATTTTTTTCAATTTTCTATATTTTACAATGAGATCTTCTGTTTTTTTATGTTCATTTAAGAATTTTAGAAGCATATTTTTTGGATGTTTTGGATTCTTTAAATTCTTTATATTCTTTAAATTTTCATTTTTTTTTATAGTTTCTACATTCTTAGTCTTTAAATTTCATCGAATTGATTGTGTTTCTAGATTTCTTTACATTTATTGTACTTTCTTCATGTTCTGACTATTTAATATTTCTGTTTTTAGATTTGAATTTTACGTAATATTATTTCTATGAATCTTTGGGTTTTTAAAACATTTTTAATTTAAAAATTTTTTACTTAAAATTTTCAATTTTTTGCAGTTTTTTTGTTCTCTTTCAATTTTTTTTTTTGTGCTTTTGTTGGATGTTGGCTCTTTTTTATTCGTTACCAGAAATATTTTTTTAAATGTTCCAAGTCTTTAAGAGTATTTAAATTTCCTTTTTTAAACATTATACAATTTTTGTTCTTGAGATTTTTCAGATTTATTTATCTCGTGAGTTTTCTTGGGTTGTACCTACTTTTTTCCCAACTTTTTTAACTATATTTATTGGAATATTTGGATTTGAACTATTTTTTTAGACTTTTTCAATATTTTATAGATTTTTTAAATTTATATTCTTAGAACCTTTCGAACTATTTGATTTTTTTTAATGTTTACATTTTTTGATCCACTGCATTTTTGTTTCTTTTCATTTTGCGAATTCTTCCAATTTTCTACATTCTCGAGATCTGTGTTTTTATGTTTATTTTAGAATAACTATACTTTTTGGATGTTTTGGATTTTTTAAATTCTTAATTTTTTTTTTTAAATTTTCGCACATTTTTCATACTTTCTCTACATTCTTTGGATCTTCCATTACGAATTTTTATATTCTTAGTATTTTATAAATTTCATCGAGTTAGATGTGTTTTTTTTAATTTCAGAATTTCTAGATTCCCTGAATTTCTCAAAATTTCTAAACTTTTTATATTTTTTGGGTTTCTAAATTCTTAGGACTATTTTATTCCTTTGCTTTTTTCAGATTATTCTTTAATTACATTAAATTTCTTCAAATTATCGATTCTTCATATTGTTCAACATTGACTGATTTTTCTTTTCTTTTTTTTTAAATTTGTTTTTTGGGTCATTCGATTTTTAATCATTTTTTAATAGTGCTTGTTTTTTTTGGAATTTCTAAAGTCCATAGGTTTTTAACGTTTCATATTCGATTTCTCTTATCTTTTTTTGTACTTTTTTCGTGATTACTACAAATTTTTAAGATTTCTGTTGTTTTTAGGTTTGCATGTTATGTTGGATCCAATTTTTTAAACCTTTGAATCTTTAGGGTTTTATAATTTTTCCATTGACTTTTTTTTTTTTGCTTTAGTTATTTAGTTATTTTTTTAATACTTTGAATTTCTTTAGATTATCGATTCGTTATAGCTTTGTTAGTTTTTCAAATTTTTGTTGAATTTTTTAGGTTCTCAAAATTGATTCTTATATTGATTGATTGATTGATTTCTTTTTTTAATTCTTTGTTTGTTAGGTTATTTAAATTCTAACTATTTTTTAGTATTGGTTGAATCTGTCGTTCTTTTCGTTTTTTTTGGATTGTTTGAATTTTTAAATTATTGATATTATATTTTTTTTATTTTAGTTTCTTTTTAAAGTCTGCTACAGAAAAAACCGCGTACCATACACAACTATAAGAATCTTTAACCATCAAATGGAAATAGTTAATGCACTAGTAGCAGTCTTGCATAGTAAATAACTATTATTTATTTAGCTGTGACAGCGAGAAAGACCAAATTCTTTTTTATTTTATGGAGCGCATGGTGCGATATTGCCCATTAGTCGCCTGAAATTAATTTAAAACTAGCTCACTCGTGTTCGCTTTAAAAATCCCCCCAACAATATATAACGTTTTCTTTAATTATATTAACGAACCTCAACTTCCTTAATTGCCACCAGATTGCCTATGTTGCGGCTATTTGCACAAGGGAGTGTTTTAATTAACATTCTGTTTGTTTTCAATCTTTATCCAGAAGCCGATTCTACATCATTAGGAAAAGTCATATTTGAGCTCTTGTTTAGTAAATGAAGCAGAAACCACCCCTCGTTACAGAAAAAAGTGTAATAACAATAAAAAGCAGTACATGTTAAAGGTTACCACAATATTCTTATAAATGTCGGTTTTTGACATTTTCTCGTCGGACGAAATGGGGTGATTTCCACATTCCCCTGTCTCTTTACAAGTGTTGACCTACTTTGCGGATTTCGGACAAACGGAAACATTAACGTTAATTAATTTGCTCGGATTAGCGAGAAAATGGGCGCGATTATCGACTGTATTAAAAAAAATGTTTCAGAAATTAGAAATATCAGACCGTTGAAAGCTTTGTTCGTTCTAACTGGGCGTGGAATCGCTTGTACCACTTATACAGTTCATGTTGGTACGGAAAGATTAAATCGATAATGATCCCATAGCACTTAACAACAAGAACCGGCGTTTTCTGGGTTAATTCACTGATATTTTTTTATGTAGCGATTAATTATTCTTCGGTGACACTTTTAAGAGTGTTTTGTTCCTCGTCTCCACTTGTTGAGTCTTGGGATTAGATCGATTCGGTTTCAATTTTATCTCTTTCAATGCCTATTGTAAAACAATCGGTTTTGAGTTGTAGTGTACGTTGACATCGTGACTTCCGTCAATGAAAGGGTTAAAATCCCGTAATTTGGCCACGTCCGGTTGGGCGCGTGCTATGATTGATCGGACACACCTCCAATTATGTATTGGTCTTGCAAGGTGTAATTATTGTCCATTGATGATGTTGGTATTGACAGAGCAATCGTGCAAAAATTATTGAGATGGAATTTTGTTCGATATTGTTACACCAACAATTTAAAATTTTTAAAATGAACTTTTTATTTTAAAATTTGAATTTTTGACGTTTAGGACTTAAAATCTTTCTTAGACAATATCGAGAATATTAAAAAAAAATCAAAATAATCCAAAATTTTCAGGTCTCCGGAATTATTATTATTATTAACGAATATCTGACAATGAGATGTCTATAATATTGAGAATTTTGAAAAATTTTGGACTCTGAGAATGCGTTTGGTCTTATCGAAAATGCTTCGCATTTGTTTAAGATCTTACAGATTTTGGAATTTTTAAAATAAACTTATTTTGCAAAAACTGAATTTATTTTCACTTTATTATTTTTAAACATTGGAAAGTTTTATGGGTTCTGGAATTTGTCCATAAAAGTCTTTAGTATTTTTTTTTTGAACCACGAAAATTAAAGTTTCACAACCTGGCAAGGTGCCAACTTAAAAAATTAATCAAATTTAAACTCATTTTGAGATTCAGATAATAACAAAGTGAAGACTATTTTTTAAAGAATGCAAATATTAAAAGTTGAAAGTTTTTAATTTAATAAGTTTATAGAAATTTGTGTTCAAAACGAATTTATTTTGCACATTCGCATAATGTAAATGTTGCTTGTATATTTTCTGAATAAAGTAAATATTCTACATAGTACGTTTAGTTTTTAAAACAATCTTCAATTTTTTCAGTTCTTAAGGGTCTAAATCATAATAAAATCATAAAGAATTTAACAGAAAAATGAATGCAGTTGAAGAAAATGGCAAACATTTTAAAGGACGAAAGAGTGTCTAGAAAAAATATAAAAAAATTGCAGATACAGAGTAATAGACTATTTGGAAAGAATCTAGAAAATCAAAACTAGGGAATGATTTTAAGAATCTTAAGGATCTGAAAATTTCGAGGACATTTATTTTTTCTAAGAACTATTTGGTTAGGATATGATGAAATTAATAATAAATAATAATAATAATTTTAACTGTTTGATGGTGATACAGAATTAAAGCGTGACTAAGATCTTAATAAATTGAAAATTTGATTTAGAAATTGAAGACTTACTTTCTTTTCCAGTGTCGTGCAGCCCAGCAAACTTAGACGACGATTCAATTGATGGCATGCAAAACGACAATGACTACGGCGGAAATTATGACGACACAGAAGACACTCTGGAAGAGAGCAAAATGCCCGAAACCCCCCTGCAAATAAGCACATCTGAAGAAAAATTCATACGGGACATCGGTGAGACAGTGGTTTTGCCATGTACTGTCACTGGCAGCAAAAGTAAGCATTTTCTAACATCTTTGTAATTTTTTGTTGATTCGGCCTTCTTCAGGTTACATCCAAGTCTGGCGTAAAAGTGACGCTGTTCTTTTCCAATCTGGAATAAAAATGGCAGCTACTTCAAACATGGAACTCTTGGACGATGGTTCTCTTGCCGTATCTAACTTACATCCTCAAGATGCAGGTGAATACCAGTGCATGGCATTGGACACGAAGAAAAACAGCCCAACTATCCAGCACGAGGTTATTCTTCGAGTACCACCACAAATCGAGAGTCTTTATGCCAAAGACAACATCACACTTGTGAGTATTCTTTGGAGCTCCGTCTTGAACTTGACATTTTTTCGTTGCAGTTACGAAACGGCGACACTTTAATCCTGACGTGTAAAGCTAATGGTTATCCAGAACCTGTGATTTCCTGGCACAAAGGTTCTTCAAGGTTTAACATGGAAGGCCAAACTCTAGAAATAACTGATGTTAAACATCACAACGCCGGGACTTACAAATGCTTGGCGGATAACAAAATCGGAGAGCCCGCCTTTGCGTACATCAATATCAAAGTGGAATGTAAATATCACAGGGGGTGCTCTGAAAGCAGTTATCATTTTTTTTTACAGATAAACCTATCATAACATTAGAGAAAATTAGTGTGAGTTCTGCCCACAACTCCGAGACTGAGTTAGAGTGCCTGGTCCGTGCCGAACCACGAGCTCAAGTAACATGGCTCAAAGATGGTATGAACGTGGTGAATAGTGAAAGGATACAGCTTGTAACGAGCGAAAATAAACACAGTTTGATTTTAAAACAAATCCAAGATTCGGATTTTGGAGTGTACACTTGTTCAGCAACGAATGCGCTTGGTAGCACCAGAAAGAATGTTAGTCTAGTTCAGATTCCAGTCGTTCATCAGTTCACGAAGACTCAGCCTGAAGGAAAAGCTGTGTTAACGTGGCAGGTGCAGTCGAAATCCAAACTCGACGCCTATGAACTGTCATACAGAAAGAAAGAGGTAGAGTTACAGATCGTCGGTTTAGAGTGTAAACCTGCTAACTCATTATTCGTTCAAAATATTTATCAAAAAGTTGTAGAATACGATGGTACGTCGAAACTTAACCACTAAATTTTTCAAAAATTTACATAACTTTGACATTTTGTTGACTAGCTTTTTATTATTGCTATAGTACGTCAGTTTTGATGATCGTGTTGGAATAAAAATTTGATCTAAGAAAAAACACAAATTTTCCAGATGGCTTTTGTCGTTTTCACGTAGGCACTGGAGGTAATGTCAGGCCATCTACCAATTCTTGTAGTCTTTTATACGTTGATTCCGCTTCTTTAAGCGATTTCTTCATGTCTTTTTTTTCCTCTTGTACGTTTAACGACTTTGGATCATAAACGTATTTTTTTCCATTTTACATCATCTTCCAATTTTTTTTTAAATCCTGTCTGATCTATTTCCATAAACTTGAACATTTTATTGTTCCTTGTGCAGTCTGTTTACAACTACATCAATTTTGTAACGTTTTTGGTTTTCATGGAACTTCGTAATTCCATGTTTCTGTAATATTTCTGCCCAGTTTCTCTTCCCTTCTACAAAGCAATTTGATTTTTGAACCTACACCCACATTTAGCCGTTTTACCTAATCAATGCGCAATTTTTTTCACCTTCGAACGGTACAAAAAAGTCGCAGGACAAAAACAGATTTAGCAAGTTTACACTCTGAACAGATGAAATTAAAATATAGAAGACTTACTTTGTCTTTTAGGATAACGAGTGGAAGAAGTTCCTATCAGACGGCAGCGTAGAAGTGACCCACGATGGAAACGATATTTTTGAAGTTAAATACATATTTAACAAGACGTTAGAACCTGGAGAGTACCACCTGAGGTTCCGATCTCTGAACCACAAGGGGTGGTCCGAAGAAAAGAACGAAAGGATAACGATTGAAGGTGGGATTAAGAAAAAAAGAATGACTGTCTGTGTTAAATTAGGAACACTCAAAACTAATGTAACAACTAGAATTGTAGAAACGCACTTTATTACGTTCTCATGAAGAAGAATACTTCGCATTACATTAATTTTCGCTGATCACAGTGTCTGCAGTCGTTATGCAAATTTAGCTCTACAGGCTGAGATTTAATTGTTTTGTTTTGCATGCTGAACTTTCACATATCTTAACTGCTGTAAACAAGAGCTGATTTTTATACCAATTTCGTTGTTTTGGTTGCACTAATGAAGTTTTTTTTGTTTTTGTTTTAAGAGATTATTTTGAGTGTTCTTTGGTTTGCTTGAATGGTGTTTCTCACGCTGACTAAGTAACATTGCTTTTTTTTTGCACAGTTTTGGCTAAACATGGACATCATAAACCGCACAAAAAAGGTCATAAACACGAAAAAGGTACACTTTTTATTTTTTTACTTTTTGATTATCGTTTATAACAAAGGCAGTTTAAGACAGGGCTTTTTGAACTTTTGTGCTGAAAAGTTTTTACACAACAACGTTGTCATTTGATACTTAGTTTCTAAATTATTTTTTTTGGCTTCATGTAGAGAAGAAAACTGACTTCTTTCTTCATTTTGTGCCCACAAATTTTGTCAATGGACTGACTGCACGGCAAATTTTTGACACACAACAAATAGAGGCTACACTTGTTTTCAGTTTTTTAAAACGGTGAATAATTTGTAATATAGTCTTGTGAAGCTCAAGAAATTTTAAGGCAAAACGGTAAATTCCTAAATATTTGGGTCCTAGTTTACTTAATTTAAATCCTTGAATTCTAAGATTTTAAATTTCTAGAATTTATATATAATTTTACAGATTCTAAGTTTCTAAATGCTTCTCTTTTACATTCTAGATTGTGATTATAAGAGAATGTCAGAATCTAGAATTTCTAAATTAAGAATTTCTAAACTGTGATTCAGATTCTCGAAATTCTCAAATGAGAGAATTTGAGAATTTCGACTTTTTCAATTAAATTTTATACATGTCTACATTCTGAACTTTTAGATGCTTTTAGTACTATCATATCGAAGAATCTTAAGTCCTTGATTGTCATATTTGAAATTTTAAGTCTTATTTCTAATTTTGGGCTAGTCTCGGGAAGAATTCAAAATCAAAAAGATATCACAACCCAAACTCTAGAATTCTGAGTTCGCATGTTAATTAAATATTCAAAATTTTTACATTCAAATCCCCGATCTCTATATATTAAATATTCCAACGTTTTGTGCTCCAAATGTACTTCTTCATTTTTATTTTTTAAATATGTTGCAATCTAGATTTTTGAATTGTGGGCTTAAATATTTAAATTTAAGACTAAACATTTTTACATTTTAATATTTCACAAGTTCAATGTTCTAGTGTTGGCACTTTAAATTATAAATTATGTTTTTCCTTAATAACATTTTTTTCGATTATAGGATCTTATTCTAAATTCTCTATTCGAAGATATCTTTTCAGCATTTTTGTTCTAAAGACTGAAGTTTGTAAAGTTACAACTTTTCAGATACTGAGTTGTGATCTTTTGTTTGAACATTTAAACCCTAGATATATTATATTTTTCCAAATTCTAAATTTAAATGTAAGACTACAAAAATATAAAGAAATCGATAAACACTAGAAACTCAAAAAATTTAAAATTCAAAAAATCATAAAAATCTGGAAATCCAAGAAGTTAATACAATAAATTAATACAATAAAAAATAGCTTAAAGGGCGAAGAAAGCACTAGAAAAACTTTAAGAATCGAAATTTTCAATGGCAATTTAAAAAATCTACAAAATTCAGAAAATTTGAAGATTGGGGAAAATATAAAAATATGCGGTTTAAACAGTATGTACAATCAAAAGTTCTAATTTCTCAGCTACCAGGCTGTCACAGTTATTTTTGAGACCGAAATCCTAGATCTTTTGTATTCGCCCAAATTTCAAAATACTCCAAAAAATTGCTCATTCAGTTTCTAGTTTTTTAAATTTTTCAAATTTGAATTTTCGAAATTCTACATCTTTAGATTTTATATATAGTTTCAGTATGTATGCTTTTAAATTTTTTTTTCATTAAACATCTTATTTATTCATTTTTTTACATAACTTCTACAAAAAAAACAACAACCTTTCTTTTCCAGATAGATAAAATATAATACAAGTTTAAAAAGCACCGTTTTAAATTGCCGACAACAGAAAATTTTTGCGTATCGAATCTGGCCCCAAACCTCGTCAGTGGTCTCCAAAACTATCCCATATATTTAGACCACTCTGTATATGTTGGTATTTTGATTTCACTTGCTTATGCCACTATTATTTGAATGCAGAAAGACAAGTTACACCTACACCCACACAACCTTCACAACCCGACGTATCTACAGAACGGCAAGAAAAAGAATTACAAAGTGGTTTTATTAAAGAATCGCCCTCTTCAGGTAACAGTTTCGTTGTTGTCTCCTACTTGTTATATCGGGAATTTTCGCTTATACCAACATTTTTGCACCATAAAAGAACGTTGATATATTCGTGTTTCTAACGATGTTTTTTTTTTAGCTGCTGCTGCAACCGATTCCTCCTCCGTTGCGACTCCAAGTATACTTCTGATGAGTATAACATTGTTCACGTTGTTCCAAGTGAGATTAGAATCTTTGAGGATATAAAATGGTACCAAACTGCAACCGGGATAACTTTCACCACCCTGTATCGGTAGCTTAAAGTGTTAAACCAAAGTATTTAAAAATAGATTTAAGTAAATTATAAACACAGTTATTCTTATTTTAGTTATCTTTTTTTACTGTACCTTAGTTCTTGTACATATACCTAAATACGTAGGATTTTGTAACTTGTTGTGTTCGTTTCGTTTAATTAAGGAACAGCTTCATTAGTCCAAATCATTTTCGTTATTTTAGGCAAAATTGTTAACAACTGCCTACTCTCGACAATCCCGAATGCCATAAAACGCCATCGTATACTTTTAATTAACTGAAAATCAAAAGTTAGTTAGATTTAACAAGTGTCTATGATAGTTCTAGTTATAAGTTACCCAGCAGAATTTCATATCTTTCGAATTTGGTCAGTATTTAGTTTCGCTGAACAAAAAATTAGTTTCAATTTCGTCCGGACTTCAAAATTAGTTGTGTCTAGTCCCTGTAATTTTACTTAAACACTTCCTTGTTGTATATTACACTTACTTTGGTTACCGTCATTACAATCAAAGTTGTGTAAAATGAATGATGTTTAGACAAAATGTAAATACTTCGTGTGATGTGGACATGTATTTATAATGACTCTTGTTCTATTTTTTATTATATTTTTCTAAATATACCATAATGCCTACAAGGTTTCCCATGACTAAATCAATTTTCCATTGTTATAATTTGCGAAATGGGGAACTAGAAAATGCCTTAAAGTAGAGCCAAATGTTTCTATAAATAAAAACATAATCGTTGTTGCTTATGATACTTCTACTTTTACAAAGAAGTCTTAAATAGATCATTCCATGCTGGAGATCAAACAATCGAAGACAGCATATCATGAAGTTTTTGATAAATTTATAGTTGGTAGATGAACATGATTGATCTGCTTAAGCTGGTCTTTGTAATTTTGATGTATGTGAATGTATAGATTAAAAAGTAACATATGTCGTCGGTGGTTTTTATTCTACGAACCTGTTTTCCCTCCACATTTCGTATAATTGAAATTTTTGGCAAACGGCAAATTGTAAGAATCTAGGTTTTTAATATGCTGTAGCTAAAAACCTAGGACTTGGAAAAAATAAGGTTTAGGAATTTGAAAATTGAAAAAAAACTAAAGTTTGGATAACCAGAAACTAAAATCTAGATTTAGAAAGCAATAGAATATAGAGATCTACGACCTGAAAGTCTAAAATTATAATATCTACATATAATTGTAAAATTATATATAGAGAATTTAGAGATATGAAAATATAGACTAACATTTTTAACATGGAATGTTAAACTTTAGAATTTTAGAATCAGCGACTGACAATTTAGTCTAATATATGATAACGTCAGACATGATGTTGTTAAGAGGTGATGCCCTTGAAACCTGCCTTCCTTCCCCCTGCACCATCGCAACCACTGTCGAAGAATCCCATCCACCTCCACGTCTTAGGTCATGCATTCTCAATGCCTGAACGAAAAACTCTCGTTATCATGGATAATGACCAAAAAAAGAAGGGGAAATAATTGCAACAACAAAACCTACAGCCCCTAAAAGGATCAAAGACATAGTTTTCAGTTTTTAAAGAAAATTAGAAAAGAAGAGGATACTCCAGCTTATGATACGCCAAAAGACAAAGAAGCACGTATACCTCTCATGAGCAAAAGTGGGATGAATGTTTTTTACAAAAATTGGACAAAGCAGGAGCAACATTATATCAAGAGAAGTATGAACAACTAGGACTTGAAGAACTGCGAAGAATCGGTGAGTTTTATACCTTGTGTTATATTACAGTAAGTAGTTTTTATTTGTGGCAATTTTGTTTGTTTATTGTAGAGGCCTCTGTTGATATTAGCCTTGAACATTGAAATTTAGAGGTTAGGTTATCGTCGTTAGTGGTTGGTATTATATGATCGAATTTGGTGGATATCAATTCTGGGAGGTGTCATAAGGGCACACCTTAGATTAAAGGCTCAGAAAAGTGCCAGTAGATTCACTTTTTGTAGTTTGGGTTTGTTTACAAAACTTTTACTGTGGAACCCGTTTTGACATTTGACAAATACAAACGCAGGGGTGCCACCAGGAATTAAAAAAACACTATTCCGAAGCATTTAAAAAAAAATTAATGTTAATAATTAATGAAAATACATATATTACGAACAAATGCACTTTTTTAGAACAACATAATCGAACTTGATAGAAGAAATCTTGAGAAGAGAACCAAACAAAATTAAATTAAGAAAATTAAAATAGTTATTTACCTAACAAGTTCGGAAACTTAATTTTCCCGCATGAGCAATAGAGCGAATGCGGGAAACATCTTTCCGAAAGAGTAGGTACAATATTTTTTGTAACAAATATCGAAATAAAAAAAAAAGTAATTTAGTTTCTTTTTTAATGGTGGGTTGGTAACATGATTTATCAACTGTAATTACCTACTAGATTTTTAAAATTTAAATCATCTGTCACATGTTCGCTGTCATTTATTTTTATGAATTTTGTGGGTGCTCAGAATCCAAAAGTAATTTTTAATAATTAATACTCTTTGAGCTACTCACACCGCTTAATTGTTTCATTGTTTTTACGGACCCGCACTTGTGAAATCCTATTGTGGCTAGTTACTTTTTCAAGTTTTGAACACCAGTTTTGAGTTTTCTATTTAGAGACGCAGTCATCTGTTTATTGTTTAATTTTCCTAACGCTATGTCCGTGCTTTATAGGTTTATGTGACTTATGATTGTTCGCTTTTTTATTTAATTACAGATGGGCTGGTGGCAAGTGGTGACAAGTGACCGTGGGGTGATTTTTTGTACACGTTCTTTGTCTGTGTTTATATAACGTGTTTTAAAAATAATTCTTATTAGAGCCGTATTTAATTTAATAGTGGTTGATTATTAAGTGACCAAGGAGAAGGAAGTTGCAGACTTGTGCTGAGATGACTTTCTGACTAAAAACTACAAGGGCCAGATTTAAATGGTAAGCTTTGCTTGCATCAAAATTGAAGCATTGATTATTGACATTCTTTCTTTTAATCTGTTTCAGTAAGTCCACAATAAATCCATAATGCTATAAGAGGTGTGCCAAGAATGGAATTAAACCAAAAAATCTAGTTCGAAGTGGGGCTGTAATCTAGATTGCAAATTTTTCGAAACGTCCTCATGCCGCATCAAGGTCAAAGTTCATGTCGATAGGAAAGAGGAGATCAAGTTGAGCATCAGGGTCAGATATGTTGTTTCTAAATTATTTCATGCAAAAACTGTAAAAACTCGAAAAATAACGGAGTTACGGCGGGTAAGCAAGAGAATGAAAATTTTAAATTAAACATTAAAAATCTATTTAAATTTAGCCCCTAATAATTGGTCAATAAATAAGGGAGAAATTAACAAAAATTTCTTAGAGGAAAACGAAAAAGGAAAGGGGTATTTTTTTTAGCGCAATCGGTGCTGGGAGAACAGATGCATGTTGGGTTAAAAATGCATTAGAATCGGTGGTTAAATAAGGAAGTTACGGACGAAAAAGGGTTTAATGTCGTCGTTTTCATATGAACATGTTCGGGTAATTTTAAAGATTTTTGTGTTACAAGCAAGATAAGACCATGTTGTTCTACTAAAAAAAAAAAAAAAAAAAAAAAAGCGGGGACTAACTAAAATTAGAGCTGATATGAAATACTAAGAAACAAATTTTTAAAAAAAAAAAACTGACTCAATTACTGAAAATTTGTTGATTTTTAGAAATTCTCTCATACCTTATAAACCATTCGATATATCGAGATGAGTTTTCGCACGGTATGTTATGTATTTGCAACTTTTTATTGTTATTTTATTGTTTTGTCGTCGATCAACAGCTCGGATCAAGAGTTCTAAGCGTGCAAAATTATATTCCTGTACGTAGACCGGTTTAGAAGATATGAACAAATTTCTAAAAATCAACAAATTTTCATCTCCATATCTCGCCAGATCTCCCCTGACCTCGCCTGACTTCCCCAGAACTCGCCTGACCTCCTCTGACCATGAGAAACCTCCCCTGACCCCGCCAGACCTAGTCTGATCTCGCATGACCCCGCGTGACCTCGTTTGACCCCGTCCGATGACCTCGAGTAACCCCTATCCCCATACCATGACCTAGGATAACATCGCATGTACTTCAAACCCAATTATCTCGGAACCCCGAACTCGTATGTCAATTTCGAGGATACCGTTGAATTCCTCGTAAAATTCTGCGTAATATAGGACCAAATTTATAAAGATTTAGGCAAAATTAAACGATTTAGAGAAACCTACCATGACCTGGGTCAACATCGAATAATTAAAACCCATTTAATTCGGAACCCCGAACTCGTATGTCAATTTCGAGGATACCGTTGAATTCCTCGTAAAATTCTGCGTAATATAGGACCAAATTTATAAAGATTTATGCAAAATTAAACGATTTAGAGAAACCTACCATGACCTGGGTCAACATCGAATAATTAAAACCCATTTAACTCGGAACCCCGAACTCGTATGTCAATTATGAGGATACCGTTGAATTCCTCGTAAAATTCTGCGTAATATAGGACCAAATTTATAAAGATTTATGCAAAATTAAATTTTTTCGAGCGGCTGATATGTATTTATGACTTTTTATCCGTAATTTAAAAATTTTTTTCTTAATGATGACGCGATTCACGCCGATTGTTTTGTCGTCGATCAACAGCTCGGATCAAGAGTTCTAAGCGTGCAAAATTATATTCCTGTACGTAGACCGGTTTAGAAGATATGAACAAATTTCTAAAAATCAACAAATTTTCATCTCCATATCTCGCCAGATCTCCCCTGACCTCGCCTGACTTCCCCAGAACTCGCCTGACCTCCTCTGACCATGAGAAACCTCCCCTGACCCCGCCAGACCTAGTCTGATCTCGCATGACCCCGCGTGACCTCGTTTGACCCCGTCCGATGACCTCGAGTAACCCCTATCCCCATACCATGACCTAGGATAACATCGCATGTACTTCAAACCCAATTATCTCGGAACCCCGAACTCGTATGTCAATTTCGAGGATACCGTTGAATTCCTCGTAAAATTCTGCGTAATATAGGACCAAATTTATAAAGATTTAGGCAAAATTAAACGATTTAGAGAAACCTACCATGACCTGGGTCAACATCGAATAATTAAAACCCATTTAATTCGGAACCCCGAACTCGTATGTCAATTTCGAGGATACCGTTGAATTCCTCGTAAAATTCTGCGTAATATAGGACCAAATTTATAAAGATTTATGCAAAATTAAACGATTTAGAGAAACCTACCATGACCTGGGTCAACATCGAATAATTAAAACCCATTTAACTCGGAACCCCGAACTCGTATGTCAATTATGAGGATACCGTTGAATTCCTCGTAAAATTCTGCGTAATATAGGACCAAATTTATAAAGATTTATGCAAAATTAAATTTTTTCGAGCGGCTGATATGTATTTATGACTTTTTATCCGTAATTTAAAAATTTTTTTCTTAATGATGACGCGATTCACGCCGATTGTTTTGTCGTCGATCAACAGCTCGGATCAAGAGTTCTAAGCGTGCAAAATTATATTCCTGTACGTAGACCGGTTTAGAAGATATGAACAAATTTCTAAAAATCAACAAATTTTCATCTCCATATCTCGCCAGATCTCCCCTGACCTCGCCTGACTTCCCCAGAACTCGCCTGACCTCCTCTGACCATGAGAAACCTCCCCTGACCCCGCCAGACCTAGTCTGATCTCGCATGACCCCGCGTGACCTCGTTTGACCCCGTCCGATGACCTCGAGTAACCCCTATCCCCATACCATGACCTAGGATAACATCGCATGTACTTCAAACCCAATTATCTCGGAACCCCGAACTCGTATGTCAATTTCGAGGATACCGTTGAATTCCTCGTAAAATTCTGCGTAATATAGGACCAAATTTATAAAGATTTAGGCAAAATTAAACGATTTAGAGAAACCTACCATGACCTGGGTCAACATCGAATAATTAAAACCCATTTAATTCGGAACCCCGAACTCGTATGTCAATTTCGAGGATACCGTTGAATTCCTCGTAAAATTCTGCGTAATATAGGACCAAATTTATAAAGATTTATGCAAAATTAAACGATTTAGAGAAACCTACCATGACCTGGGTCAACATCGAATAATTAAAACCCATTTAACTCGGAACCCCGAACTCGTATGTCAATTATGAGGATACCGTTGAATTCCTCGTAAAATTCTGCGTAATATAGGACCAAATTTATAAAGATTTATGCAAAATTAAATTTTTTCGAGCGGCTGATATGTATTTATGACTTTTTATCCGTAATTTAAAAATTTTTTTCTTAATGATGACGCGATTCACGCCGATTGTTTTGTCGTCGATCAACAGCTCGGATCAAGAGTTCTAAGCGTGCAAAATTATATTCCTGTACGTAGACCGGTTTAGAAGATATGAACAAATTTCTAAAAATCAACAAATTTTCATCTCCATATCTCGCCAGATCTCCCCTGACCTCGCCTGACTTCCCCAGAACTCGCCTGACCTCCTCTGACCATGAGAAACCTCCCCTGACCCCGCCAGACCTAGTCTGATCTCGCATGACCCCGCGTGACCTCGTTTGACCCCGTCCGATGACCTCGAGTAACCCCTATCCCCATACCATGACCTAGGATAACATCGCATGTACTTCAAACCCAATTATCTCGGAACCCCGAACTCGTATGTCAATTTCGAGGATACCGTTGAATTCCTCGTAAAATTCTGCGTAATATAGGACCAAATTTATAAAGATTTAGGCAAAATTAAACGATTTAGAGAAACCTACCATGACCTGGGTCAACATCGAATAATTAAAACCCATTTAATTCGGAACCCCGAACTCGTATGTCAATTTCGAGGATACCGTTGAATTCCTCGTAAAATTCTGCGTAATATAGGACCAAATTTATAAAGATTTATGCAAAATTAAACGATTTAGAGAAACCTACCATGACCTGGGTCAACATCGAATAATTAAAACCCATTTAACTCGGAACCCCGAACTCGTATGTCAATTATGAGGATACCGTTGAATTCCTCGTAAAATTCTGCGTAATATAGGACCAAATTTATAAAGATTTATGCAAAATTAAATTTTTTCGAGCGGCTGATATGTATTTATGACTTTTTATCCGTAATTTAAAAATTTTTTTCTTAATGATGACGCGATTCACGCCGATTGTTTTGTCGTCGATCAACAGCTCGGATCAAGAGTTCTAAGCGTGCAAAATTATATTCCTGTACGTAGACCGGTTTAGAAGATATGAACAAATTTCTAAAAATCAACAAATTTTCATCTCCATATCTCGCCAGATCTCCCCTGACCTCGCCTGACTTCCCCAGAACTCGCCTGACCTCCTCTGACCATGAGAAACCTCCCCTGACCCCGCCAGACCTAGTCTGATCTCGCATGACCCCGCGTGACCTCGTTTGACCCCGTCCGATGACCTCGAGTAACCCCTATCCCCATACCATGACCTAGGATAACATCGCATGTACTTCAAACCCAATTATCTCGGAACCCCGAACTCGTATGTCAATTTCGAGGATACCGTTGAATTCCTCGTAAAATTCTGCGTAATATAGGACCAAATTTATAAAGATTTAGGCAAAATTAAACGATTTAGAGAAACCTACCATGACCTGGGTCAACATCGAATAATTAAAACCCATTTAATTCGGAACCCCGAACTCGTATGTCAATTTCGAGGATACCGTTGAATTCCTCGTAAAATTCTGCGTAATATAGGACCAAATTTATAAAGATTTATGCAAAATTAAACGATTTAGAGAAACCTACCATGACCTGGGTCAACATCGAATAATTAAAACCCATTTAACTCGGAACCCCGAACTCGTATGTCAATTATGAGGATACCGTTGAATTCCTCGTAAAATTCTGCGTAATATAGGACCAAATTTATAAAGATTTATGCAAAATTAAATTTTTTCGAGCGGCTGATATGTATTTATGACTTTTTATCCGTAATTTAAAAATTTTTTTCTTAATGATGACGCGATTCACGCCGATTGTTTTGTCGTCGATCAACAGCTCGGATCAAGAGTTCTAAGCGTGCAAAATTATATTCCTGTACGTAGACCGGTTTAGAAGATATGAACAAATTTCTAAAAATCAACAAATTTTCATCTCCATATCTCGCCAGATCTCCCCTGACCTCGCCTGACTTCCCCAGAACTCGCCTGACCTCCTCTGACCATGAGAAACCTCCCCTGACCCCGCCAGACCTAGTCTGATCTCGCATGACCCCGCGTGACCTCGTTTGACCCCGTCCGATGACCTCGAGTAACCCCTATCCCCATACCATGACCTAGGATAACATCGCATGTACTTCAAACCCAATTATCTCGGAACCCCGAACTCGTATGTCAATTTCGAGGATACCGTTGAATTCCTCGTAAAATTCTGCGTAATATAGGACCAAATTTATAAAGATTTAGGCAAAATTAAACGATTTAGAGAAACCTACCATGACCTGGGTCAACATCGAATAATTAAAACCCATTTAATTCGGAACCCCGAACTCGTATGTCAATTTCGAGGATACCGTTGAATTCCTCGTAAAATTCTGCGTAATATAGGACCAAATTTATAAAGATTTATGCAAAATTAAACGATTTAGAGAAACCTACCATGACCTGGGTCAACATCGAATAATTAAAACCCATTTAACTCGGAACCCCGAACTCGTATGTCAATTATGAGGATACCGTTGAATTCCTCGTAAAATTCTGCGTAATATAGGACCAAATTTATAAAGATTTATGCAAAATTAAATTTTTTCGAGCGGCTGATATGTATTTATGACTTTTTATCCGTAATTTAAAAATTTTTTTCTTAATGATGACGCGATTCACGCCGATTGTTTTGTCGTCGATCAACAGCTCGGATCAAGAGTTCTAAGCGTGCAAAATTATATTCCTGTACGTAGACCGGTTTAGAAGATATGAACAAATTTCTAAAAATCAACAAATTTTCATCTCCATATCTCGCCAGATCTCCCCTGACCTCGCCTGACTTCCCCAGAACTCGCCTGACCTCCTCTGACCATGAGAAACCTCCCCTGACCCCGCCAGACCTAGTCTGATCTCGCATGACCCCGCGTGACCTCGTTTGACCCCGTCCGATGACCTCGAGTAACCCCTATCCCCATACCATGACCTAGGATAACATCGCATGTACTTCAAACCCAATTATCTCGGAACCCCGAACTCGTATGTCAATTTCGAGGATACCGTTGAATTCCTCGTAAAATTCTGCGTAATATAGGACCAAATTTATAAAGATTTAGGCAAAATTAAACGATTTAGAGAAACCTACCATGACCTGGGTCAACATCGAATAATTAAAACCCATTTAATTCGGAACCCCGAACTCGTATGTCAATTTCGAGGATACCGTTGAATTCCTCGTAAAATTCTGCGTAATATAGGACCAAATTTATAAAGATTTATGCAAAATTAAACGATTTAGAGAAACCTACCATGACCTGGGTCAACATCGAATAATTAAAACCCATTTAACTCGGAACCCCGAACTCGTATGTCAATTATGAGGATACCGTTGAATTCCTCGTAAAATTCTGCGTAATATAGGACCAAATTTATAAAGATTTATGCAAAATTAAATTTTTTCGAGCGGCTGATATGTATTTATGACTTTTTATCCGTAATTTAAAAATTTTTTTCTTAATGATGACGCGATTCACGCCGATTGTTTTGTCGTCGATCAACAGCTCGGATCAAGAGTTCTAAGCGTGCAAAATTATATTCCTGTACGTAGACCGGTTTAGAAGATATGAACAAATTTCTAAAAATCAACAAATTTTCATCTCCATATCTCGCCAGATCTCCCCTGACCTCGCCTGACTTCCCCAGAACTCGCCTGACCTCCTCTGACCATGAGAAACCTCCCCTGACCCCGCCAGACCTAGTCTGATCTCGCATGACCCCGCGTGACCTCGTTTGACCCCGTCCGATGACCTCGAGTAACCCCTATCCCCATACCATGACCTAGGATAACATCGCATGTACTTCAAACCCAATTATCTCGGAACCCCGAACTCGTATGTCAATTTCGAGGATACCGTTGAATTCCTCGTAAAATTCTGCGTAATATAGGACCAAATTTATAAAGATTTAGGCAAAATTAAACGATTTAGAGAAACCTACCATGACCTGGGTCAACATCGAATAATTAAAACCCATTTAATTCGGAACCCCGAACTCGTATGTCAATTTCGAGGATACCGTTGAATTCCTCGTAAAATTCTGCGTAATATAGGACCAAATTTATAAAGATTTATGCAAAATTAAACGATTTAGAGAAACCTACCATGACCTGGGTCAACATCGAATAATTAAAACCCATTTAACTCGGAACCCCGAACTCGTATGTCAATTATGAGGATACCGTTGAATTCCTCGTAAAATTCTGCGTAATATAGGACCAAATTTATAAAGATTTATGCAAAATTAAATTTTTTCGAGCGGCTGATATGTATTTATGACTTTTTATCCGTAATTTAAAAATTTTTTTCTTAATGATGACGCGATTCACGCCGATTGTTTTGTCGTCGATCAACAGCTCGGATCAAGAGTTCTAAGCGTGCAAAATTATATTCCTGTACGTAGACCGGTTTAGAAGATATGAACAAATTTCTAAAAATCAACAAATTTTCATCTCCATATCTCGCCAGATCTCCCCTGACCTCGCCTGACTTCCCCAGAACTCGCCTGACCTCCTCTGACCATGAGAAACCTCCCCTGACCCCGCCAGACCTAGTCTGATCTCGCATGACCCCGCGTGACCTCGTTTGACCCCGTCCGATGACCTCGAGTAACCCCTATCCCCATACCATGACCTAGGATAACATCGCATGTACTTCAAACCCAATTATCTCGGAACCCCGAACTCGTATGTCAATTTCGAGGATACCGTTGAATTCCTCGTAAAATTCTGCGTAATATAGGACCAAATTTATAAAGATTTATGCAAAATTAAACGATTTAGAGAAACCTACCATGACCTGGGTCAACATCGAATAATTAAAACCCATTTAACTCGGAACCCCGAACTCGTATGTCAATTATGAGGATACCGTTGAATTCCTCGTAAAATTCTGCGTAATATAGGACCAAATTTATAAAGATTTATGCAAAATTAAATTTTTTCGAGCGGCTGATATGTATTTATGACTTTTTATCCGTAATTTAAAAATTTTTTTCTTAATGATGACGCGATTCACGCCGATTGTTTTGTCGTCGATCAACAGCTCGGATCAAGAGTTCTAAGCGTGCAAAATTATATTCCTGTACGTAGACCGGTTTAGAAGATATGAACAAATTTCTAAAAATCAACAAATTTTCATCTCCATATCTCGCCAGATCTCCCCTGACCTCGCCTGACTTCCCCAGAACTCGCCTGACCTCCTCTGACCATGAGAAACCTCCCCTGACCCCGCCAGACCTAGTCTGATCTCGCATGACCCCGCGTGACCTCGTTTGACCCCGTCCGATGACCTCGAGTAACCCCTATCCCCATACCATGACCTAGGATAACATCGCATGTACTTCAAACCCAATTATCTCGGAACCCCGAACTCGTATGTCAATTTCGAGGATACCGTTGAATTCCTCGTAAAATTCTGCGTAATATAGGACCAAATTTATAAAGATTTAGGCAAAATTAAACGATTTAGAGAAACCTACCATGACCTGGGTCAACATCGAATAATTAAAACCCATTTAATTCGGAACCCCGAACTCGTATGTCAATTTCGAGGATACCGTTGAATTCCTCGTAAAATTCTGCGTAATATAGGACCAAATTTATAAAGATTTATGCAAAATTAAACGATTTAGAGAAACCTACCATGACCTGGGTCAACATCGAATAATTAAAACCCATTTAACTCGGAACCCCGAACTCGTATGTCAATTATGAGGATACCGTTGAATTCCTCGTAAAATTCTGCGTAATATAGGACCAAATTTATAAAGATTTATGCAAAATTAAATTTTTTCGAGCGGCTGATATGTATTTATGACTTTTTATCCGTAATTTAAAAATTTTTTTCTTAATGATGACGCGATTCACGCCGATTGTTTTGTCGTCGATCAACAGCTCGGATCAAGAGTTCTAAGCGTGCAAAATTATATTCCTGTACGTAGACCGGTTTAGAAGATATGAACAAATTTCTAAAAATCAACAAATTTTCATCTCCATATCTCGCCAGATCTCCCCTGACCTCGCCTGACTTCCCCAGAACTCGCCTGACCTCCTCTGACCATGAGAAACCTCCCCTGACCCCGCCAGACCTAGTCTGATCTCGCATGACCCCGCGTGACCTCGTTTGACCCCGTCCGATGACCTCGAGTAACCCCTATCCCCATACCATGACCTAGGATAACATCGCATGTACTTCAAACCCAATTATCTCGGAACCCCGAACTCGTATGTCAATTTCGAGGATACCGTTGAATTCCTCGTAAAATTCTGCGTAATATAGGACCAAATTTATAAAGATTTAGGCAAAATTAAACGATTTAGAGAAACCTACCATGACCTGGGTCAACATCGAATAATTAAAACCCATTTAATTCGGAACCCCGAACTCGTATGTCAATTTCGAGGATACCGTTGAATTCCTCGTAAAATTCTGCGTAATATAGGACCAAATTTATAAAGATTTATGCAAAATTAAACGATTTAGAGAAACCTACCATGACCTGGGTCAACATCGAATAATTAAAACCCATTTAACTCGGAACCCCGAACTCGTATGTCAATTATGAGGATACCGTTGAATTCCTCGTAAAATTCTGCGTAATATAGGACCAAATTTATAAAGATTTATGCAAAATTAAATTTTTTCGAGCGGCTGATATGTATTTATGACTTTTTATCCGTAATTTAAAAATTTTTTTCTTAATGATGACGCGATTCACGCCGATTGTTTTGTCGTCGATCAACAGCTCGGATCAAGAGTTCTAAGCGTGCAAAATTATATTCCTGTACGTAGACCGGTTTAGAAGATATGAACAAATTTCTAAAAATCAACAAATTTTCATCTCCATATCTCGCCAGATCTCCCCTGACCTCGCCTGACTTCCCCAGAACTCGCCTGACCTCCTCTGACCATGAGAAACCTCCCCTGACCCCGCCAGACCTAGTCTGATCTCGCATGACCCCGCGTGACCTCGTTTGACCCCGTCCGATGACCTCGAGTAACCCCTATCCCCATACCATGACCTAGGATAACATCGCATGTACTTCAAACCCAATTATCTCGGAACCCCGAACTCGTATGTCAATTTCGAGGATACCGTTGAATTCCTCGTAAAATTCTGCGTAATATAGGACCAAATTTATAAAGATTTAGGCAAAATTAAACGATTTAGAGAAACCTACCATGACCTGGGTCAACATCGAATAATTAAAACCCATTTAATTCGGAACCCCGAACTCGTATGTCAATTTCGAGGATACCGTTGAATTCCTCGTAAAATTCTGCGTAATATAGGACCAAATTTATAAAGATTTATGCAAAATTAAACGATTTAGAGAAACCTACCATGACCTGGGTCAACATCGAATAATTAAAACCCATTTAACTCGGAACCCCGAACTCGTATGTCAATTATGAGGATACCGTTGAATTCCTCGTAAAATTCTGCGTAATATAGGACCAAATTTATAAAGATTTATGCAAAATTAAATTTTTTCGAGCGGCTGATATGTATTTATGACTTTTTATCCGTAATTTAAAAATTTTTTTCTTAATGATGACGCGATTCACGCCGATTGTTTTGTCGTCGATCAACAGCTCGGATCAAGAGTTCTAAGCGTGCAAAATTATATTCCTGTACGTAGACCGGTTTAGAAGATATGAACAAATTTCTAAAAATCAACAAATTTTCATCTCCATATCTCGCCAGATCTCCCCTGACCTCGCCTGACTTCCCCAGAACTCGCCTGACCTCCTCTGACCATGAGAAACCTCCCCTGACCCCGCCAGACCTAGTCTGATCTCGCATGACCCCGCGTGACCTCGTTTGACCCCGTCCGATGACCTCGAGTAACCCCTATCCCCATACCATGACCTAGGATAACATCGCATGTACTTCAAACCCAATTATCTCGGAACCCCGAACTCGTATGTCAATTTCGAGGATACCGTTGAATTCCTCGTAAAATTCTGCGTAATATAGGACCAAATTTATAAAGATTTAGGCAAAATTAAACGATTTAGAGAAACCTACCATGACCTGGGTCAACATCGAATAATTAAAACCCATTTAATTCGGAACCCCGAACTCGTATGTCAATTTCGAGGATACCGTTGAATTCCTCGTAAAATTCTGCGTAATATAGGACCAAATTTATAAAGATTTATGCAAAATTAAACGATTTAGAGAAACCTACCATGACCTGGGTCAACATCGAATAATTAAAACCCATTTAACTCGGAACCCCGAACTCGTATGTCAATTATGAGGATACCGTTGAATTCCTCGTAAAATTCTGCGTAATATAGGACCAAATTTATAAAGATTTATGCAAAATTAAATTTTTTCGAGCGGCTGATATGTATTTATGACTTTTTATCCGTAATTTAAAAATTTTTTTCTTAATGATGACGCGATTCACGCCGATTGTTTTGTCGTCGATCAACAGCTCGGATCAAGAGTTCTAAGCGTGCAAAATTATATTCCTGTACGTAGACCGGTTTAGAAGATATGAACAAATTTCTAAAAATCAACAAATTTTCATCTCCATATCTCGCCAGATCTCCCCTGACCTCGCCTGACTTCCCCAGAACTCGCCTGACCTCCTCTGACCATGAGAAACCTCCCCTGACCCCGCCAGACCTAGTCTGATCTCGCATGACCCCGCGTGACCTCGTTTGACCCCGTCCGATGACCTCGAGTAACCCCTATCCCCATACCATGACCTAGGATAACATCGCATGTACTTCAAACCCAATTATCTCGGAACCCCGAACTCGTATGTCAATTTCGAGGATACCGTTGAATTCCTCGTAAAATTCTGCGTAATATAGGACCAAATTTATAAAGATTTAGGCAAAATTAAACGATTTAGAGAAACCTACCATGACCTGGGTCAACATCGAATAATTAAAACCCATTTAATTCGGAACCCCGAACTCGTATGTCAATTTCGAGGATACCGTTGAATTCCTCGTAAAATTCTGCGTAATATAGGACCAAATTTATAAAGATTTATGCAAAATTAAACGATTTAGAGAAACCCCTTACCATTGACCCTGGGTCAACATCGAATAATTAAAACCCATTTAACTCGGAACCCCGAACTCGTATGTCAATTATGAGGATACCGTTGAATTCCTCGTAAAATTCTGCGTAATATAGGACCAAATTTATAAAGATTTATGCAAAATTAAATTTTTTCGAGCGGCTGATATGTATTTATGACTTTTTATCCGTAATTTAAAAATTTTTTTCTTAATGATGACGCGATTCACGCCGATTGTTTTGTCGTCGATCAACAGCTCGGATCAAGAGTTCTAAGCGTGCAAAATTATATTCCTGTACGTAGACCGGTTTAGAAGATATGAACAAATTTCTAAAAATCAACAAATTTTCATCTCCATATCTCGCCAGATCTCCCCTGACCTCGCCTGACTTCCCCAGAACTCGCCTGACCTCCTCTGACCATGAGAAACCTCCCCTGACCCCGCCAGACCTAGTCTGATCTCGCATGACCCCCGCGTGACCTCGTTTGACCCCGTCCGATGACCTCGAGTAACCCCTATCCCCATACCATGACCTAGGATAACATCGCATGTACTTCAAACCCAATTATCTCGGAACCCCGAACCTCGTATGTCAATTTCGAGGATACCGTTGAATTCCTCGTAAAATTCTGCGTAATATAGGACCAAATTTATAAAGATTTATGCAAAATTAAACGATTTAGAGAAACCTACCATGACCTGGGTCAACATCGAATAATTAAAACCCATTTAACTCGGAACCCCGAACTCGTATGTCAATTATGAGGATACCGTTGAATTCCTCGTAAAATTCTGCGTAATATAGGACCAAATTTATAAAGATTTATGCAAAATTAAATTTTTTCGAGCGGCTGATATGTATTTATGACTTTTTATCCGTAATTTAAAAATTTTTTTCTTAATGATGACGCGATTCACGCCGATTGTTTTGTCGTCGATCAACAGCTCGGATCAAGAGTTCTAAGCGTGCAAAATTATATTCCTGTACGTAGACCGGTTTAGAAGATATGAACAAATTTCTAAAAAATCAACAAATTTTCATCTCCATATCTCGCCAGATCTCCCCTGACCTCGCCTGACTTCCCCAGAACTCGCCTGACCTCCTCTGACCATGAGAAACCTCCCCTGACCCCGCCAGACCTAGTCTGATTCGCATGACCCCGCGTGACCTCGTTTGAACCCCGTCCGATGACCTCGAGTAACCCCTATCCCCATACCATGACCTAGGATAACATCGCATGTACTTCAAACCCAATTATCTCGGAACCCCGAACTCGTATGTCAATTTCGAGGATACCGTTGAATTCCTCGTAAAATTCTGCGTAATATAGGACCAAATTTATAAAGATTTAGGCAAAATTAAACGATTTAGAGAAACCTACCATGACCTGGGTCAACATCGAATAATTAAAACCCATTTAATTCGGAACCCCGAACTCGTATGTCAATTTCGAGGATACCGTTGAATTCCTCGTAAAATTCTGCGTAATATAGGACCAAATTTATAAAGATTTATGCAAAATTAAACGATTTAGAGAAACCTACCATGACCTGGGTCAACATCGAATAATTAAAACCCATTTAACTCGGAACCCCGAACTCGTATGTCAATTATGAGGATACCGTTGAATTCCTCGTAAAATTCTGCGTAATATAGGACCAAATTTATAAAGATTTATGCAAAATTAAATTTTTTCGAGCGGCTGATATGTATTTATGACTTTTTATCCGTAATTTAAAAATTTTTTTCTTAATGATGACGCGATTCACGCCGATTGTTTTGTCGTCGATCAACAGCTCGGATCAAGAGTTCTAAGCGTGCAAAAATTATATTCCTGTACGTAGACCGTTTAGAAGATATGAACAAATTTCTAAAAAATCAACAAATTTTCATCTCCATATCTCGCCAGATCTCCCCTGACCCTCGCCTGACTTCCCAGAACTCGCCTGACCTCCTCTGACCATGAGAAACCTCCCCTGACCCCGCCAGACCTAGTCTGATCTCGCATGACCCCGCGTGACCTCGTTTGACCCCGTCCGATGACCTCGAGTAACCCCTATCCCCATACCATGACCTAGGATAACATCGCATGTACTTCAAACCCAATTATCTCGGAACCCCGAACTCGTATGTCAATTTCGAGGATACCGTTGAATTCCTCGTAAAATTCTGCGTAATATAGGACCAAATTTATAAAGATTTAGGCAAAATTAAACGATTTAGAGAAACCTACCATGACCTGGGTCAACATCGAATAATTAAAACCCATTTAATTCGGAAACCCCGAACTCGTATGTCAATTTCGAGGATACCGTTGAATTCCTCGTAAAATTCTGCGTAATATAGGACCAAATTTATAAAGATTTATGCAAAATTAAACGATTTAGAGAAACCTACCATGACCTGGGTCAACATCGAATAATTAAAACCCATTTAACTCGGAACCCCGAACTCGTATGTCAATTATGAGGATACCGTTGAATTCCTCGTAAAATTCTGCGTAATATAGGACCAAATTTATAAAGATTTATGCAAAATTAAATTTTTTCGAGCGGCTGATATGTATTTATGACTTTTTATCCGTAATTTAAAAATTTTTTTCTTAATGATGACGCGATTCACGCCCGATTGTTTTGTCGTCGATCAACAGCTCGGATCAAGAGTTCTAAGCGTGCAAAATTATATTCCTGTACGTAGACCGGTTTAGAAGATATGAACAAATTTCTAAAATCAACAAATTTTCATCTCCATATCTCGCCAGATCTCCC